>BTRK01000006.1:27073400-27155900 GCA_036245805.1 Pristionchus mayeri
GTAATTGAGCACCCGAGTATTCATTAATCCCTTCCTTCCTCGCCAAATTTCATTCAACATTAACCTGGGATAGAGGTCAAACACCACTGGAATCGTCACACCAAACTCATCCAGTAGAATGATTGAATCGATCGATAATCCTTTCGAATGAAGCAGAATGCGATTGCTCGATTTCTTCACTGCTAGGGACATGTTCACATTCCCATCGTATGTGAAAATTGCGGGTCCGAAGTCCATGGAGGATCGAAGGGAACGAAGAGTTTGAGATGGATTCCATAGAAATAAGGAACGACAATTAGAGGAATCTGAAGAGGGTCGAATGAGGAGAGGAAGGAGGAAGGGAGGATGACCTGATCTCGATGATGTCTCTCGTGCAGGAATGAGTATGCATCCAAGTGATTGGATGGAGAGGACATTGGGATGAGGAGAAGAGAGAGAAGGAAAGAATCCCATTGCAAGGAGAGAGATCATGATCAAAGTGGGAGTGACAAGGGAAAGAAGTAGACGAGTGACTAGACATCTTGCCAACACCTCGAGACATCTCTCATCCCATCATTTATCTGACCCGGAGGATGACAGAATGAACAAGTGAAGAGAGAAGAAGGGGGAGGAGAAAAGGGGCGGGAAGAGAGAGAGACTCCCTCGTCTACCAGTATACAAACCACCACTATTTACATACTATTATATACGATACATCTATGAAACTAACAAAGAGTATCTAAAACGAGCGGTATATAGTACAAGGAGAGAAGATGTATTGATTAGTCTAAGGTTCGATCTCAACGACGAGATCTCCAGCTGCACACTTGACTCCCTTCGTCGCATGGATTCTCTTGACTGTTCCAGAGAGAGGAGAGTCGATTACCATCTCCATCTTCATTGCAGAGAGAACGAAGAGAGGAGTCTTCGGTCCAATCTGAGTGTCCATCCATCGAGGGAGGAGAGGGGGGGGGGCACCTGACCTTGTCTCCCTCCTTCACTTTGATCTCCAGTATTTCTCCGGGCATGGTGCTCCAATGGATCCCCTCACTCCAGGAAGAGCCTTCGGACGGGTTATGATCTCCTGCCAAGTGAGACATCAATCAGAGTCTAATCGACATTCAAATAACTAAAAGTACGACATTTCCGCAACGGAGCGCCGTTCGCTTGAGATTTGGAGTAGCAACTTGGGACTTGTGTCATTATTGTCAGTATGTGCTCCCATACCTTTGCATATAGATGAAATGGAAACAAAATGAATAAAACCATATTGGTAACAATGACACAACTCCCAAGTTGCTACTCCAACTATCAAGCGAACGGCGCTCCGTTGCTGAAATGTCGTACTCCGAATAACTTGGCCATCTCAAAATTCATCCACAAATCTATTTACAATTCACAATGTTGCGGATTTTTCATTTTTCTCGCATTTTTGTCGGCTTTTGGTCGAGTGCATAATTGAGTGCTTCCTTCTAGAGGAAAGAGGAGATGGATAATTATTGAGATAATGAGTGCCAACGATAGAAGAAGAGGAGAGAAGATGCAAGGAGATGCAAGGGAAGAGGGGGGGGGGAGAAGGGGAGGGGGGGGGAAGGAGAGTGTCCTCGAGAACTACCGTACCTTGGACGCCTCCTTATCCTGCACGAAGATGGATCTCATCTGTCCATTTAGATCGAAGAAGACTAGAGAGACAAATGAATGAATGAATGAATGAATGGTCAAATGTTCATTCTCAATCAATTGCACATCGTCCTACCTCTCGTTCTCCGCTGTCGTTCAGTTTTCCCTTCAGCGAGTAATTGGGATGTTGAGGGTTTTTCCACTCTCCAGTTCCACCTGGATTACAGTCAATCAACCATCCCTTTCTATCTTATCTCTCTCGAGGGTTCCACGAGGGATAACGTACGCAAGAATACTCATTTTGACTCCACGGCATTCCATACCCTTCCACTCACTTCACAGCTATCTCCTACTCTTATATACCTTTTTCTTTGTCTAAATACTCCCGAGATGTAATTCAGTTCATTCAGTCTTCGATAGACTTCTTCCACCGTACTCCTTCCTACTCATCTCTACTTACATCCTGTGCCTCGCCACTTCAGTCCAGTCAAGAACACGCGAGTGGGCAGTTTGTCCACCGGGCCATATCGCTGTCTGAAGGGGCATGATCAGACTGTTGACCTACCCTCTGCTCCCTCCCTCTCTCTCCCTCTCACCTGAACTGCTCGAACTCGTCGAATTCCTTGGGAACATTGCATACGACATCACATCGACGTCTCTGCAGATCAAGTTCTATATCATCTCTACCGTTCCTCAGTTCATTTTGCATCCTCCGCCCTTCCTTCTCTCCCCTTCCCTCCCCCCTTCACCTCAGAGTCCTTCCATGCTTGTTCTCCAAATCCTTTTTCACAGCATCCAGATCGAGAGGAGGTAACTTCTCACCGGGACTGCAATACCTTGCTAGTCTCCCACCCTCTCCAATCTCACCGTCCATCGATCTTCTCCTTTCCTCTGAGCACCTTTGTTCTCAATGGCTCGGGGAATCCATAGGGAGGCTGTCCCACAAGACCCTGTAATGTACCCTTCTCATTTTCCTTTCTAATGGTTCATTTAATCCTTTGTGGCATTTTAATTACATCACTATCATCATAAAATCAGTTCTTCCCAATTTCCCTTTTTTTATATATTTTCTTCAATTCACTTATTTTGTTCCAGCAAGGGGAGATGAGGGATGCTAATAAGGCAGTGAAGGGAGGAGTGGAAGAGGCGAGAGAGAGGGTAGAGGGGAGGGGAAGAGGGAAGAGGAAAGGAAGGGGAGAGAAGGATGGGATAGAGGGATACAGAATAAGTCGTCCACTACTTAGTCTATGCTAATCACGTAGTCGAGAATCGAGATGTAAACGGGGAGACTCAAAAAGGAAGAAAGAGACGGGGGGAAGAAGGAATGCACTAGACCATAGTTCCCACAGCTAAACTTGCTGTGTTCCGAGGGAGTGGGAAGAGGGGGGAGGGGGGGGAGGGGGGGGGGGCGGAGGGGGGAGGGGGGGGAGTACCTGCATGAATTCGACAGTCGACTTGGGAAGGAGTAGGTCTTCTGCCCTATCCACCAACGTCTCCTTCGTCAGATTGTTCTGCACCATGAACTGTGCCAGATCTCCGACGATTTTGGGAAGAGGGAGTCACCTCAACATCTCTCTCTCTCTCGTCCCCCTCCTTTCCTTTTACCTTGATCAGATCTCAAGTGCGAGATTCGCCTCTCTGTACATATGCTTTACCTCGTCGAACTTGTCGCCCAATCCGAGTGAGAATGCCTGCAAGATTAGACCATCCCTCTCCCTCTCCCCCCCTCCCTCTCCCTCTAACCCCTCCCTCTCCCTCCTCCATCTTCCTCACTTGGAACTGTAGATTGGTGTATTGTCCTCCGGGTATCTCGTGTTTATAAACATCGGCATTTCCACTCTTCATCGTCACTGCACATTCGAATGGAGCGTACAATTGTCGGGCCAATTCCCAGTACAGAGAATACTTGGAGACGTCATCCAGGTTGATTCCTGAGAGTGATTGAGTGAGGATACTCCCTCCACACACAGGGGGAGGGGAGGGGGGGGGGTGATTACCCGTGTCATGCTCGGTTCCTTGGAGGGAAGCAACGATGGCTCCCATCGATGGTTGGGAGGTCATTCCACTCATCGAGTCGACAGCAGCATCCACTACATCAGCTCCCGCCTGAGAGATACAACTATACTTATCTGTTCCTTCTTCACCGAGTTGTCAGTTAAAAAGCGTTCTCTGTAAGAATGGGACGGACCAATGAAGGGGGTGGCACAAGACTTCAAAATGGTCGTATCAACTGCAATTTGCAAAGTATTATGCCTATGAGTAGGGTATGCTCCCACGTTAATTTTGTTACCCGTAGCCTCAACTTTTTGACCTACCAATTTGAAAAATGGAACTCAATATTCAAAATGCATGTATATACCATTCGAAAGAGCATTAAAAGTTATACCCAAAGCCATGGTTTCGTAAGAATTGGTGCACGTTGGCACGAGATAATGCATGAAAAGTGCGTTTTCGAGCAGTTTTTGGTATTTGATGCAGTTTTTGGCAGTGAAGGGATAATTGCTGCAAAAAGCTTTGTGACCAGTCGATGCAGAATTCCATTCTCTATCGAACTGTATTTTTAATTTTATAAACAAAACCTCACAATTTACGACACAGCGTGATTGGCATCATGTATTCGCCGACCCAGGTTCAAATCCCGTCCGATGCATTCATGTTTTGCCAACGTAAGTATTATTCAATACATATGTTTTCAACTGTTTTGACTATATATAAAGAGAGTTCACCCGTTAAACACCCGTTACTGATAAGAAACACTGCCATAGTTGCCCACTCCGCCCCCTGTTTTGAGGGGCGCTTAGGGACGTACACACAAGTCCTGGTGCCGTGCCTAATCGATTCTACAGTACAAAAGTAACTACAGTAACCCAGTTCCTTAGTCAGATCCAGTTTCCCTGGGTCAAATTTTTTCTAAAAAATTTCAGAAAATTTTCTAAAAATCTTTAGTCGATCATATAATAATTCCAAATTAATGAGATTTATGATTGGATCCGTCATTTTTTGAAAATGTTTGACCAAGGAACTGGGTTACGGTAGTTACTTGGGTACAGTAGAATCTATTTGGCAGAGTACCAGGACTTCTTTTTTAATTAAGTCAGTTCGTGATAATCGAGGGTTACGGTAGACATATGGTACTGTACTATCGATTGGTTACGGTACCTAGTCTAGATATACTATTGACCTACCAATCTAGTTTTGACCATGAACCCTGTACGTACCTATGGAGAGCGCCCCTCAAAACAGGGGCGCTGCTCGAAAAAAATGGTGGTCGCCGGCGGCGTGGGCAACTATGGCAGTGTTTCTTATCAGTAACGGGTGTTTAACTGGTGAACTCTCTTTATAATATAGTCAAAACAGTTGAAAACATATGTATTGAATTAATACTTACGTTGGCAAAACATGAATGCATCGGACGGGATTTGAACCTGGGTCGGCGAATACATGATGCCAATCACGCTGTGTCGTAAAAAAAACTGCTCGAAAACACGCTTTTCATGCATATCTCGTGCCAACATGCACCAATTCTTACGAGGCCCTTAGCTTTGGGCATAACTTTTCATCCTCTTTCGAATGGTATGTAACATGCCCTTGAATATTGAGTTTCATTTTTCAAATTTGGTAGGTCAAAAAGTTGAGCTACCGTAACAAAATTAAGGCACTTCTTGGATAATTGGCCCACCCCCCCCCCCCTCCTCCAACTCACTCATTTCTAGGTATCATTCCCTGATTTTCGGTCGCACAATCCCTTTGTGATGTGGGGAGGAGAGGAGGGGTTGGCCAAATATCCAAGAAGTGCCAAAATTAAAATGGGAGCATAACCTGCCCATAGGCATGATACCCTGCAAATTTACAAGTCGATATGATCATTTTGAAGTCTTGTGCCACCCCTCTCCGAGTCTTACAGAGAACGTGTTTTAAGAACAATAATAGATGGGCGCAACTGTTGCGTAATGGCCTAAACCTTTGCAAAAGGCTCGTGAGACCTCGTGAGATCCGATGAGATGGAGCCTCATATCAACTTATTTTTGGGATCGCACACCCTCTCACGAATCTTGAGCCACGGTTACGCGCTGTCGAGATTAGTGCACGTTAGTTTGTGTCTTCATCCATCAAAATCAATTGTTAGTCAACGAACACGCACAAATGGTTTTACGCAACTGTTGTGTGCTAACTTAAACCGTTGCGACAGGGTCGTGAGTAGGGATGTCAAAATCAAGAGTTGTTTTGATTCAAAAATTGGAATAAAACGAACATGTGGAAATAAATGACCGTATTAACAAGCCGGCGGGTCCAGGTGACGTATCCCCACCCTCGGAACTTTTATTGTGTCGGGTAGATATTTTAATTTTAATTTTAATCCACAATAATTGACTATTTTGAGAAAATCGCAGGTTCTTAATTCAAGAGCTTTAATAGAATTGAAGATTGTAGTTAGTATGACAACTGTAAAACGGAATTGTGTTCCTGACTAGGTGGGGCAAACTTTTGGAGACAATTCTTGACTATGTTTCATATCTCGTTCGCATGTTACAGCCGATCAAAGAAATCGAAAAAATGGCGAAAATTGCTCTTGATTCTGACATCCCCTAGTCGTGAGGCCAAGTGTTACTCGAAAAAGTTGTGGGTAGGGCTTTGCATAAAATCGGTCGCCAAAGGAGTGCTAAGATCCGGGCTTAAAGTTACCGGACGAGGACAAAATTGACCCCCTATTTTTTGTCCTCCATCGAATAGCCGATGGCTGACTTAGTTGAGCATGAATAAACAAAAATGCTAAAAATCAATAATAGCCTCAAGGGAAAGCAGGAAATGATCCGCGCTCTCTCACTTTTGCATACTCTCTCGTACACGCGACCAGATCAGGGTCAGATCAGGGTTTCGTCCTCGTCCGGTAACTTTAAGGCGATGTGCATAAAGTTAGATATATGCGAAAAAATGAGGATGACGTCACATTGCATAGCGATTATGCAAGGCCAGATTGGCACCTCTTCCCCTATTCCCTCACCTTGGCGCATTCCAACATCGATGCCACTCCTGCTCCCGATGTATCGTGAGTGTGCACATGGATTGGCACAGAGGGATACTTATCTCTGCAATCATCCACCTCCCCCTCTCCCCCGCCCCCTTCTCCTTCCTTTCCCCCCCCCCCCCCCTCTCCTTCCTCTCCCCCCTCACCTGAGTGCCCCAATGAGTATCTTCGCAGCTTGTGGTTTCAGCACACCCGCCATGTCCTTGATGCACAGAATGTGTGCCCCTCCCTTCACCAGTTCGTCTGCCAGCTTGAGATAGTAGGGTAGATTGTATCTGAGAAGGGATTTTCTCTCTCCCTCTCTCTCTCTTCTCCTCACTTGGTACGGGAAGGGTCAGATACATCTCCAGTGTTACGAGATGGCAGCCTCGACGACTCCTCCCGCCTTCCCAGCTGCCTCCATTCCCACCATCAGATTGGGCACGTAGTTGAGACAGTCGAAAGACACGGAACACGTCCATCCCGCACTGCACTGCGACGGTCGCAGAATCTGCAGAGATCCCAATGACTTCCCCCCCCCCCCCTATCCACTCCCTTCCTCACTTGTAGACGACGTTGTCGGGGTAGTTGGAGTATCCGACACCATTGGCCCCTCGTAGCAGCATCTGCAGTCACTCATCACTCAAGGAGGGGGGGGGGGGGGAGTACCTGGAATGGGATATTGGGGATCTTCTGTCTGAGTGTCTCAAGTCTCTCCAGGGACATTCGTGCAGGAATCTCATGGCAACGTCGAAGGTCGCCCCTGGAAGAGAGACAATCCCATGGTAGACCCATTCGATAAGATTGTCAGTGGGAGAAGTGGCGAGATAACAAGTCCAAGAATGGGATGGAAAGTGGCGAAGGATGGAGGAAGTTAGGAGAGGGGTGGGGGATGGTTACTCTCTTCGCACTTGTTGATGCAGTCTATTAGTACTCAACATGCAATCAAGTACTAAACCCTGAGCACATCAATTCTTGTGCGCTAAACAAAAAAAATGAGCTAGAAAATTATGTCATTTTTTCTTAAATTTTCTCGAAACCCTCTGAAATATTTTCGAGTTCTCGTTTCTCGAAAACTTGTTGTCATATAGTTCTGATGATTACCTCCCCAATTCTCGAGTGAGAACAATCCATTGAAGGAGTGGGCAACGAAGGGAGAAATCTGAGCCAGATCGTAAGTACGAACTCGAGTGGCCCAAGAGAGACTGATGAGGCATCTCTGAACAATACTCCTCCCCTCTCTCCGTATCCCCCTCCCCCCCCCTCCTCTACCTGAATGTGGTGTCAGTGATCATGCATCCCTTCCTGTCTCTGACTGCCTTGGCGAATGCCTCTGCTCCCTGCTTGACCAGTACCTCTCTCAGTCCCTCGGGCAGTTTGCTGCCAGTCTTCACATGGGGGACAGGGGGAGACACCACTGCCGGTTTGAGGCAAGTCGCCAGAGGAGTCTGCGGACCGTTCACTTTCACTTCTCCCAAATATGACAGCAATTTCTGGGTCTCGGTTCTGAGAGGGCTGCAAATAAATCAGTCGTCGTTCCATTCACTTCTACCATAATCAGACCTGGAAATTGGAATAGTTCAGGATGCTCATCGATGAAGTAAGTGTCCACTGAGGCATCGAGGAATGTAGGCTGTTGGAGTACATTGAGGAGGAAGGGGATGTTCGTCTGGAGAGATCAAAGATCACGAGGAGAGGAGAGAGAGGGAGATACGCACCTTGACTCCTCTGATTCTGAACTCCCTCAGTGCTCTGATCATCTTTGCACACGCATTGGGATGATTACGTGCAGATGCGATAACCTAGAAGAAGAGGAGGATTCCAGTGCACTCGATGAGAGATCCCCCATTCCTCCCCCCACGATGACCTAGAAGAAGAGGAGGATTCCAGTGCACTCGATGAGAGATCCCCCATTCCTCCCCCCACGATGACCTAGAAGAAGAGGAGGATTCCAGTGCACTCGATGAGAGATCCCCCCATTCCTCCCCCCACCAAGACAGACCTTGACCATCAGAGAGTCGTAGTGAGGGGAGATAATGGATCCAGCGAAGGCAGAGGCTGAATCAAGACGGATTCCATTCCTTCTCCCGATCGGAACACCTCAACCACATCCATCATCAATGTTCCTTCTTTCCATTCTCACCTCAATTCTTCCTGAATCAGGTTGGAATCCTCTGGCGGGGTCTTCAGTGGTCACTCTGCATTGAATAGCCGAGCCATGGGGGACTATCGATTCCTGCGCATCCATAAGAGTAAGAGGATATATACCATGGATCGAATACCTGACTCAACTTCAGATCAGTCAATGTCTTTCCCTCGGCGATTCTGATCTGTGCTTGCACGAGATCCACTCTGAAGCGATGGGAAGTGTAAGAGGGGGAGGGGGGGAGGAGGGGAGGGGGGAAGGGGGGGGGAGGAGGGGAGGGGGGAAGGGGGGGGGGACTCACCCTGTGATCTCTTCAGTGACAGTGTGTTCTACTTGCAGACGTGCATTCACTTCGATGAAGAAGTAGTTTCCCTTTTGGTCCACGAGGAATTCCACCGTCCCTGCACCATTCGCCATCTCTCTCTCTCTTTATTTCTCACTTTTATCCTAATACGGGACCCTTGCCGAACTTGTTTTCCGGAATCGGCAAGCGAAATTTTTGGCGAAACTATTTCATGCGCAAAAATAAGATTCGTGTACATTAATTTTCTTCAGTTTAATGAGTATTTGAGAGTACTTTTGTGACGAAAAAACAAATTTTGGAATTGCACCATAATTACGCGCCATTTGAACCAAAAGCTGTTTTAACATATTCTATTACAGTTACGCAACAAGGACGAGACCATGATCCCAAGACGCCACGCATTATGCACGCGTCGCGTGTACGAGATAGTATGCAAAAATGAGAGAGTTTTGGATCAGGCAACTTCACCCTGATCCTTTCCGGCCTTCGCCTGGGGCTATTAATGATTTTTCGCATTTTTGTATATTCTTTCTCAACTAATTCAGTCATCGGCTATTCAATGGAAGACAAAAAATAGGGGGTCAATTTCGTCCTTGTTGGGTAACTTTAAAATACAATTTATGTTTTAGCGTATGCCGAAACTTTTCGAATTTTTCGGAAATTGCAGATTTTTTTGAGCAATTGCCATAAAGTGCCGCTACCCGAAAATATTCCTTACCGGACAGACCTTCCAATCGAGAACTCTCCCTGCAATCCCCCCCTGGGATACCCTCACCTGCATTCTGATATCCTACATGACGGGCCAGTCTCACTGCATCTGCCAGTATCTTCTCCCTCACTCCAGGAGGAAGGGCAGGGGCTGCATGCACATACTGTTACTCGACTGCACTCGCAGCATTACCTGGGGCGATCTCGACCACCTTCTGGTGTCTTCTCTGCACTGAGCAATCCCTCTCGTAGAGATGGATCAAATTGCCCGAGTGATCGCCTGAATGATCTCTCCCCTCCTTCTCTCTCCTCCCTTCTCTCACCCAACAACTGCACTTCGATGTGTCTCGGTCTCTCCACGAACTTCTCCACGAATAGAGATCCATCCCCGAATGCAGCTTGTGCTTCAGAGAAGGAACGACGGAATGCTTCCTCCACCTGAATGACCCCTTCTCTCCTCCCCCTCCATCCATGCATCTCACATCCTCCAATCGATCCACTCTTCTGATTCCTCTTCCTCCTCCTCCGAATGCCGCCTTTAGAATAATGGGAGTGCCATATTGACGAGCGAAATCCACCGCTTCCTCCAATCATCTTTTAGTTAATTCCCTCACTCAATTACCGTATACCTTTGCATTCGTGATGGGACCGGGAGTGCCTGGGACGACCTGAACTCCAGCCTCGATAGCTGCCTGGCGAGCCGCAACCTAGGGATGGCAACGGTGTTTACGAATGAGCAAAACAATTCACAGAATGGTACACAACTGAAAGCTATGCCTGCCCCATTCCGACTTTTCACTTTAGTTTTGTAAAAAAAATGTTTAATTAATTAGAAAAACATTAACGAATGACAAGCAAAAGGCCGACGCTTTCAGTCCAAGTGGAGCACATCGCAAGTCACGTTTTTTACTAAAATGATCGCAAACTGAAATTCGGTTGCGTTGTAAAACTTTATGAACGGGGTTCAATAATTTTTTTCTCATGTTAACGGTACTCCGACAGCAATAAAACATCGCTTAAAAAATGGAAAAAAAGGTTTAATATTGGTAGAACTTCAGAATCACTTGGTTACGATAGCGGGAACTTTAAAATTCATTTCCACGCAGGGCGACATTAGTATATTTCTGGTTTTTTTGCAGAGCATGCGTGATGGGATGATGGACCAAATATCACAAAATCTCGAACATACTAATGTCGCCCTTCAAGAAAACGAAAAAAATGCATTTTCACAACGGTAAAATGCTCAACTTTGACGGCCTCATCCTCTAACATTTAATATTTTTATTGTGAAAATATTTTTTTGTGAATGATAATCTACTCAAACTGAGGAAATGAACCCTCAACACTTAATTCTGAAAACATGCTTATTTTCGACCGCTTCGTGCGCCTTCATTTCTACAGCATGCATCTTCTTGCCATGCTTATCGCAGTTTCATTATATATTTATATTCATTCCAATCAATAAAATACTTCAAATATCACATTAAATATATTTTTTAAATGTTTTAAAATATTGAAAGAATTTGGCTTGAAAGGTACGGTAGTTTGAAAGCAAAAGCGTCGGAAGGAGGCAACCAATATTCCGTACTCAAAAATTTGAGCTGCGTCCCTACCGCAACCTCAAGAGACATTCACTTTCGTTTTCTCACTCTTCCGTCATCCTATATGATGCGCCGTTCGCCCCGGTTTTCGACCCACTCTTTGCATCCAATCTTGAAGGGCGCGGGACCAATTTGGCTAAACAATGCAGATTCTGAATCCTCTCGACGAGCCGGTTCAAATGGTTTAATTCACTGAGATGGCTTCCTTCGAGCAAAGAAGAGTTGACTTAAAGCTTATTTTAATAATTCATGAAACATTAAATAGACAGGTGCAATTAGCATGAAATTCTACCTTGGGAACGTTATTCGCGTGATTTTAGCGTAATCCCAAGTTGATATATACTTGACAATCTGTTTTCGAGGAAAACCATCTGGAGCCAACGACGGCTGTAGGCGTAATGGTAATGCGCCCATAGTTTTCAGCGCACTCAATCACCCCAAAATTCAAATTTCTAGAGAATCGACACGAATCTGCTCGATTCTTGGGAAAATGCCCTCGTATAAATATGAGATCTTTACAAAAGTTTAACTAATAAACAAGCGAGCAATCAGTTGCATAATTAAAAAAATCTAATCATTCGACGGTTTCTAGTGGAGGGAATGCAGTACCAGTCTCCCCCCTCCCTCTTATCTTTATTTCATCACCTTTATCACTTTTCTCTAATTGATAACATAAATATATAAGGGGGAGCGTGAAGGCATTTTCGCTTTTGCGAACTAGTTCGACAGTTTTTTTGAGTTGTAAGAATTGAATTTAAGTTCAATTATTACAATGTAATAATTGAAATTTTTAAAAATTATTACAATTTTTTTTGATACTTTTAAAAACGCTTTAATTTAATTTTAAAGCATTTTTAAAGGTATCAAAAATCATTGTAATAATTTTTAAAATTCCAATCATTGCGTGTAATAATTGAACTCAAGTTCAATTATTACAACTCAAAAAAACTGCCGAATTAGTTCGCAAAAGCGAAAATGCCTTCACGCTCCCCCTTATATTGTTTCACAAAGATTTCACGAGAAGATGGCCAATAGAGTGATAGTACAAAGAACGCTTCTTCATCTCACAAAGATACACATCGTTAGTTCTATTAATAGACCAGTTTGGCTAACAAGTGTCTCCTATCGTGACCAGCTTGTCTCCCCCCTTCTCCCCCCTTCGACCACCGTATCCATCCATACCGTACCTTGTCTCCCATCCGTGCCATCACATCGGGGGAAGGGCCGATGAAGACGAGTCCTGCATTCTCGCATGCTTGGGCGAAGTCTGATCTTTCCGAGAGGAATCCATAGCCGGGATGGACTGCCTCCACGTTATTCTACAAGAAATGCATCCATGATCAAGAGTTCCCATTGCAACTCCCATCCTTCTCCCACTCTAGCATACCTTGAGTGCTGTCTCGATAATCTGTTCGATGGCGAGATAAGCAGCCACTGGGGGAAGTCCTCTTCCCACTAGATACGCCTCGTCCGCCTTCAGACGGTGCATCGAGTTCTTGTCCTACAACGAAAGATTTCCTCGAGCGGTACGGTAGCCATCGATCGATACCTGCTCAGAGTATATGGCTACTGATGTCTTGTTCAATTCGGTGAGAGCTCGGAATACTCGGATGGCGATCTCGCCACGATTAGCCACCATCACCTCAAGAATAGTAATGTAGGGGTGAGAGGGTGAGTACGATACTTTCTTGAACTCCCTGGTGTAAGAAACGGATGAGGCTTGGCGGGAATGAAGCCATCGGAGGGAAGCGGCACTTGTGCGGAGGAACCGCATCTCAAGAAGAAGATACTGTATATGAGACAATGAGAAAGAAAGAATACGGTAGCATGGAATGTACTAGTTATTTGATGAGTACGATAAGCAGGTAAAGACGGTATGGTGCAGTATACTGTGATAGGAGCTGAACTGGTCATAAGATTTTAAAAAAGAGGATTTAATGAAGGACATCAACTATCGAAGGTGCTAATGAGAGAAAACTTTTAATAGGTAATGAGGTACGTGAGATTAGAAGGAGAGGAGAATGGACTAGAGAGTGGATAAGTAATAAAATTGTGAGAAGAGGACGAAAGAGCGGAGGATGGAAATGGGACGAAGAAGGTGATAGGAAGTCGATACTAAGGAATAAACAACTAGTAAGAGATAGGAGGGAGGAAGGAGAAGATAGGAAGAGAGAGAGATAAGGGAGAGAAGAGAGAAGAGAGGGAGGTAGATCATAGGCGAAGGGACATCCCTTCTCGTGATAGGTACAAAGAGAAGGAAGAGATAGAGAGGGAATGACCCCGACAGCTAGAGAGATCACTCCATCGAACGAGTAACATGAGAGAGATGCACGAGCACAACCTATCTCCTCGTGTAAGAGTTCATTGACCAGTGATGAGGAGATCACCCATCACTAATCTATCATTCTAACACCTCAAGGAACCCCTCCTTCTCAGAGTATCGAAAGTAGCTCCCGATCATTTACCTTGGAACTAGCTAGGATTCGAAAGGAAAGAATATTCAGTCCATAGGTGGGCAGGGGTTGAAGCTGGGAACTGAATACCGGCGGGGTCGAGGATCAAAAACCGGGGACGGGGGTGGTGAACAAATGTACTTCCCGGATGTCTCGGAGTTCTAACCCGGTGGGGTCTTGAAGTTGGCTTCGATGGTGCCCACCTATAATTCAGTCAACCACTGGCGATGGAGAAAAGAAAGGAGAATGAATGGAGAGGGATTCTGAATCTGAATGACATCAATGCAGTCTGAATCCGTGCAAAGGGATAGAAATGGTGATGAATAGCCAATCAAACGAATAGGATCAATCGATTAGAAATCAAGCCATTTACTGCACGTTCACAAGTGAAACGAAATGGAGATACAGCGAGAGGGAGCAAGGGCGGGAGGAAATAACTTCTGTCTGAGAGTACTCAATTTCTTTAGATATCTAATCTAATATCTAGTAATTATCAAAGATATGTACAATTTTCACAAGGGGATGGAGTGGAAGAGAGCTATGATCAGCGGCCAATTCCAAAAACGTGTGGGAAAAGCCGTCATCTAAATTTCGGAAAACAATTTGAGTTGGTTCATTTTCGGAAACGGGAAACATGCATTAACTAGTTAAAGTTAACATTAGTTTACAAATACTTCATAATTATTTTGGTGATTGCTTTCTTTGTTATTTTCTCTCCTATTGAGACTCTGCCATATTATCGATTTATTCCCGTGAGTCGGACGAGGAAGACGATGACGGAGGACGACGTCGTGGAAATATCATCCCCAATTCTGACACCTGAACACAAAAGTGGTCACAGACAACACCGTTCCTTCTTCTGAACATATCTCTTACAACCACAGAGAATAGTTAGGACCGCATACCGTTTCTCGTATATAAGCCCTTCGTTGAGGACTTTCCTCATCCTCATTTGGCTCCTCCACTTCTTCGTCAGTATCACTATCGTGACTTCCCATCGTCACATCAGATTGATCATCAGACGAATCGCTCCCGAATACGTTCACCATTCGCCTTCGCCCCTCCTCCTCTTCCTCTTCTTCTTCTTCTTCCTCTCCTCCCATCACCAATGCCCTATCTCCATGGATGATCACTCTCACTTCGGGCACTCTCTCCACTCCATCCGTACTATTTGTATCTTCCACAAGTCGATTCACTCCCCTTTGTTCCCCCGAAGTTACGCCACTGCAATTTACATAAGTAACAATCGACCATTCTTCATTGTGCGTTCCCACAAATTACATATAAGGGGGTTGCCTAATCCATTTGTACATTTCTTAAGTAGTTGGACGATTCAACTTACACACGGCAATTTTTTTCTCGACATCCCGTTGAAAGTCATGGTCACTTTTCTTATCAGAAAAATGGTGCGGCGCGTGCAGTCATTTCTATACTTAACGACACGGTTTACATCCCTTATTTAGGGTTCTCTGTTTCACGGCTATGAATGTAGTGATGTGCTTGGTTCGTAAACATCGCCCGTTCACGCAAATCAATGAAAATACGAAAACCCTATAGCACTAGTACAGTATTTTGACAGAAACGGTAGAAAAGCTACAGACTCTCAGGCGAAAAAGTACAGTACCACAGGAAACCATCATGGGCTGTGCAATTGAATTTTACACTACACCTTCTGAACAGGGGTGCCCATTTTTTAACTGGTATGTCGATGAAAAAATTGCCGTGCTTACAATTAATGGCCGCGAGGGTAGGTTGGAGTTTTGGAACGAACCCTAGCGGGATCGAAAGAGGACCAAATTCTAAAAAACTTCTACGTTTTTCATATCTGCTGAAGGCCTCTGTAGACGGCTGGGTGGTAGTGGAATTTCGGAACATAGCCTGAGAAATTGACGGGTTTACACCTCTCTCCACTATGAGCGCAGGCATCAACATGTTTCCTCAGCAGATATGAAAAACGTAGAAGTTATTAGAATTTGATACTCTTTCGATCCCGCTGTCTTTCGTTCAAAAACTCCAACCTACTCTCGCGGCCTTTCCTTGTTAGTTAAATGCATTACAAAAATTTACATTTGTTCATCATAACCTTTGATATTTTATATTTAAACAATATTTGAATTAGTAATATGCAACTCTGGGTTCGACTATCTCATTCCTAAAATTGTACCTTGGTATGCCAATTTCGCTTAGATTTGCAACGTATTGAACAAAGTTGAATCTTTGAAGTCGTCCAACTACTTGAGAAATGTACAATTTGATTAGGCAACCCCC
This sequence comes from Pristionchus mayeri, assembly GCA_036245805.1. Lineage (NCBI taxonomy): Eukaryota > Metazoa > Nematoda > Chromadorea > Rhabditida > Neodiplogasteridae > Pristionchus > Pristionchus mayeri. The sequence continues at coordinate 27,089,485 of BTRK01000006.1, forward strand.
TTGTATACATATTATAATATCTATCATTTCGATGTTCTCCAGCATTTTCGACGAGTGTTTTAGGAGGGGGGATACTCACCTACTGCTTTCACCATCCGAAATACTAGACAATGAATCTTCCTCCGAGTCTTCATCACTCTCCACGCGTCCTGTTAGACACATCGGATTAATTTGAAATGTATACAACCTCATCCCGTGCTTAGCTGTTGTACAGGTAATAATTCTAACTCAAATACGATAGAAATATGTTGGGATGCCACATTCCCTCCCATCCAGTGCGAGTCATTCTATGAACGGATGTTCGAACTGGTTGGGGGGTATATGATACTATCCCTCTCGTCATATCTTCCATACTTACCTTCGTTAATGCCGATGATTGAATCGAAGTAGCGGAGCATCCTCCTGAAATGCGACTCATAGACTACAAAAATAAGAGGGGATATGACATTTTTTATAAGAGAGGAATCGCGAGAGAATCGACCACGCCGCGGCGGTAGGAAAAAAGTTTGTCCTATCTTAAAACAAATTTGATGGCAAGTACTTCAAATGATGCTCTTTCAAACTGCGTCGTCAGAATTTCGATATCTGACGTCGTCGTCGAGATTCAGAAGGCCAAACATGGTACTTTCACTTTTCGACAGTCAAATCGCGCTCAATAAAATGATCATAAAATCGTTTAAAATAACGATAGAAAGTCGTTCTTTTTTTTAGAAAGAAAGCTGATAACATGCGCTACAACTTTCCTGTTGGAATGATCATTCCTGGTGCTCATCCTGGTGCGGAGCGGTCGTGTGAACCAAAAATGATATAACTTTGGAAATCGGAAATTCCTTTTGAGTTTTCATGCTTAAGTTGTAGTACATGTATGTGCCTCACTTCTCCCCAAAAATTAGGAAAATCGGAGTATAGAAAAAAAAGCGGGTTCAATATGGTGAAGTGACCTCAAAATGAGTTCCGGACAAGAGTACTTCCGTATCTTCAATTTACCTCATTTAGGCTCAAAATCATCTAAAACGACCCAAAACAACATTTGACTTTGTTTCCCCCCATTTATTGCACTTTCATTGGTCATAAATGGTCTTGCGACCGAAAACTTGAAAATCGATATTTTGACCTTTTTCAAGTTGCTGGATGGGCTCTATTGCGCTAAAGTTGTTTCAAATAATGTAAAAACATCCCTCGAAACGACTCTCAAAAAGCGGGCATCTGGAAATGCGAAATTCAATCTGAGGATTCCGACGAAAGGCGCTAGAATGTATGTCAGGTCAAAGCAGAGACAGCGACCTGATTAACGGCTAGAAATGTAGGTCTCGACAAGTTGAACATTTTATCTGTTGAAAGTGAGTTTATATCTTTTCATCGAAGCGCGCTAGAGAGCCTGGAAGTTGGCCAGAAGAAGGCTAGAATCCCCCGAGAGCGCGTGCTCTAACCGTCTGGCGCTCTCGCCCTCTGACCTCCCTCTCCCTCCCCTCCATTTAGCGCTCTCTCGCACGCATCCACCGTCATTTTCTTTCAACTTCCAGGCTCTCTAGCGCGCTTCGATGAAAAGATATAAACTCACTTTCAACAGATAAAATGTTCAACTTGTCGAGACCTACATTTCTAGCCGTTAATCAGGTCGCTGTCTCTGCTTTGACCTGACATACATTCTAGCGCCTTTCGTCGGAATCCTCAGATTGAATTTCGCATTTCCAGATGCCCGCTTTTTGAGAGTCGTTTCGAGGGATGTTTTTACATTATTTGAAACAACTTTAGCGCAATAGAGCCCATCCAGCAACTTGAAAAAGGTCAAAATATCGATTTTCAAGTTTTCGGTCGCAAGACCATTTATGACCAATGAAAGTGCAATAAATGGGGGGAAACAAAGTCAAATGTTGTTTTGGGTCGTTTTAGATGATTTTGAGCCTAAATGAGGTAAATTGAAGATACGGAAGTACTCTTGTCCGGAACTCATTTTGAGGTCACTTCACCATATTGAACCCGCTTTTTTTTCTATACTCCGATTTTCCTAATTTTTGGGGAGAAGTGAGGCACATACATGTACTACAACTTAAGCATGAAAACTCAAAAGGAATTTCCGATTTCCAAAGTTATATCATTTTTGGTTCACACGACCGCTCCGCACCAGGATGAGCACCAGGAATGATCATTCCAACAGGAAAGTTGTAGCGCATGTTATCAGCTTTCTTTCTAAAAAAGAACGACTTTCTATCGTTATTTTAAACGATTTTATGATCATTTTAGTGAGCGCGATTTGACAGTCGAAAAGTGAAAGTACCATGTTTGGCCTTCTGAATCTCGACGATGACGTCAGATATCGAAATTCTGACGACGCAGTTTGAAAGAGCATCATTTGAAGTACTTGCCATCAAATTTGTTTCAAGATAGGACAAACTTTTTTCCTACCGCCGCTCACCCCCCTCAAATGGTCGGTTCTCTCGCGATTCGCCTCATAAAAAAATAGAAATTCGCCAGACGGATTCGAAAACAATTGTAAGGACAAAGGGTCAGCAGCTAAATTGAGTCGGACAGGATGAGCAGCGAGTTATGCTATTATGAAGATAATTAAATGACAATACACGGCATCATTTTTGCAGAGGGTCTGTTGAGAAAAAAGGTTCCCAAGAAGTCTAAATTGGGGGGTGTGGCTTGTGCATTGCGTGCATTTCCGTTGTTTATCTTTCTTTATTTCCGAAACTGTTTTGCAGTTTTTTTCCGGATCCATTTGTACTGCTGTGATGCCACTGTTTTCGCTTTCCATCTTGAGACGTGACCCTCTTTACTATTCCCTAGTTGAACTGCTAGCTCAGAAATATCATTGATCCATCTGACTCACACCATCGTCGTCAGATAAAACTTCTGCAGCTTTGTTGTCCATTTTGGTCGCAGAGTCGATTATAAGTGTTTTGAGTTTAAAATAAAGTGAAAATAATAAATAAAATTTTTAAAAAAGAAGAAAAAAAGAATGACTGGTTACGTTCGACAATCGATGAATTCAATCAATAATCGGTGAAATATATCCGAAAACTGTAGTCGTAATTCAAATGCAGTACCGAAATCAGGAAATGCCAAGAATTTGTATACAGTAATCAGGGACAGTCAGGGAAAATCTTGTACGGTGTAATTGTGTATCTTTTTTTCTGCACACGCGCTAGGTTGATGCGCAGCGGGGTCACTTTTTGGGGTGTGTCATCCGCGAAAATGGTGCCGTGCAATATCACGCGTGTCGCGTAAGGTTCCCATAAACCCTGGTACATTGGAAAAGTCGACATTGGGTTCTGGACAATTTTGAATAGCCCATATGGTCCCTCAACAGAAATCAACTAGTTTTGTTCCAAATCTCCATCGTCAACGATGTGAAACGCCTTCAAAGTCGACGGCTATCGAAATCTGCCGACTTTGGAGCCACGATGCTCAGCCCACAAGGGGTCTCATGGTTCGTGTTAAAAAGCAAATCTGTACCAAATTTCATGGATAATACGTCTATGCTAATGAACCATCGATACCACTGTTAATATTTTCGTATATCGATTAAATTTATTGATTTTTGCAATTTTTTAGTAACAGTGAATTTTATTGGCTCAATCGATAGTTCTAAATGAGACGAATCGAATGATATGCTGAATGTCATATCAAAAAGGGTGACCACAATGTGAAAATTGCGTTATTAGATTCTCGAAAATCTGTTCGATCCTTTGGTGGATACACTTGACTTTTCATCAAGGCTTGTATTCGCTTCTTAAAGTCCGTATACCATTGTACCAAATGGCGCAGCAGGTAGTGCGCTTGCTAATTTTGCAGTAAGTCAGAGGTTCAACCCCCGACACCTGAGTGACCTTTTGCCTATTTTTTCGGCTAATTCCTGAATTCTCCCATACGTATATTTCACGGATACCACTTTTTACACAACTTTTACAGCTTTTTACACAACTTTTACAGCTAAAATGCATCATATTGCGACTCAATCAATAATATCGGATAAATGATAAAATAAGCAGTGATGATGAAGATTCAAGTTTCAAAGCTGAATGAAAAGTGGAAATCGTTAAATATACGCATGGGAGAACACATGGAGTTGTGGAAAAAATAAGCAAAAGATGCCTCACGTGTCAGGGGTTGAACCCCTGACTGCCAAATTAGCAACCGCATTACCTGCTGAGCCACTTGGTACGATGGGAGACGGACTTTAAGAATCGAATACAAGCCTTGATCAAAAGTCGAGTGTATCCACCAAAGGACAAAACAGATTTTCGAGAATCTAATAACGCAATTTTCACATCGTGGTCACCCTTTTTTGATATGACATTCAGCATATTATTCGATTCGTCTCATTTAGAACTATCGATTGAGCCAATAAAATTCACTGTTACTAAAAAATTGCAAAAATCAATAAATTTAATCGATATACGAAAATATTGAAAATGGTACCGATAGTTCATTAGCATAGACGTATTATCCATGAAATTTGGCACAGATTTGCTTTTTAACACGGGCCATTAGACCCCTTGTGGGCTGAGCATCGTGGCTCCAAAGTAGGCAGATTTCGATAGCCGTCAACTATGACGACGTCTCACATCGTCGACGATGGAGATATGGAACAAAACTTGTTGGTTTCTGTTGAGGCACATTAGGAACTATCTAAAAATGCTCACACAAACAGGGGTCAAAATGTACCAGGCTCTACGAATCTATTCAATCCTTAGGCGACAGGCGTGATATACCACACATTTGGGAGTGGATGTGACGTTTAGTTTAGACAAAGGGTCATACTTAATAACAGAATAAAATTGAATACCTAGACTCGTCAGTCTTCTTTTTCCGTCTCCTCCCCCCATTCCCGTTTCCAGTATCCTCTCCCTCTGTCTCCGTAGTTCCTCTCTGCAATATTTCCATTTACAAATTCGTTCTGGTCAATCATCTGCCCCCCCTCACTAGATTACTCACCTTTCTCAGTCGTGGCTTCTCGAATGCATTGGGGAAAGGATGAGTGCTCCACACTTTGATGATCTTCTCCACACCACACGAGACAAGAAATTGATACCGGGAAGAAAATCGAACCTGTAGTTACTATTGAAAATTTAGCTACCCTATTTGATCCAGATAAGTAGAACTATGTAAATGATGCTAAGAAGTGCGTGGTATTTACAAGGTATGCTTATACAACTCATGAATAATGTGCGTTGAAATTATATCCTTTCAAACTTTGTTTTAATTTAAATAATAATATTCTTACATGATTAACTATAGATCTATGACCGACGAGGCAAGCTTTGGGAACTGTGTCCGATGACTTCTTACCTGAAAATATTAATTATGAATATTAAACTAAGGCTACTAAAGAATTTGTTACTGACCGACAAAGGTGAATCTCGTATCAGAAACAAAAGAAGTGCCACGCGGTTGTGGTTGCGATACGAGATTTCTGGTACACCATCCATAAATGTTGAAGTCGTCACTACCAGTTACCAACCAGTCGTCATCTTAATGTTCAATTTAAGTTATCCTTCATATATGAATTCATAAATACCAGAAAAAGATGACACATACCAATCCATTCGATAGACTTGATCGTGTGCATATTCATATATTCCAATACCCCCCTTTTCGAAGACATTTCATAGATGGCACATTCTTTGAACTGGAAATAACCACATTTCTACGATGTGAATGGAGAAGCAGAAAACGGACATCATATAATATGGGCGCTTTGCCAGATGCAAGATGAGCAAACTTCGTTCCGTTCTTGTTCCATCCTCCGTACATTGCACTTTCCTCACGATCATCTTGCGAAAACAGAGGTCTGAAAAGAGAATCTTATTGGAATTAACGGCTTAAAACACGCTGTAAGGCCTACACAATTGGCCATGGCGAAACGTTTAGAAATGAAAGCAAAATAATAAAAAAATAATTTTAACAAATTCAGTCACTTTTTAAATTTCCCATTGCCACGGTCCCTTGCCTGTCGACATTCGCAAAATCTGACCGCCTAACTCCGGTATAAGTACTGTCAAATTTGAAGCTTAAACAACCCGCAATTTCCTGATTTCCTGAGTCAGGGTCAAGTTAAGCACGTTTGAACGATTTCCGTTCGAGAAAAATTAGGCGGGTTAGGTTTTCTAATGTCGATGAACAACTCCGGTTTTCCAATGTAGGATGCGCGCCACTTTTGCGAAGCGGTGCGGACACCTTACAAAGCCACCTCGCGAAAGTATCCCGCACAGCTTCGTGAAAGTTGTGGCGCCGCTTCATGTAAGTAACGCGGCAGCTTCGCGAAAGTGGCGCGGGGTTATTTAATTAGTCCGCGCCACTTTCGCGAAGCTGCCGCGTTACTTACATGAAGCGGCGCCGCAACTTTAAAGTTACCGGGCGAGGACGAAACCCTGATCTGACCCTGATCCCGTCGCGTGTAAGAGAGAGTATTCAAAAGTGAGAGAGCGCGGATCATTTCCTGCTTTCCCTTGAGGCTATTATTGATTTTTAGCATTTTTGTTTATTCATGCTCAACTAAGTCAGCCATCGGCTATTCGATGGAGGACAAAAAATAGGGGGTCAATTTTGTCCTCGTCCGGTAACTTTAAGCCCGGATCTTAGCACTCCTTTGGCGACCGATTTTATGCAAAGCCCTACCACAACTTTTTCGAGTAACACTTGGCCTCACGACTAGGGATGTCAGAATCAAGAGCAATTTCGCCATTTTTCGATTTCTTTGATCGGCTGTAACATGCGAACGAGATATGAAACATAGTCAAGAATTGTCTCCAAAAGTTTGCCCCACCTATCAGGAACACAATTCCGTTTTACAGTTGTCATACTAACTACAATCTTCAATTCTATTAAAGCTCTTGAATTAAGAACCTGCGATTTTCTCAAAAAAGTCAATTATTGTGGATTAAAATTAAAATTAAAATATCTACCCGACACAATAAAAGTTCCGAGGGTGGGGATACGTCACCTGGACCCGCCGGCTTGTTAATACGGTCATTTATTTCCACATGTTCGTTTTATTCCAATTTTTGAATCAAAACAACTCTTGATTTTGACATCCCTACTCACGACCCTGTCGCAACGGTTTAAGTTAGCACACAACAGTTGCGTAAAACCATTTGTGCGTGTTCGTTGACTAACAATTGATTTTGATGGATGAAGACACAAACTAACGTGCACTAATCTCGACAGCGTAACCGTGGCTCAAGATTCGTGAGAGGGTGTGCGATCCCAAAAAAAAGTTGATATGAGGCTCCATCTCATCGGATCTCACGAGGTCTCACGAGCCTTTTGCAAAGGTTTAGGCCATTACGCAACAGTTGCGCCCATCTATTATTGTTCTTAAAACACGTTCTCTGTAAGACTCGGAGAGGGGTGGCACAAGACTTCAAAATGATCATATCGACTTGTAATTTGCAGGGTATCATGCCTATGGGCAGGTTATGCTCCCATTTTAATTTTAGCGGCTTTCCGGACATTTCCGGCTTTCCCTTGAGGCTATTATTGATTTTTTAGCATTTTTTGTATATTCATTCTCAACTAATTCAGCCATCGGCTATTCGATGGAGGACAAAAAATAGGGTGTCGATTTTGTCCTCGTCCGCACGATTCCCACGCCGCAGTGTGAGAGCCCTAGGCTTTTCATGCGTCCCGTGACGCGTCGCGATCATTGTCTATGTTTCTCAAACTCGTCTAAATTGAATTTCCTTTTGGCTTAGGGTAGTTCAGCATGCCCGATTTCACGAAAGCAAATTAGAATTATTTAAAAAATATATATAATAGAAGTTTCGGTAGGTCACATTTCTAAAAATTAAAAGTGAACGCGTTTATAAAAAAAGGCGCATCCGCACAAGGTTCCTGGCCATTTTTGGGTTTATTTTTTAGATGATAAATAAGCTTATGGCATGCCATTTGTGCGAAAGGCCAGCAAATCTAAAAATATTTAAAAATATTGGTGCTAGGGCGGTTTGAAATTTAGAATTCAACATTGAAAATTTATTGGCGGGAACAAGTTGGTTTCGGTCGCTTGGGACTCCTACCGCGAATATCTTTACTGATAAGGTTGACTCTTACAAGTTCTTGACTCTGCGTTTCCTTAAGGCTGTGATTGCCGTAGTCCGGTAACTTTAACGAAGCTGCGCGGAATACTTTCACGAGGTTGCTTTGTAAAGTGGCCGCACCGCTTCGCAAGTGGCGCGCATCCTGCGTTGGAAAACCGGAGTGCCCATCACGAGTCAGGATTTTCGCATCATTTTGGGTTTTTATTGATTTGTATATCACGCCTTTCACGAGAGATTCGAGCTGAGACACGGAATGGGAAGACAATCTGAAATTTGGTTCTGACCAGTTTTGAGCACCTTGAAGCATGCCTGACAGTCTCCCAAAGTATTATTTTGCATATCTCAGTTTCAAGCTCCCGTCAGGTCGGAGATCGGCACCTCCTCCTTTCACTGCGATTATCTCATGTGTCGTGCAAGATAATCGAAATTTGCACTCTGAGAGACCCCCACTTATTTTTCGAGCTCTATCGATCCATGTAAACCATTTTCTCTGGAAGTCAATTTTAACCGTCCTACATTCATTGTTGATTTTCTCGAAAATGTAGGCAAAGGTGCAGCTCAAAATTTAACATCGCATGCAGCGTATCAAGAGCTCTCGAATGAATGGCTTGCGCAAAAAATACCATCTCATTGGTGTGACTTAGGCCCATTTTACTTTTCCTTATCATTTGAACTTTATTTTCAACAGACAATTTAAGAGAAAGCGATCATTCTTGACCGCATTCTCCAATGAGAGCGGTGTGAGAGTGAATTATTCTGTTGAAAATAAAGTTCAAATGATAAGAAAAAGTAAAATAGGCATAAGTCACACCAATGAGATGGCATTTTTTGCGCAAGCCCTTCATTCTAGAGCTCTTGATACGATGCATGCGCTGTGAAATTTTGAGCTGCACCTTTGCCTACATTTTCGAGGAAATCAACAATGAATGTAGCACCGTTAAAATCGACTTTCAGAGAAAATGGTTTAGATGAATCGATAGAGCTCGAAAATTGAGTGGGGATCACTCAGAGTGCAAATTTCGATTATCTTACACGAGAAATGAGTTAATCGCAGTGAAAGGAGGAGGTGCCGATCTCCGACCTGATGCTGGGTGCTTGAAAATGAAGTATGCAAAATAAGACTTTGGGGGACTACTAGGAAGTTCTGGACACAAGAAAATAACTGCACTCAAAAATAATGAGAAAACGGGGGAAGAGACGGGAGGTGTTCGAAAAATGTCAGATTCAGGCCGGTTTTTGGCAAAAAAATAGTCGTCCGAACGAAAACTTGGCATGACCCGTGCGTTGAATATATAAAGGAAGGATTTTTTTACTGGACACGAAAATAAAGGTGGCACTCAAAAATAACGAGAAAACGGGGGAAGAAACGTCGTCTAGAAATTGTACTAAAAGGTTTACGTCCGCTAAAAAATGTCTCCCTAAGCCAGAAGCGGCGAACCAGTCGGAAATCTATTTAGAATGAGTCTCTCTATCTATTGAATGGTAAAAATGAAAAAAATTAATAATCAAGCAAAATCGATAAAGAAAATATTGAACAGGGCAACAAAACTTTATGAAGGTACAGTAGTTAGGCACACCATAAATAGTGGTGTGCACGAGTGCACTCCACTCGCGAGTGCGAACAGTGCATAAGTTGATGCTGATTACGACTGTCTCCTTCATGTTTCATCATGTATTATTAAAATGCAACTTTTCGTGTACTCAATTTCTAGATGAACAAGCTACATCGATCGAACCGGCGTGACGAGTTGATTCATAATATCAAATTTCATTGATTTTCCCCACAGGACTTTTCAGATTGGAGCACAGTGAAACTCCCCAACATAAATCTGTCGCAGTACCCCGCTTCTATGTCGCTCTCGCCCATTGTCACCTCCAATCACTAACTAACTTTACTAAAACATTGACATGGCCCTGGACAGAACGACAAAAGACGGCTTTCATTACTTCATTTTGTAAAATTTTAATAGTTAGCTTATAACTTAGTTATCACCTACATATCAAATTAGCATGCACAGCTAACTTTCAAAACAATTGGAAATGGCAATGGCCTATTGCCAAATTTCAGTTGGCGTAATATCTCACCACGACTATCCCAAAATAGTCGTGGTGAGCACATCAAACTGTATTTCTTCTGTGGCCGACTTTTATTCCAGTTTGCGATACTTATGGTTTGAGTTCCCGCACAACATGCGTGTGTCTCTGCGTCTTCTCAGTTCTGTCTTTTGTACTCCGTCACTGAGGTTTCACTGTGTGGAGTGAAATAGTGAGCCGAGGACGGTGATAACAGGGGTCTTCTGAGAGATTGCATGAAATCGAACCCTACCCCCCCCCCCATTTACAAACTGTTCAAAGTGCTTCAATCTGAACGCCCTTTTAGTGGTTTATGTACCCGAGGTCTAATAATTTTCAGTTAAGTCGGTGTGGCCGTAAATTCAAAATGGCCTAAAATCCGGCTCTGGCCATTTCGAATATTCAAAAAATCATAAGTTCCTTCAACATTGAGCTAAAGGTTCGCTAAAAAAGCAAAATGACCGTCTCAACGAGTTGAATAAATCACTTGTTGATGACAAATCTGTAGAGAAACGATGAAATGTCACAAATGGCCACAAATTGTTTTTGGTAGTCGGAAAATGCATGAAATTGCATGTCCTGAAAATAAATTCTCCTTTTTACATTTTACGTCCTTTTTTACCCCTGGAAAAGTTGGATTCGTAAAAATTGCGATCGTGATTTTTTAGATTTTTTCTGTTTACATGCCAGATCGCGCGTTTTTTGAGACATCTTTATGATATGTGTTTAAAATATGCAAACTGGCAAAATTTTTGAAATTTTTTCGGTCAGAATGGTCGAAGAAATCGAAATTTCAAAAATTTTGCCATTTTGCATATTTTGAATTTGGACATTTTTATATGTTCCATTACAACTTCTGTGCCAAATTTGGAGGCAATTGGAGGCAGTAATCAGTATGTACAATCACACATATCATAAAGATGTCTCAAAAAACGCGCGATCTGGCATGTAAATATCATAAAGATGTCTCAAAAAACGCGCGATCTGGCATGTAAAAAATCTAAAAAATCACGATCGCAATTTCTACGAATGCAACTTTTCCAGGGGTAAAAAAGGACGTAAAATTCGAATCTGTAATAATCTCGTAGGTACAAGGAGAATTTTTTTTCAGGACATGCAATTTCATGCATTTTCCCGACTGCCAAAAACAATTTTTTGTCAATTTTTGACATCTCGTCGTTTCTCTACAGTCATCAACAAAAGATTTCTTCTACTCGTTGAGACGGTCATTTTGCTTTTTTTTAGCGAACCTTTAGCTCAACTTTGGAACGAATATTTGAAATAGCCAGAGCCGGATTTTAGGCAGTTTTGAATTTACGGCCCCACCGACTTAACTGAAAGTTATTAGACCTTAGGTACATAAACCACCAAAAGGGCGTTTAGATTGAAGCACTTTGAACAGTTTGTAAATAGACACCTGCGATCTCTCAGAAGACCTCTGATAAACAAGTCAGCACTCCACTCCCCTCCTCTTCCCTAGCGAGGAGGAGGCGGAAGTGTGAGAGATCACAGAGGAAAGGAGGGAAGAAGGCAAGATGAGTGACAGTTTCGCTCGATTTCAACTCATTATTTCACTTCAATCTTAAAAGTCCTAATGAGAAAATAGATGAAATTTGATATCCCGAGCCTACTCGTCATGCTGGTTCCATTGATGCAACTCATCTCGAAATTGTGTGCACGAAAAATTCTATTTTTAATACAGTCCTGTTGGTTTCCCATGTGAACGCGCTCCGAGTAACCCCCACTGACCCCACGGGTCTAGCACGTTCATCTTTGAGAGAATTGTGCATAAATTGGTTTCGTTGTGTTCAGCATGCAATTCTGCATCGAATCATATACAATTTGTACTGTCAAAAGTTTAAATATTTCGGTAAATTAATTTTGAAGTTGTCGAAAAGAAAAAAAATCACTTCCCGGTACTAGCAGGGTATTTATTCTTTTTTCCAGTTTTCTTTCAAATTTTTCCTGTTTTCAGACTTTTGATACGATTCACGATTTCCCATTATTTGCATGGTTTATACTACTCCACAAAATCAATATTACTTATAACATAAACAAAACTAAGAAAGGGGAACCGTAAAACTTATCAAAAGTCTGAAAACCGGAAAATTTTGAAAGAAAACTGGAAAAAAGAATAAATACTCTGCTAGCACCTGGAAGTGATTTTTTTCTTTTCAACTAGGGGGCACCACGTGAATTTTAGAATTATTCTAAATATTATTTTTCTGTCCTCTTTGGGGTAATTGAGAGTGTGAAATTTCAGTAACACACTCAGATTTCTTTAAAATTTCAAATTTGAAGCGTATGAGGTACCCTGCTCCCACCTATCGTTCGTGGTGTGGATGTAGCCGCGACGCCTCAATTTCACGCGTACGCCAATTCGCTGGGTCATGACTGTTCAGCGAGTCAATTGTAAAAAAATTCAAATAGTTTTTATTTAATTGTTCTGCGTTTAAATAGTTGTATAAATATTACAGAGTCAGTAATTGATGAACAATATCGCAATTTTCGCCCTTTGAAGTTATTTATTACGCTTTCTCGGCCAAAGGTATACTGTATCGAATCGAAGAACAGGCTAAAGTCCACGTTCGGCCTTCATTCATAGCAATTTTTCTCTCTAAAATGCTCAATTATTTTTTGTTCACGATTTACAGAAGAGAGAAACAATGACAACAATCGCATTAAATGATGCTTGTCAGGTCGTATGTCGGGATGTTCAATACTAGATTTAACAATGTTGCGATTATCGATTTTTCCATTTTTTGTAAATAACTTCTGATTAGATCATAGAACAATATAATAATGAAAATTGTGAGGCACATGTCCCAATTCGTTCGCAAATGGATAAAGTTGAAAAATGTCAAAACAACGAGCCATTCTAAAACATGTTTGCGATTGTAGAGTTTTTATATTTTTTCAAGTATAGTTGAGCTGTAATTAGTATTTGCTATTTCTATAATAAATTGAGAAGCACACCTCTCAATAATCAAGTTAGGCCGATAAATGAATAAAGCAACGCAGATTTGAATTCCCGCACGGAGCCTTTTCCTAACCAAAATTTGACCTTTTTACGCCATTTTGATTTTCCGGTTTGGTGGTCCCTACTTTTCAACAACTTCAAAATTCATTTAACGAAATATTTAAACTTTTAATAGTACAAGTTGTATATGACTCGATGCAGAATTGCATGCTGAACACAACGAAACCAATTTAAGCACAATTCTCTCAAAGATGAACGTGCTAGACCAGTGGGGTCAGTGAGGGTTACCCGGGGCGCACAGTTTTCCATGGGAAACCAACTGGACTGTAATTATTTCAACACTTCACGAAATATGAAGTACTGTGAGAATAGAAAGCGAAGACCTTGGTGTGGTGGCGAGATTTAATACATTTGATTCTAAATATGCGCGGAACGCGGAGGAAAAAATGTTCCGCGTATATTTAGAATCAAATGTACTAAATCTGGGCACCACACCACGGACTACGTTTTCTGTTCTCACAGTATACAGACGTAATAAGCATAAAATTATACCTCTAGAACCCTACTATCGTAAATATAGCACCTCTCTCACATGTGATATATCTGAAAACATGTTTTAACTAGACTGCGTCTGGAGCCATCGAAGGCAATGGGTGCAAAATGAGTATGATATCCGTTTTCAGCACCATCGATAACCCAACAGCTTAGAGTTTTGAGAAACGAGATTTCTGGGCGGTGCCGTAACTCGCCAAATCTACTCGATTCTTACGCAAAGGTATGCACATTTTCAATCAAAAAATAAGGTAGTAATATGTTTGAAGCATGTTTGGTCATGAATTTATAATGCATACACTCCCATGTCTTTAAGAGACCCTCCACAAGAGAACGTAACAACTGTGCAGGGGTCCACGGATGGCCAAAAATTCAATAATTCCTGTACTTTTTTTCTGAAGTGTAAGTCCGGAGTGCTGATTGACGGTCGCAATAACTAAGGCTGGGGGTCGATTTTGAAAAAGTTTCAGATACCCCCCATTTTAGGGGGCCGCAAAATTCGATATCTCAGAATGACATGGAATATAGATTTTCTGACGTATTTTCAAGCGTAGAAAACGAATTTCTGTGTTAGAACTCGAAAATATTAGAAATAAAGAAAATAACGTCGAAAAACTATATTTCACGAGATTGAAATTTTCTGAAAAATTTTGGAGCGTTATCGATATGATTTTCGGAATCTACATCTAAAAGTACATCTAGGGTGATTTTTTCAGAATTTAAAAAATGGGCCTTTTTTGGGAATGAGCTCCAGAACTGGTCGAATCAGGCCAAAATCTCGAATATGACTTCACGCCATCTCGCTTTCTAAGCCCATCTCGTTCATCATCTATCGCCGAGATCTTGCAATCGACTAATTTAAGCATAATCTTCATATTAGAGCCTTGAAAAACCGCAAAATCGAATAAATCGAAAATTCTTTTTTTTTCACGCCAGAAATTAGGTGGAAAAAATCGATCTCACAGAATTATATGAAATACACATTTTCTGTCGTATTTTGGGCCGTAGGAACCTATTGTTCAAACTAGAGCTCGTGAAAATGCGAAATTAATAAGTTATCATTAAAAATCTTTGGAGTTCTAGCAAAAAAATTGAAAAGACAAAATTTTTGAATTTATATTTTTTTGGCAGATACAACAATTCAAACATTAAGGTATTCCATATATATGAAATATAAAAATGGTTTAAGACATTTGAACGCCTCGATGGGCTTAGAAAGCGACATAGCGTGAAGTCATATTCGAGATTTTGGCCTGATTCGACCAGTTCTGGAGCTCATTCCCCAAAAAAGGGCCATTTTTTAAATTCTGAAAAAAATCACCCTAGATGTACTTTTAGATGTAGATTCCGAAAATCATATCGATAACACTCCGAAATTTTTCAGAAAATTTCAATCTCGTGAAATATAGTCAAAAAATGAGTTTTTCGACGTTATTTTCTTTATTTCAAATTTTTTCGAGTTCTAACACAGAAATTCGTTTTCTACGCTTGAAAATACGTCAGAAAATCTATATTCCATGTCATTCTGAGATATCGAATTTTTCGGCCCCCTAAAATGGGGTATCTGAAACTTTTTCAAAATCGACCCCCAGCCTTAGTTATTGCCGCCATCAATCAGCACTCGGGACCTACACTTCAGAAAAAAAGTACAGGAATTATTGAATTTTTGGCCATCCGTGGACCTGTTACGTTCTCTCATGGAGGGTCTCTTTAAAAAAAACCCGCTATGCGTAAGGAAAAAAAATTAAAACTTTCTGGGTAAGCTTTCTGCGATCCATAAAGCGCACGCCGAAATACTCGCCACAAACGCCAATCAGATGATTTGAAGGATCCGGATTAAATTGAGCTGCATGAATTTAATGAGATTTGGAGATAGATGGATAAACCTGAGAACAGTTGGGACCGGAGCAAAGTGGAAGGAACGGAGATTGTCGCAGTTGGTCCATTCGTACGAGGATCATAGAAGTAGAGTGCATCGCGTCCTCCACATCGAGTCACCAATACTTCGCCCGAACGCATCTCAACTGTATCATCTTTGTCAAGCATTAGAGAACGCTTACGTTTACAGAGATGTCGTGAGCAGCATGATTTCCCTGCATTCCGTATATCTGTTCTCCAGTGGCTACATCACTTGCCACAAAGAATTTGTCATTTCCCGCAGAGTAAACCACTTTCGAACTAAAGAAAAGGGATTTAATAAACGATGAATCCACATTCAACCAACTCAAGATCAAAAGCTAGTGCGAAGATGTTCGAGAAATGTTTTCGTCCCATCTTCCCTCGCATCTTCGGTTCTCTACTATAGAGAAGTTCGTCTGTTGCCCAGATTACAATTCTCCTGTCATCACCACCTGGACGAAGCTTAAGAGGACTAAAGAACCAATTGTTACCTGAGGCAACCAATTCTTCATTTGGAGAAAATTCGATTGCATTCACACATCCGTAATGGCCAATCACATCTTTTTGGTAAACTCGACATTCGTCGAACTACAGCAAATTATTTAGTCATCGCACCCCTAACGGCATTCTACTCACATTCTCAATGTTGAAGCCAAGATAGCGTGGAGATTGAGTAGCCGCAGTAGGTTTCGATACGAGAACAGACTCTCTCGTGGATGTTCCCAAACCTAGCGATCGATTGAGCAAGTATGTAGGGATGCCGTGAGACATCTTTTCGGAAATTCAAAATACATTTCATAAAGAACATATGAAAATACAAATAAGAAAACAAAAACATAGCGATCACGAGTCCCACGGAAACTTATTTTCCGAAGGGACGTCCCTAGGGACCGTTGGGACAGAAAGTAACCACAGAAAGAGTTGCTACATAATGTTTTTATTTCTATCTTTAGTGACTCGTGCTCTACATATTTTCGGATGGCTCTCGAGGTAATGGTAGGCATATAAAGATTGCACTATATATATTTTTATGTTGTTAATGCTGTCAGAAAATGCTAATTCCATGATAAGTAGTAATTAAATGTTAAATTATGAGCAAATCAACACAATTATAATTAATTAATCGAAATACGTTCAGCAGAGATGCCTGAATGATACAATTTTCAGGCTCGAAATGTTTATATTTTACAGTAGCACAGAGAATATTGCACCGTTTCTTCAGCATTTACCCATTTAGCGGACCAATTTACGGATGCGACGCTACGTTTGCCTTTTTAAAGCGGTTAACAGCGCGGTTGATTTTTTAATTAAATTAATTTTTCTAATATTTCGTGTTACCGGCACTGATTTAGAAGTCCCGACCGTTTGCACTCATAGAGGTGCCGGGGGTAGACTCCTGAGACATCGACCATACCTAAGAGTATCAGATACTCAGGCGTGTCCTGGCGCAGTCCCGGACTCGGGCACTCATGGCATACTGTATGGCCAGAGACGACACCAAACACCGCCGAATGACTTTTTAAATATTATATTTATTTTTAATGTCTTTTAAAACACTTTAGTTGCTATTCAATTTTATTTTCGAACAACATAATTAACAAAATGAAAGAAAATCAACGGAAGAACACAGATGAACAGACGACAATAAGGAAATGGTGGTGGTCTAGTCGTCAATCTCTTTGTAGACTCCATTTCCGCACATACACAGTATCGATCTGGCAGCAAATCTCATGGTAATAGAGACCGCAGTCCTCATTGTTGCAGGCGACCCAGTTAATATCGTCTTCTTCTTTACCCGGCAATGGAATGGGCTCGGCCCTCTTGCATTGCACACAGACGATGTTCTCCTCTGGGTTCCGCACAGGGAAGGCAGCAGGTCGGCCCATGGCTGCTCTCCTCTTCCTCTTGATCTCTCCTCTCTGCAAATGATCTCATCAGCATAGGTTTGACAGATGGGGTTACAGTATCCACTCTAGACAACGAGAGAGAATGTGAAAGTGAGAGGGTGGGTGAATGCTTGCCGTCTCTCTATCCAGCAGATTCGCTCCCTTCTCTCCTTGTCTCTTCTTCGGTCTCTCTCCCCTCACTGCTCCTTGATCCTTGTCGATGCCCAATCCTTCCATCACCATAAGTATACCCTCGTATGCTTCCTTCAGTCTTGTCGCATCATCATCCTCTCTCATGCATCTTCTCACTCCATCTTCTGTTGAGTGCCTGAAAGATCGCATAGTGAAAAACTGATTTTGTCTCAATTACAATAAATATGATGTATTTTCAGTATACCTCGAGCATCAGGCCGCGGTACTTCATCTTCTCATCATTCCTTCGATCCTCTTCTTCCTTCTCTCTCTCCCTCATCTCCCTTTCCTCCTCATCGATGTCATCGGCTTGAAACTGGGCAGGAATATCATCCTGGAAAACGATTAAGACATTCTTTCTACACTTCACTGATGATGAGTAGGATGGAGAGAGTTGACTACCTCTATCGGTTGGAGAGGGGGCATCGCATCGTAGTTATGTTCCAAATCGACGGCTTCACCAACTTCAATTCTGGCATCTTGGAGATCGGCAGGATCGGGATCATGATTGGAGGAGAGGATCGCCCAGTGGCAGTGCTTGCAATTCGTGCCAGATCGATTTCCCTCCTAGCAGTTGCACCGATATCGACGAGGGCAGACTCCGCACCTTACAAAGTAATTATTATCATGGAGTTAGGCCAGTATAACGGAATGAAGAGAGACTCACCTCATGCAATGCAGGTTCTTCCTGTCACAGGTACAGTAGTCCTGACCGTAGTCAGTGACTTTGTACTTGGTCCCATCCTTCTTCGACGATTCGACGATCCACGTGCTCTTGTCTGGTCTGTCGATGACCGGTTCCTTCTCTCCGTAGGCTACTCCCTTCTTGTGAGCTGCCATCTGAGCTTGTAGACGGAAGACTCCGCCCACGTACTTCTTCCGATCCTGGAAATCAACACTTGATCTTTGATCTCTCTCTAAATGGTTGATCTTTGATCTCTCTCTAATGGTTGATCTTTGATCTCTCTCTAAATGGTTGATCTTTGATCTCTCTCTAAATGGTTCGGGAAAATGAGACACTTAAAGAGATTGGGACTCACAGCAATTCTGAGCTCTTCAGAGACTTCAGCAGGGAGAGCGAGGAGGAGATGGGCAAGACGATCTACACGCGAGAGTGTATTGTCTTCGAGTACACTCATCTTCAGCTTCGAGTGGAAGGATTCGCTCACCATCGTGGTGTTGAAGGGGGCGTGCACTCTGAAAAGAAAGGTGAAAATAATTCCATTCATCAGACAATAATGCAGAGACAATTCATCAGACTATTGTCTCTGCATTACATGTACTCTCTCGCCAATCAGATGTGCGAGAGAGTGTGTGAACTGGAGAGAAGGGGAAGCTTACCTCATGAATGGTGCCCAGAGGGAATACGAGTGGAGGTATCTCTCCAGGTACTTCTTGTAGAGCTTGTCTGCGGGTAGATCGGTCTCCAGATCAGAGAGAAGGGAAGTGGCCAGACTCCAGAACTCGCTCTTCTGTATGGCTCGGGCGATGTTCCGTGCAGATGACTCATGAACCACTGAGTATCGAAAGTGGGAAGGAGATCACGGATACTCTGGAATGAACAACAGATTCCTTCAAGAATACACTCCCGCTCACTCCCTTCATTAGATGATATCACTATTCAGTTAGTTATCACTAGGTAGAATTGACCTTGAAGAGAAGGTAGACTTCAGCATCGGTCTCCCTCTCCCATGGCTTCTCCTTCCGAGTAGAGATGAGCTTCCTCAGACTTCGTTCAGACGACAGCCAGTAGAAAGGATGCTGCTCCCCGAAGTCCCGCAGAGTTTCCTTCGCCTTTGCGACGGTGTAGCCCTGAAAGAATTTCACCCTCTTCTCTCACATAGTGCTCTAATGAGATGTTACAGTAACCCTGCAGAACAACATGAATTGAATGGATACCTGTGTGAGGATCGAATTGAGGCTGTCCTTCTGGGTCTGGTTGAGAGGGATGGCAGCAGGGTCGCACTCATGATGGACATGGTCAAGGCAGGCACGGACGGTGACGACTCCTCCTTCTCCGATCGATACCTGAATACGTCAAGGAATCATCTCTCCATTCGCAATAGGTCAGTGTGAGAATGAGCACCGGATAAAAGCTAGCAGGCATCTCAAGAAACTCACATTAAGAAATGCCGAGCAGTGACTCTGAGTCCTCTTCGAGATTCGATTCAGCTGTGAGTCCTCCTTCGTTCGGCTCTTGTTTCCTCTCGAGCACCAGTAGTACTGACGGGCGCCCTTGTTGCTGTCCTTAGTGAAGGACGCCATGGAGAGAGTCTCCACTCGGTGCTTCCACTTCTGAAAGCGAAAGCGATTACTCCTGTCCTACCGTACCCCATCCCCCTACAGTATCCCTCTCCTACCGTATCCTTCTCCTACCGTATCCCATACCCTACAGTATCCTTGCAACGACCGTGCTCACCTCCATCTCCTCCATTGTCTCGAAGTTCCTCTCGATCACTTCGAATTCTCCGGCCTCAGAGTGATCCATTCGGCAGTGCTCAGCCAGCTCTTCCCTCGATCTCAGTCCGTCCACAGCACATTCTTCCACAGGACAACGAACGTTAGTGGCTGCACCCTAAATATGACAAAGTACCATACTGTATAGTATCTATCCTTCATTTCAGATACGTAACTGACTACACGGTCGAGCGACGAGAGAGTGTGGGAAAGGGAGAGACCATCATTCAAATTACGAAATCTACTGGCTAGTGTTTAGAAAATGAACTCACCAGTTTGTCCTCCTTGTGAAACCTGCTGACGTGCTTACGGAGAGACTCCTTCGAGGCAAATCGCTTCTCGCAAGCAGGACACACTTCAGGCAGATTCGTCTCGTCCTTCAGTCGAGCCGCCCCCTTCTCCTCCCTTCTCTTCTTCCTCAGGCCATCGATTGCTTCGGCAGTGAAGCCATGCTCCGTCTACAAAGCAATAACATGAAGTGATAAGGGTTGGCTTCCCAGCCAAACCATGACTATCTCTCCCACAGTATTCCTACCGTAACCCTCCCATAGTGTTCCTACTGTAACCTTCCTTCGATATAAGTAACGTTTCCCTCACCACAGTGTTCCTACCGTAACCTTCCTTCAATATAAGTTCCGTACTCATCCTACATTATGCCTACAGTAACCCTCCCAACAACTCTCCCAACAGCGTCACTGTCATATCAGTCAACAAAATTAAGCCGTAACTCACTTGTAAATGGCGATCCAGATTCCCGATCCTAGTTGTCTCGTAGTTGCAGACATCGCCGGAGGGCTTGAGCTCGGTGCAGATGTGAGTGGCAGCAGTTTGACTCATCGTAGGACGATAGAGAGCCTGCCCGGAGGGGCTCACTTATAAAGGCCACTAACGACCCACGCCCTAACGCTAATCTCCCAGTGGATGTAGATTGTCTTTTGCAAACTTCCTCCCCGTCAAAATTAACACTTCCAGTGGCTGCCCATTCTTCATCCGACGACTTCAGATCCCGATTTTTTTCAGAAATGTGGAATAGAGGGCATACAATTAGCTGGCTTTTAAATAGGGCACTTAAAATTATCATAAATTTGTTATTCGATCGATATTCCATCTTCAGATCTCGACAAATTCAGGAATCGTATCACAAAAATGGAAGGCACAGCTTACAGTAACTTTCTTGAATCGAGATAGATCTTCTCAGCATACATTTTAATGATTTCAGTTCAGGATTATACTGTAAAATTAATACAAATAACAACATTCGTAGCAAAGATCAAAGATCACTTCTCCAAAAACAATCCATGAGAAATCCCCTTCATGTGTAACCTGCTCTGGTCGTGTATTCTTTCCTCAACATAAGAAATCATTCCTATCCACCAGGCTAATTCAGCAGATAGATGCGTGGTAGATCACGAAGATTAGGAAAGGCTGAAATCGATAATGGTAATAGTCTCTATTCAATCTGAGAGTACTGCATATTCTATGCTGTCTATTCAGTGTTCAACATTATCCCTTCAAACAATCCCTCATCCCATGCAATATCATATCATATTTATCCAAGAATCAAGGTCTGGGCCTGTTGGACTATACAGTTCTTCCATGCAATATGATCATCGATGCAAATTCTGCTCCATACGGCTCCTAGTCGTTGAACAAATTCGTCCCTCCATCGAGTTTTGGGCCTTCCTATAGGTCGATGTCGGTTGTAGGGGCTCCACTCCAATACACGTTTAGCCCATCGGTCATCGCTGAGAGACGAGAGCCTCTGCGCCCAGCTCCATTTCCTGTGCATAGCCTGAACTCTGATATCCGGAATTGGAACTTTTTGGGACAGCCATTCATTCGTTCTTCTGTCTATTCTCGATACTCCGCACATTTTTCTCATCATGTTTCGCTGTGCAACTATGAGCCGATTCTTCAATTTCTTCGTTAGACTCCACAATTCACATCCGTATAATAGAGCAGGTACTACGCACATTCTGTAGACTCGGCACTTGAAGCCCATTTCAACTCTTCTGTTGGTCAGGAAATCATAGAATCGATTGAAGCCTCTCCATGCACTCCCTATTCTTCTATTGATCTCCATAATTAAATCCTGATCAAATGAAATTCTGATTCCAAGGTAGACAAAGGAATCAACGTATTCAAGCGTTTGTTGATCAGCATAGAGCGCTGATTTGCCTCGGGTGCTCATAACTACTGTCTTCTTCTTGTTTATGATTAGCCCAACTTTCTTACTGGCTTGGCAAAGGTCATCGATCATTCTTTGAGCTTCTTTTGGGGAATGAGTAATTAGAACTACATCATCGGCATATCTTAGATGATTCAGTCTTCTTCCGTTAACTCTTATTCCACACTCCTCCCATTCCATCTTCTTCAAACATTCTTCCAGAACAGCATTGAAAAGATGCGGTGACAGCGGGTCCCCCTGCCATCCCATGCAATATTTATCAAATTTACTTTATCCACAAATTCAATAAACAACTTATATGTGCTTTATTATTAATAAAAACACGGAATTTTGCGTACACACAAAACCAAGACCCCGCCCACTACACCACCGCCAGGTTGCGGCATGGTGCGCGCACCTGGCCGCCACACACAAGACCGGAGCCGGAAAAAAGTCATTGCAGAAACCCTGATATCGATTGAAAATATCGATTGATTTTTGGTCCTATGCCGAAATCCCTTGCGCAAAGTTAATGGATACGGTAACATTCAAAAATTTAATTATTCCCACGGTGGTGTACACAAAAGTCGGCGCGTGCGTTTGGGGGTCTGTAAGTCGTTTCGTCAACCTGCAATTCGGACCGTGAAATGCCGTGAAAAATACAAATATAATATTTAAAAAGTCATTCGGCGGTGTTTGGTGTCGTCTCTGGCCATACAGTATGCCATGAGTGTCCGAGTCCGGGACTGCGCCAGGACACGCCCCAGATACTCATGCATTTTCCTGAACCTCAGCGAAACCAAGAAGTGCTTATACCTAAATAGCTAAATACTTTCACCCCGCAATGAATCCAAACGTAAATAGTGCCAGTGCGCCATAGCGTCAAGTACAAATATATAGCAATATGTCATCTAAAGGCTATAAATTCTGGGCTTCTATAGTAGAAATGAGTGCCATCGTATTATTCTGCTGCCTGATTGTTCGATTAGATATGATAAAACACCCTTGTTTCGTATATATTATGCATAGTTATTTGATATCGTTGGAAACGAAGATGACCTTGACCTAGATTGCCCCCGAAATTCAGTAAAAGTGGCGTTCCATTTGCGTACAAAATCGGGATGAATATCTACATGCTATTGATACTTAATTCGGTGTATGGGAGTACACACTGGAGAAGGAATGAGGGACAACTTCATCATCAGGTATTATTTCCCTATTCGATATCTACGATTTGGTATTATTCGCAGAGACGCTCTCTTATTCATTTGGCCAGGCCACACTACTTTTTGGAGTTTCTCGAACAGGAACGATTGATGCAGGAGTTGTATAGTTCAGAAGAGGAGATGGTCCGTTTAGGAGTAAGTTGCAACGTTCAACAATTTAAGTTGCACGCGAATGACCATCTATTTTTAAAAGGAAGAACTTCGTAAACGAGAGAAGAAAGACGATCCAATGATCGAAGAAAAGCTAATGAGGACAGATGAGGATTGCAAGTGAGAATATCGATTGTCGTTATATGAGGCTGTTTGCCTGCCTAAGAATCGAGCAGATTCGGAGAAATGTGGCAGAGCTCAAAAATATATATTCTCTGTAATTCTGTATTTTGGGGTAGTTGAAGGTGCTGAAGACGGTGGGCACATTCATTTTGTCCCTAGAGTTGCCGTTGGTTCCAGATGGCGTCACGTCTTTAACGCACTTTTACGTATATATCATAACCGGAATGCACTAAGCTTACATGAGAAAGGTTTCCGAGGTAGCATTTTGTGCTGATCACGTCTGTCTAGTTCATTTGTCATGAAATATTAAAATAATTGTTAAAAATTCAACTTTTCGTGGACACAACTCCGAGCTTAGCATTTCACACCGATGAACCGTCGTGACGAGTGGATTCAGAATCTATAATTTCATCGAAATTCTCGGTAAGACTTTTAAGATTGGAGTGAAAATGTGATGCGAAAAAGATTGGGTGAAAATGAGGCGATCGCAGCCTCTTCCTCACTTCTCACCCCCCCCCCCCCCCTGGCAGTTTACTGCATCTCGCCGCTCTCTCGCTCCTCCACGCTCTCTCACCCCTTCCCCTCCTCTGCCACAGGGGAGAGACTGCGATTGCCTCATTTTCACCCATTTTCGCATCACGTTTTCACTCCAATCTTAAAAGTCTTACCGAGCATTTCGATGAAATTATAGATTCTGAATCCACTCGTCACGACGGTTCATCGGTGTAAAATAAGCTCGGAGTTGTGCCCACGAAAAGTTGAATTTTTAAAAATTATTTTAATATTTCATGAAAAATGAACTAGACAGGCGTGATCATCCCAAAATTCTACCCCGGAAACCTTACTCACGTAAATTTAGTGCATTCCGGTTATGAGATATACGTAAAAAAGCGTTTCCGACGTGACGCCGTCTGGAGCCAACGGCAACTCTAGGGACAAAATGAATGTGCCCACCGTCTTCAACACCTTCAACTACCCCAAAATACATATTTACAGAAAATCACGATTTTTTTACTATGCCGGCCCTTGCTCGATTCTTAGGCAAACGGCCTCATATGACGCCGGTTTCGTAAGAATCGAACAAGGTCTGGCACATCAATTTTTCGAAAACTTGTGGAAAGGGGTTATCGAGGGTGCTGATCACCATGGTCCACTTCATTTTGCACCAACTCGACCGGTTGAACCAGGCTGCATGTAGGCTGCATGTACATTTCTGTTAATAACACCGAAACCGAATGAGGTATCACCTTCAAACTTGAACAGTGATATAATAAGCTACATGTGAGGCCGTGGAAGCCAAATTTGCATATTTTGAAATATGTTAATCTTATAAAATTTCGGATCTCGAATATAAGGCTAGACGTAACAGCGAGACTTGTATATGGAGATGCGTCATGATCTGGGGATCATTTTTCGTATGCTATGTATGGAATTAAGACTAAGCACTTTTTTGCTACGCTCAATTTTATGAAGCAATGTCCAATTCTGTGCCGCGGAAACCGCTATGCGAGTGAAAAATGAGATTGAATTCCTTTGTTCGGATAGATTGAATCAACGTTATGAATGAAACTCATTCTAATTCTGCATTAGCCGCTCATAAAATGAGAAAATGACGTCGGAAAAGTGAGCGTAGCAAAAAAGTGCTTAGTCTTAATTCCATACATAGCATACGAAAAATGATCCCCAGATCATGATGCATCTCCCTATACAAGTCTCGCTGTTACGTCTAGCCTTATATTCGAGATCCGAAATTTCATAAGATTAACATATTTCAAAATATTCAAATTTGGCTTCCACGGGCACACATGTAGCTTATTGTATCACTGTTCAAGTTTGAAGGTGATACCTCATTCGGTTTCGGTGTTATTAACAGAAATGTACATGCAGCCTACATGCAGCCTGGCATAACCGGTCGAGTTTGTGCAAAATGAAGTAGACCATGATGATCAGCACCCTCGATAACCCCTTTCCGCAAGTTTTCGAAAAATTGATGTGCCAGACCTATCAGAAGATTGTTCGATTCTTACGCAACCGGCGTCATATATGAGAGACATCGCGAGAGAATCGACCACAGGCCGGTCTGCTAAAATCGATGTCATGAAAAAAGCTGGAAAAATTAATTTAAGTACTTCGATACCCGCTCTGTTAAACTACATTGGCCGATTTTTTAAGAAAATTTATTTTTCGAGTACGGGCGTCGCGAATGTGACGACTTACTCTAAAAGTAGTGAAATACTCTTCACGAAAATGATCATAACTTGCTTTAAATTTGAGCTAGAGACTTTTTTAAAGAAATGATCGTGAGAGTGTGTTCTACACTTTTCATGTTAAAAAATTCATTTGTCCTTTCGACCCTGAATCAGGGTGGTCGGAAATTCGAAAATATCGATTTTTTCAAGAAATCGGAAAAACCCATCTAGGCACGGCCCCCGGAGCATCGACATAAGGAAAGCAAAAACGTCCGGGAGCTATCCTGAAAATTGTCCGAGCTGTAAAAAATTATGCTGTGGAATTTGCTCGCTAAACGGAACATAGACTACGGAACATCTACTATTCGCACCGCGCGTAACGTGACAATCAGGCAATAATCAGGCATTTCAAGTTGCAACTCAGGCTTCTCAGGCAATTCTGACTGTACTATTTTTGAAAGCGCGCGTCTTTTCCTTGATGCCTGCGGACGTTTTCATTTTCCTTATGTCGATGCTCCGGGGGCCGTGTCTAGGGACGGCAACGGGAATTTTTGAGTACGGAATATTGGTTGCCTACCTCCGACGCTTTTGCTTTCAAACTACCGTTCTTTTCAAGACAAATTCTTTCAATAATTTAAAACATTTAAAAAAAAAATTTAATGTGATATTTGAAGTATTTTATTGATTGGAATGAATATGAACACATATTGAAAGAACATCAAGCATGGCAAGAAGAGACATATTGCAGAACTGGAGAAGCATGACGTGATCGAAAATGTACGTGTTTTCAGAATTAAGTGTTGAAGCTTCATTTTCTCAGTTTAAGCAGATTATCAAACGCAAAAAATTGTTTTCACAATAAAAATAAATATAAATATAAGATATTAGAGAATGAGGCCGTCAAAATTGAGCATTTTACCGTTGTAAATTTGGTTTTTTAATTATATCTCGTAAAGGGCGAACTGTTCATGCGATCTTTTATAGTATGTTGTTTACAATGAGTAACTCGATTTTTATGAGAAAAACAAAGCGTGAACAGTTCGCCCATTTATAGATATTGATTTAAAACTGATTATTGTGGATTTGTCTCGGCGAACTACCGTAGTTTGAGCAGGAGTAGTAATTGATTTTGCCTTCTTGGTCGGTTAAATGTTGTATTCTTCTTCGATAACGTCGTTCAGATTTTTAAGAGTGCGCTATACACAGAATAATTAAATACGACATCGTTTCGACGTTAGTCATGTAACTACAAGTCTTTCAGTTTGCGATAGGTAGGAGTAAAGGAGTGACTTGAGATGCGCTCCATTTGGACTGAAAGCGTCGGCATTTCGACTTATGTTTATTATTGTTTTTCTCTTGATTTGATAATTATTTTTTTAAACTAAAGTGAAAAGTCGAAATGGGGTAGGCATAGCTTTCAATTGCATACCAATTTGTGAATTGTTTTGCTCGTTCGTTAACACCGTTGCCGTCCCTAACCCCATCCTAGCTTTTGTGGTCCATATTTGATACAAATTACTCAAAACTATGGAAATAGTCTCCGTGATTCATTTCCCATCTATTCGAACAGTCTATATCACTCAAATGTCAAGTTTTGTGAAAATTCGGATTTTAATCAATTTTTCCTTACACATTCCTTCAAATCGAGGCGGGTTCCGTGTTTTGAGTATTTTTGGACTTCTTGTTATCCAAAAACTTCCTAAAATAGTTTTTGAACCGATTGGTTTCGTGTAAATATTTTTCCAGAATTAGGGAGGGCAACGGTGTTTACGAATGAGCAAAACAATTAACAAATTGGTGCGCATTTGGAAGCTTATCTTACCACATTTCGACTTTTCAATTTAGTTTTTGAATAATTTAATAAAAATATAGAGAAAAACAGTAAAGAATGCAAGGTAAAAAGGCGACGCTTTGAGTTCAAATGGAGCGCATCGCAGGTCACTGTGTTCTCAAAATTATCGCAAACTGAAATTTATTCTGCTTGGCTTATATGCGCCAATCTGGTCTATAACATCACCATTACATATATGACGTACCCTTAGAATAACTATTTCTTAAATTTAACTATAAAACGCACTGGGAATTTAATACAACTTCAGAAGAAATGTAAATATGTTAGGATTACGGTAGTCATAAATTTGAAGTCTATTTTCGAAGAGTACGCAAACCGTATATTTTTGATTTTTGCACATATGAATCGAAATAGTGTGATGAAAAAAATACCCAAAAATCTCAGATATACGGTTTGCGTCCTTTTCGAAAACACCGAATATGTGTTTTCACAACGGTAAAACGCTCAGCTTTGACGGCCTCATTCTCTTTTATCTGATATTTATATTTATTTTTATGTTGAAAACAATTTTTTGTGCCTCGTAATCCACCTATATTAAGAAAAAAGAAGCTTCAACATTTAATTCTAAAAACACGTATATTTTCGATCACGTCGTACTTCTCCAGTTCTGCGATATGTCTCTTCTTGCCATGCTTAGTGTTCATCCAATATGTGTTCATATTCATTCCAATCAATAAAATAGTTTTAAAATAAAATTAAATATTTTTAAAAAATGTTTTAAATTATTGAAAGAATTTGGATTGAAAAGTACGGTGGTTTGAAGGAAAAGCGTCGGAAGGAGGCAACCAATATTCCGTACTCAAAAATTCCCGTTGCCGTCCCTATCCAGAATTTTATTGTTTTTAAAAACATCGAAAATCTGAATATACGAAATTTTGGCATTTTTTGTTATTCCACTCTAACCGTTTATGTCGATCATTTCTGAAAACTAATTTATTTTCCACTTTAACGCTTTATTTGGTACAACTTATATGTTACGTAAATAAGCTATTTCGGGTGAGCAATAAACAAAAGTCACGCATTATTCGTTCTCAATCAACAAAGTGATCAATCGAATCCCACGCACTGCAATCATGTTTTGCTGATTTTTTAAAGAAAGTTTTCTTCATGCTATTATTACTCACTTTGTGTTGTTTAAACATTACATTTAATTCAATGATATTGAGTAATCAAGTAGCAAAATGACGAGTATCGTAAGAGCTTGAAAGTTGCCCGACCCCTCATTACAATTTAATCAATGATAGCCTTCCATATCTATTGCCCTTGTCTCTCCGTTCAATTTTTCATATTACTGTGGAGTTTGTGGAAGAAGTATACCTAGTTGGATTAGGAGTAAACATCGGATCTTACGTTTAGCCTACAGGATCCTTACGTATCTCTCTAGGCCTAAGTGAAACCTGAGCTTTGCACATTAATAACCTCAACTTCGCACCTATTGGTACTCCAAGCTTCTGTGCTTACCCAAAACGTTCACAAAAGCCTAATATTCCAGAATGGCTCAAGCAGATCTGAAAACGAACTATTTCGCCTCGGAGTACCCAGCAGCACTCTTTCCTGAGTTTGAGGAGCACGTCAGTCTGTCAGTTTTATATCTTCGGGTCATTTAAAAAAAAAGTGATTCATTTATTTTTTTAAAAAATACAATGGTCAATTGTCAGAGAGGCACAAGCTCACGCTCCGTGGATCGCTGATAAGAGTTGTCACAGTGAGGAAATTCCCAATTGCAAAGCTATCTACAATCTCGAGTACTCTCCGTATGCATTCGAGCATCTAGAGGTAATTCCATACCATACCAATGCTTCACTTTGTCATATTGAGGGAATGCAAAACCGAAGAGATCTCTCTATGTCTCCCTCAAAGGAGAATTTTATCCGAATAACTCAACTCATATTCTACAGTAATTTGGTGTCGAATGTGGATACAATCAAAGGTTTCTCAGATTTTAAATTTAGTTTTTCCTATATTTATTTTAAACAATCTTTATGGCATGATGCTTTTTTTCCAATTGTATTTCAGGACTTGACACTATTCAAGCCCGTGAATGCTTCTTATACAACAACATGAACCATCCCCATCAAGTGAGCGCATCATTATGAATGCTCTTCCGCTGATCCTCGCCATGCGCACTGCAAGTGTTCGTTTTAGAAAATAACAAAAGAGGGTCCCAAGTATAGGTGGGACTCCCAACCACGCGTATCTTTGCAAGCGAGGTTTTTCATTTTGTTATGTATCTGACACTTTCTCATGGCGAAAGAGTGACGTGCAAGTATTTCGAATTGTTTGAGCATCCCACCTCAGGCAGTACGTGAGATGGTATCTCTGCACTACTTCGCAGTTGTACATTGGATGCATCTGGGTAACGCCCCTTACGCGATGGAATGCATGCGAACTCTCCTCCACTACTCGAGCACACACCATCTGTACGCCCCAACAATTATTATTTGACAAATCAAATTGCTCTGATTGTGCAGTATGCATCATTCTAATGTCGATTGGTGGCCGATGGTTCTATCTCTGTTTGGGAATCTCCTCTCACTCACTCAACAATACGAGGATGCGTCCACTGTCCTTGAGGTTAGTTAAAGAAGGAGTAACACGAAGAAATGGTTGAAAATCCGTACTCACGGCCCCTTGTTCATCGACATTAGGAAACCTAATCCGCCTAATTTTTCTCTAACGGAAATCGTTCAAACGTGCCTAACTTGACCCTGCCTCAGGAAATCAGGAAATTGCGGGGTGTTTAAACTTCAAATTTGACAGTACTTATACCTCTCCTCTGCGTCTTTTGCGAAATTTCAGTTTGCAATTCACTGCTAAATAGTGAATTGAAGTCAAGTGTCAAGTGGGCGGAGTTAGGCGGACAGATTTTGCGAATGTCGTCAGGCAAGGGACCGTGCGTACTTAAAGTTACCCAACACCCTAGAAAATGCCTTTCTATATTACTTAACAATGTAGTAGAACGGGTTCTAATCAGTTAAACTGGAATAATGAAAATAATAGAAAATGAATATTTGCAACAACGTGGAGCCGTAAAGTTTCAGTCGGAGTTGCCTGATCACGCCCGCTCTCTCTCTTTTACACATTCTCTCGCTCGTTTTGTCGTGATCAGGGTACTCCCGCCAGTTCAAATTATTTACATGGGTGTTGGGAAACTTTAAAAGGTATAGAATCCAGCAGCCCGGTCATAAATAACTTTATCCAAAGTTACATAGATTCTTTTTAGCTATTCCCAAACGCTTAAGAGACTGTCCACCAGAGAACGTAACAGGTCCACGGATGGCCAAAAATTCGATAAATCTCAAAATTTTTTACTGAAGTGTGGGTTTTTTACCGAGTGCTGATTGACGGCCGCAATGACTAAGGCTAGGGGTCGATTTTGAAAAAGTTACAGGTACCCCCCATTTTGGAGGCCGAAAAAGTCGATATCTCAGAATGACACGCGATATAGATTTTCTGGTGTATTTCCACGCGTAGAAAACGAATTTCGACTGCTGAGTGCGAGAAAACGCGAAATAAAAATGTGTAGCCCGAAAAACCACGTTATCGACAAAATATTCGAGCATATCGATCTAAAAATGTCCGAGGTGCACATTCTCGATACCATTTTCGGAATCTACGTAAAAAGTTGTGTCTAGGGTGAAAATTATAGATTTAAAAAAAAATAGACTTTTGTGATATTATCATCCAAAGTATGAAAAACACGTCAAATTGCTGAACATGGGTTCGCATGGCCCCTAAAATCTTCGCCCCCTATAGCTCTATTGGTCTAAAAACAATTTGTTATGTCTTATACAATCATTTCGATCATATTTCCAATCCGAAAAAGCGAGAAAATCACAAATCTAAAATTTCATTTTTTTCAGCCTCTGTTCCAAGGCCAAAAATATAATTTTTTTAAAATTATAAATAAAAGAGGTTTCCCGTCATTTTTCCATACGTAGAAACCGAATTTTCACGTTAGAGCTCATGAAAAGCAGGTTTGACATGATTTTGACCAAGATCAATTTTGAACATTTTTCGATTTTTTTGAATTTTCGACTTCTTCAAATGTATATTCTATATGACTTTGCCACCTAAAACTAGATTTAAATGATTGTATAAGACATAACAACTTGTTTTTAGACCAATAGAGCTATAGGGGGCGAAGATTTTAGGGGCCATGCGAACCCATGTTCAGCAATTTGACGTGTTTTTCATATTTGGATGATAATATCACAAAAGTCTATTTTTTTAAAAATCTTAAATTTTCACCCTAGACACAACTTTCTACGTAGATTCCGAAAATCGTATCGAGATTGTGCACCTCGGACATTTTTAGATTGATATGCTCGAATATTTTGTCGAAAAAGTGGTTTTTCGGGCTACACATTTTTATTTCGCATTTTCTCGCACTCAGATATCGAAATTCGTTTTCTACGCGTGGAAATACACCAGAAAATCTATATCGCGTGTCATTCTGAGATATCGACTTTTTCGACCTCCAAAATGGGGGGTACCTGTAACTTTTTCAAAATCGACCCCTAGCCTTAGTCATTGCGGCCGTCAATCAGCACTCGGTACCCACACTTCAGTAAAAAAGTTTGAGATTTATCGAATTTTTGACCATCCGTAAACCCCTGCAGAGTTATTACGTTCTCTGGTGGACGGTCTCTTAAAGTTCAATGAAAGCACAGAATCGTGCCTAATTCATGTTCACTCGCTTTACATACAGTACCGTGCAAAAGTCTCGCAACAAATTTGTTGTTGTCATAACTTTGTTCAAAATTGAGCTAGAGACTTATGGTTGGAAGCATTCGAGAGGTGAATATCAGGAGAAAATAATCATGGCGCATGGTCTGAAACATATTTATCGCGGGTTTCTGAATTTATTTTTCGGCAGCACAATTTTCATGTAATTTTTGAAACTCAGCTGTAAGTGGATTTTATCTCGCACGAACTGTGATGGAAGTATAACCATTGATGTTTACAATCATCTATGTGGCTTGCTCGTTGCACATCGGAAAGAGCGAATATATCGATTTTCCGACACCTCCGAGACGTGTTTGAACGGCTATATCTTTGCTCCCAGTTGAGCGATAGGGCCCATAGTTAGCAGCTACTATACACTAATAATGTATAAACATTGTACCATATTTGATAGTGATCAGACAACAAACGGCAAAAATCGAAAAATTTTGGACACGAATTTTCATGCATGTGAAGAAGACCTTTAACGCTATCGAAAAAATGCGATTTCTTGCACCGTGATGCAGAATCTATTAATGAATAAGTGTGTGGAATCGGGAAGTGAGACGATTTGTCCAGCACATTTTAAACCCCAAAAACCATAGAGGGTCAGGTAGCCATGAGCCATAAAACATGGTACAACGTAAAAATGAATCTTGTTCAAATTGCGTAAAACGCACCTAACAGCTTTGCAAGTCCTAGATATGCACATTTATCATTGAATTGGAGCCAATTTTAAAGAAACTCCCCGGTTATGGTAGATCGACTTTCGCTACGGTCCATTTCTGACGACTTTGGCCGTTCTGACTCTCTGTGGTTTTTGGGCTGTAAAATGTGTTGGACAAATCGTCTCACTTCGCGATTTCACACACATATTCATTAATAGATTCTGCATCACGGTGCAAGAAATCGGATTTTTTTCGATAACATTAAACGTCTTCTCCATATGCATGAAAATTCGTGTCCAAAATTTTTCGATTTTTGCAGTTTGTTGTCTGATCACTATCAAACTTGGTTTAATGTGTCTACATTATTAGTGTATATCGCTCAACTGGGAGCGAAGATATAGCCGTTAAAACACGTCTCGAAGGTGTTGGAAAATCGATATATTAGCTCTTTCCGATGTGCAACGAGCAAGCCACATAGATGATTGTAAACATCAATGGTTATACTTCCATCACAGTTCGTGCGAGATAAAATCCACTTACAGCTGAGTTTCAAAAATTACATGAAAATTGTGCTGCCGAAAAATAAATTCAGAAACCCGCGATAAATATGTTTCAGACCATGCGCCATGATTATTTTCCCCTGATATTCACCTCTCGAATGCTTCCAACCATAAGTCTCTAGCTCAATTTTGAACAAAGTTATGACAACAACAAATTTGTTGCAATCAACAACAATCGAGACTTTTGCACGGTACTGTAACTATTGCCTCTTTATCGGGGTCAACTCGCTACATTTCCATTGCTTGAGCAATATATTAATGGTGGGACTCCCTAGCATTTGTTCGTGTTACCCATTCTTTAAGCACGATAATCCCAGAGAGATTTGGCATTTGATGTCTTAGTAACATTGCCAATATTGAGACGGGGATTGGCCATGAGATTCCTTGCAATATCTAGATTTTTGCTACGTTTGAACATTTTCTAAATAAGTGAATATTTAAATATACAAATTTCAACAAAATCCATTACTCCACTGGGTCGGATGATCAGTGATCATTGACCACCTTCAAATTTGGATGACATTTTGTAGCTGTAGGAATGTAATGTGACTTTAAACGGGTTTTATATTTGGTTCCCGAAGGTTATCATGCTACGGTGATTCTCCTTCCTAGTGATAATATTATTCAACCAGTTACATATTAGCATGGTAAATGTTGTCGGAAGCATGCAATAATATTATTATATGTCAGTTGGCTAGACTCCACTCTACATCATATGCTCAATTGACTGTTACGACTGCTGCTTTGGGAGACTCATATGCTCTATCTGCCAACTTCTCTAGAGCTATTCCTCTCTACTCAGAGACATACGAGCTGTTGATGAAGAGCCACGATAATTCCGTAAGTTGAAATAAATCATGGATTGCAAAGAGCGTAAATGTAAGGAGGACTAACAGCAAATCTAGCCAGCCCAAACTGACAACATAGTTTTGAGACAATCGTAAACAGTAACACATTTTCGAAATTCCGGTTTTTATATCTTTCTTGGGAACCTAGTTATGGTTGTATTTATTCATTCAAAGTTGACCCTGCCGCACAGGAAACGGGTGAGAGAGCAGAATGAAGTGAGAGAGCGCCCTCCCATTCGTCAGTAACCACGTCGAATCGATCCGTTTTGCTGTCAATCCCGCTTTAATTCATTTTAAAGGAGGATTAAAGGAAAAAAGAATATGGGGAAGATGAGCTGGCCAGATTTATTCTTTAACGATTTTAGAAAGCCAAAACATTAATAGATGAAATGGTTATCTAGCAGAAATATGCAAGCGCAAAGTTTGATTGTTGCCCAGTGGTAATTACGGGAAGATCAGAGCGGTAGCTACGTGACATTTCATTCCTCCCTCTTCACATTGGAGGCTAGTGACCTCTTCGGATAGAGGAGGCGAGAGAACACGTGATTAGGCGAGAGTGCAAAGAGAGCTGACAAGGGCGAGTCGTGTGGTGTCCGTGGAGATTCCTGAAATGCTCTTCACCATAGATGAGGCACTGTATGGGAAGCCCAAAAAACTTTTCATTTTCTGCGGAAGACTCCTGAGGGACGAGAAAAATCAATAATTTAGTTGGCACCTCAATTTGTCTCGCCTGATCACTCCTTCCAACTTTACCCCTAACATCTGGTTCTGTGGTCTAGTGGCTAACCAATTAGACTGGAACCGTTCCCATTGAGTTCGAATCCCGCCGTTCCCAAACCTCCATGTGTCTTATAAGACATAATCCGTGTCATATCCGTGTCATATAAATAATCCGTGTCATATATGATCATATCACGCTTGTCGCGTAAGATTCGAATAAACCCTGGTACATTGGAAAAGTCGAAATTGGGCTCTGAGCAGTTTTGGATAGCCCATATGTTCTCTCAACAGAAACCATCAATTTTTGTCCCATATCGTCATCCGTGACGATGTGAGACGCTCTCAAAGTTGACGATTTCCGAAATTTTCCATTTTTGGAGGCATGATCGGCCTACAGGGGGGTCTTGGTTACCCGAGAAGAAAGTTTTCTGCACCAAATTTCCTGGAGAATACGCCTGTGCTAATGGTTCATCGATACGAATATTAATATTTCCATAAATCGATAAAAATTATTGATTTTTACTGCAATTTCGTACCAAGGCTGTTTTTCAGCCCAATCGATAGCTTGAAAAGAAGAATCGAATGGTATGATGAATGCATATGCAACTCGCGCACTAAAGATGTCAAAATCGCGAAATTCGATTTGCATTTACCTCCGATTCAGGAATTGTGACCCTCTGGCAATCAGTGTCGGCTTTTGGTCTACCCTTGTATCTCGCCCTTGAGATCGATTTGCTTTTCGCTTTCGATAAGTGTAAAAGAAAATATAAAAGAAATTTCAATCGGTTTAACTTTTTTTGAATCATAAATACGAGCCCGTCCGCACCCTTCCACACGCACCCACCATCATCGCCACCCCCCCCCCCCCCCCCCCCCCCCGGGGAGTGGATTCCTTCACTTTCATTGATGCGAAGCATTCAAATGCTTGTTCGTTTGGTCGGATACATTCTGCTGTGTATGACCCCATCATTGCAAAGCCGTAACTATATCCGTATTTAGGTGTGGTGTGCTTATCTTGGTAATCCTAATTGTCATCACCACACCCCCTATTTGCTCGCGCCAGAGTTTTCCTCATTCTAGTTCCTGCCTTCCCCACGTTTCGTGGTGGATTTTACACAACATTGTGGCGATCAGGATTGTTTGAAGACTCAGGATAAAGGTTGAATTTGTTAATTTTTTTTTTCATTTCTTTTTCTCATTTCTCTTTGCTGTAAATCGGGCTTCTGAGTGCGCCCGTCCTTCTGTGTGCGGGTACTCTGC
This sequence comes from Pristionchus mayeri, assembly GCA_036245805.1. Lineage (NCBI taxonomy): Eukaryota > Metazoa > Nematoda > Chromadorea > Rhabditida > Neodiplogasteridae > Pristionchus > Pristionchus mayeri. Next base: position 27,126,057 of record BTRK01000006.1, read on the forward strand.
ACTGATACCGTTCCACCCTTCTGTGTGCGTGGTTGGGAACGAGACCTGAATTGAATTTTCGTTTTGTGCACCGGAGGTTCTGCTGAAATTTTTATTTTGGCTAGGTGAGCTCTGTGTGACAAACGTAAAATCATTCACTGAATTTCGTTTTGTGTACACGAAGTGCTGCCAAAATTCTGATTTTGGGCAGAGAACTACTTGTCGAGTGACCAACGATTTCCAGAAGCGTCGCGTGTCGCGCAGCGGACGGTGCCAAAGATGGGCGAAGAAGTCCCGGCTTACATGGAGGCGTTCTGTAAGTCCAGTAGCTCGATGCAGCAGAGTATGGTGCAGATGCAGAGAGAAAATAATGAGAGATACACCGCTCTTCTCGAGAGACTCACTGTTACCGAGAATAGAGGAGATGGAGCAGGTGTGAGAGAAAGTGGTGGAGTGAGTGTGACTAACCCCGTAGGACCGTCGATCGATGCTATCGAGTCCAGAATTGTGGATTTCGAATACGATGAGGAGGACCGCACGTTGGAGAACTGGTACGAGAGATACCGTGACGTGTTCGAACACGACATGAAGAGCCTGGAAGAGGGTATGAGAGTGCGGATACTGTTGAGACACCTTAGTGTGAAGTGTAATACACAGTACAGAGATCACAAGGCTCCCGATGACGTCATGCAAGTGTCGTTCGAGGATACCGTGAATACTCTCAGGAGTCTCTTTGGCAAGAAGGAATCAGACTTCGAACTGCGTGTTCGTTTCTTCAATCAGAGATTGTCGACCATGGGAAGCACAGATGTGATGAAATTCGCATCTGAGGTGAACCGACTGTACCAGAAGGGTAATCTGAAGTTGATTACCGAGGACCAGATGAAGATTACGATCTTCCTGGCTGGCTTGGATCTTCCGAATCAGAAGGGACTGCGTGCCCATCTGTTCAATGAAGTGGGGAAGAAGCCTACCATCACGTTCAAGGAGCTGCTTGAGAAGTACTCCACGATGAGAGCACTCAAGCGTGATGTGGCCGTGGTACAGAAGGGTGCAACCATGATGGTCCGTTCGTACGGTAAGAATGATAAGAAGAAGAATGAGAGGAACAAGAACCCCGAGAGACATCCGAAGTCCAATCTCAGATGTCAGTTCTGCGATAAGAAGGGTCACAAGGAGACCGAATGTTGGACCAAGAATCCAGATAAGAGACCGAGAGGTGGTGCAAAACGCAACTACTCATTGCGAGCAGTGGACTGCAACCTCATCGAGGGAAATCGAGTCTATGTGACTGTGAAGGTCCATGGGCAGGATATCGAGTTCCAACTATTGGGGTGTCCGGAAAGTTCGTATAATGCTTCGGAAAAAAGTCATTTCGCGATCAAATGCAGTGATTGCGCAATCTGTTTGTCAACAATGTATTGCATCATTCTGACGTTGAGTAGTGAGAGGATTTAATCAGTCTCCTAGTTGCTACATTGATTCTTGTGATGGACTCCCATCTCTACCTCCGAGCAGTTTTACTTCATTACTACCGTCTTGGCCGATCCGTGAAGGAGGCCCACTCTGCCCTGGCCCAGTCGGAAGGAGCTGACGCCCCCTCCATACCCTTCTGCTATAAGTGGTTCTCCCGCTTCAAGAAAGGGGAGTTTGGTCTCGATGATCAACCCCGCTCTGGACGCCCTCCCTCCCTCGATCAGCCTCTCGTTCTCCGCACACTGAAGCGCAAGCCCATGGCCAGTGTGCGTGAGTTGAAGAAGGATACTGGTACTCCCAGATCAACGGTGTCCGATATCCTCCATCGATCTGGGAAGAAGCCGAAACTCCCACAAGTGATTCCCCATGACCTCTCCCCCGAACAGCTGAAAAATCGTGTTCAAGTCTGTCGGGAATTACTCCATCGTAGATCCAATCTTCGATGGGTCAATTTCATCATCGCTACAGATGAGAAGTGGATCACGTACGATAACCCTGTGAGGAGACTGCAATGGGTGGATGCAGATGAGAAGCCCACGCCCGTCCCGAAGAAGGAAGAGCACGGAAAGAATGCTTCTTCTTCTCAGTGCTCGGTCCCATCTACTGGGAGATCCTCGCCCCTGGCACCAGCATCAATGCCGACCTCTTCTCTGAACAACTGCAAGATGTCGCGATCAGAGTCCCTCCCAGACTCCTGAACCAGGGCAAAATTCTTCTTCTGATGGACAATGCTCGCCCACATCGAGCGAAGATGACCCAGAAGAAAATGGACGAGCTGAAGATCGAGAGGATTCCCCATCCACCGTATTCCCCGGATCTCTCCCCATGCGACTACCACTGCTTCCGCTCTCTCTCTGACTTCTGCAAAGGAAAGAAGTTCAAGAATCGAGATGAGAGTTCTCGAGAAAGTTCGCGATTCTGGATTCAGAATTCGCCCAGAGAAGTGTGCGTTCGGACAGAGTGAAGTCCACTTCCTTGGATTCATTGTGAATGAATCTGGACGTCGGCCCGATCCGAAGAAGGTGCAAGGACTGAAGGAGATGCCTGAACCTAAGGATCTCGCTCAGACCAGATCGTTTCTGGGAGGAGCCAATTATTACGGTGCATACGTTCCCAACATGACGGAAATCAGAGTTCCGTTGGACAGATTGCTCAAGAAAGATTCCAAATGGGAATGGACCGAGGAGTGCCGGAAAGCATTCCATAAGATGAGAGATGCGATCAGTGCTGATACTGTGCTAGCCCACTACGATCCCTCCGAGGAGATCATCGTGGCTGCCGATGCCAGTCAGTACGGTATTGGAGCTGTGATCAGTCATCGTTACAAGGATGGAACTGAGAGACCAGTGATGTATGCGTCGAGGCGTCTGAATGATGCCGAGACCCGATACGCACAGATCGAGAAGGAAGCGCTTGCGCTGACCTTCTCTCTCAAGAAGTTCCACATATTCGTCTATGGAAGGAAGTTCCTTCTTCAGACCGATCACCGACCGTTGTTGTCAGTTTTCGGTGGAAAGAACGGAATCCCAGTGCATTCCGCAAACCGATTGCAGAGATGGGCATTGTTCATGCTGAACTACAATTTCGAAATCGAGTACGTGAACACGAACAGTTTCGGAAAAGCTGATATACTATCCAGACTGATCCGAGAATACACTCGAGAAGACGAGGATGTAGTGATAGCCCATGTCGCAATCGAGACCCATGTGGAGAATCTGCTGATGAATGGAGTGAGGGCAACGCCCGTCACTGTGCGAGACATCCGAGAGTGTACCAAGAAGGACTCGTGCTTTCAACTGATCCAGAAGCATCTGGACGAAGGCTGGCCAGTGAAGCCGCCGAAGGACCAGTTGGTACTACCGTACTACCAGAAGAGAGAATCGATCTCGTCTGTTAGTGGATGCCTTATGATGGCAGATCGAGTGATCATCCCTGCAAGGCTCAGAGAAGCAGTCCTGAAGGAGCTGCACAGAGGACGTCCTGGAATAGTGCGCATGAAGTCGCTTGCGCGTTCCCATGTGTGCTGGCCTGGAATTGACCAGAGTGTCGAGAGCATTGTCAGATGTTGTGAAGGATGTGCCAGCGCTGCAAAGAACCCGAGCAAAGTGAACCCTGTGCCTTGGCCAGAGACGAAGAAGCCGATGGAGCGAATTCACATGGATTTCGCTGGTCCGATGAATGGACGGCACTACTTGATCATCGTGGATGTTCACAGTAGATGGCCAGAGGTTATCACCATGGAGAGAATCACGGCAGAAGCGACCGTGAAAGCAGTGCGTGACTACGTATCGAGATACGGTAGTCCAGAAACAATTGTCAGTGACAATGGAACTCAGTTCAAGTCTGAGAAGCTGAGATCATTCTGTGCAGAATATGGAATCTGTCAGGTATTCTCACCTCCATATCATCCTCAGAGCAATGGACAAGCCGAGCGCTTTGTCGATACGTTCAAGAGATCGCTGCTGAAGATGAGAGGAGAGGGTCCAGAGGACGAGAATGTGCAGAAGTTCGTGATGATGTACCGCTGTACACCAAATCATCAGCTGAAAATGAGTTCCCCCGCCGAGATCTTCCTGGGAAGGAAGATGCGATTCCGTCTCACTCTCTTATCACCCAAAGAGGGGGAGGAAAGGGAGAGAAGAGATGATGAATTGGTGAAAAGAGAGTTCGCCAAGGGAGATGCAGTTTTCTACCGAGATCGTGATGGTCCAAATCGCGAGAAATGAACGGAGGCTACAGTACTCAAGAAGATGGGAAGAGTACTGTATGAGATTCAGAAAGTGAGTGGAACCACCGTTGTGGCCCACGCTAATCAGCTGAAGAAGCGCAGTGTGCGCGATGAGAGTGATCCACTGAGTGTGCTGATCGAGAGCTTCGACCTGAGTCGAAACGTGATCGCTGACGAGCGAATGCCGACTCCGCCTGCCACGCCAGCCATGCCAACTTCACCGATCCGTGCCGCCACGCCCGAGTTCAATGATGCTCCGTCGCCCGTCGTGCCCCGAGTCGAGCCAGCGAAAGATGCGCCAACCGAGAAGAAGACTGTAATCGAGCCCAAGAAGAAAGACAAGAAGGTTGATCCCCAGTCCGAAGACCCAAATCCCGGACGTCCTATCCGAGTTCGTAAAGCCCCTAACCGTCTCACTGTCACCACCACTAAGGGCTAATCTTACTCGTGACTCGTTATTATCTGTACCATAATGTCATGTCAGATATTCCCCTATTTCATATCTTACGGCGGAGGTGCTGTGTATGACCCCATTATTGCAAAGCCGTAACTATATCCGTATTTAGGTGTGGTGTGCTTACCTTGGTAATCCTAGTTGTCATCACCACACCCCCTATTTGCTCGCGCCAGAGTTTTCCTCATTCTAGTTCCTGCCTTCCCCACGTTTCGTGGTGGATTCGTTCTCTTCTATTTAACCGTCGATAAAGCACATACTTCACTCCGCTACTTCGGTCACACATGTACACAACACTTTTCACTGATTCACTGATACGAATACTATCGGAAAGCGTCCTAGAAACGGGATCGGCGCAGTTCGCGCGCCGACAAGTAAATTTGGGATACTGATCACTCGTTGCGAAGCGCCGGGGGATTCAGTTGCAAAATACATCAACAGAAGTACTCTAGACTGCATAGAAAAAAATTGAAAAAGAAAAAAAATGACCGGATTCGAACCTGCGGCGACAGGGCAACGAGCTCAGAACACAACCCCTCATCTATCGAAGCACGTTCATGCGCTCTCGCTCGACTAGAGTACATGGATCAAAAGGCTAGACTAACTACCTGAGGGTCACAAAGCGTCAAGCACACGGCGGGTTTCGATGAAGAAGCGTCTGATGTGCAGGGGAATTACGGTGCAGTTGAGAAAGAAAAGATTACGGTGTAGTGCCTGTATAAACTGCCCTACACCTTACACCAAATCGTGTATAAAAGCCGGCTTTGAAATGTTTTTGCTCATATTTCTCGTCTCAGATAGTTTGTGCGTTAATGAATGTGCTCCAAAGGTAATACAGAAATAAATAATTAAGACCATTAATTAAGGAAATAACTCGTAAAACTGTTCAAACTTTTCAAGGCTCATTTTGGCATGTTTATCGATTTTTTCCGGGATAATTAATGATATTTCGGGAAATCCAGCGTGCTGAACAACACTAAGACAGTTATAAAATTATGTTTAAACGTCTTTCAACGTATCGATCCATTTCCAGCTGTCTGGCTACGCTCGTTAGCAGGCTCCTACACAGAACTCTTGAAAGCGCTATTTTTGAACGCCTAATTTCGGCTATTTTTGAACGCCTAATTTGATCTGGGGATCATTTTTCGTATGCTATGTATGGAATTAAGACTAAGCACTTTTTTGCTACGCTCACTTTTCCGACGTCATTTTCTCATTTTATGAGCGGCTAATGCAGAATTAGAATGAGTTTCATTCATAACGTTGATTCAATCTATCCGAACAAAGGAATTCAATCTCATTTCTCACTCGCATAGCGGTTTCCGCGGCACAGAATTGGACATTGCTTCATAAAATTGAGCGTAGCAAAAAGGTGCTTAGTCTTAATTCCATACATAGCATACGAAAAATGATCCCCAGATCATGACGCATCTCCATATACAAGTCTCGCTGTTACGTCTAGCCTTATATTCGAGATCCGAAATTTTATAAGATTAACATATTTCAAAATATGCAAATTTGGCTTCCACGGGCTCACATGTAGCTTATTATATCACTGTTCAAGTTTGAAGGTGATACCTCATTCGGTTTCGGTGTTATTAACAGAAATGTACATGCAGCCTACATGCAGCCTGGTTCAACCGGTCGAGTTGGTGCAAAATGAACACGTGGGCTCAAAATATTTTCCGCAAGACAAATAAATTCTCCAGGCGTAGGACAGGTGCCAGCTGTGCAAATTACAAATTAAGTATAATAGTTAACCTTACACAACCGGACGGCCTCTTTACGGTAAGGGTGGCAAAACCATTCAAATTTATTTCTGTGTCCCACGTTTTTATACAGGTGTAAACCCACGTGATGAAGTGGACCATGGTGATCAGCACCCTCGATAACCCCTTTCCACAAGTTTTCGAAAAATTGATTGCCAGACCTTGTTCGATTCTTACGAAACCGGCGTATATGCATTCAGCATACCATTCGATTCGTCTTTTCAAGCTATCGATTGAGCTGAAAAACAGCCTTGGTACGAAATTGAAAAATCAATAATTTTAATCGATTTATGAAAATATTATTAATCGTATCGATGAATCATTGGCACAGGCGTATTCTCCTGGAAATTTGATGCAGAAAACTTTTTTCTGGGGTCACCAGATCCCCTGTAGGCCGAGCATCATGCCTCCAAAAATGGAAAATTTCGGAAGTCGTCAACTTTGAGAGCGTCTCACATCGTCAAGGATGACGATATGGGACAAAAATTGATGGTTTCTGTTGAGGGACCATAGGAACTATCAGAAACCGCTCACAGACGCAGGGGTAAAAAAATGTACCAGGGTCTTCAGAAATCTATCTTACCCGTCACGCGTGATATATGACATATGAGACGAATCGCGAGAGAATCGACCACTCCGCGGCGGTAGGAAATAAGTTTTCCAATCCCGCTATCATTTTGGTTATAAGTATTTCAAGTGATGCTCTTTCAAACTGCGTCGTCAGAATTTCGATATCAGTCGTCATCTTCGAGATTCAGAAGGCCAACGATGATACTCTCACTTTTCGACAGTCAAATCGCGATTGCTTAAATGATCATAGATCCCTTTAAAATAAAGATAGAAGGTGTATGTGCCTCACTTCTCGCCAAAAATGAGCAAAATCGGGGTATGTAAAAAAAAGGGGGGCGCACTTTCGTAATGCGACCCTAAAATGGGTTCCGGACTACATTACTTCCGTAGCTTCAATTGCCCTTATTTGTGCTCAAAATAGTCCAAAAACATTCGGAACAACATTAGAAATTGTTTCCCCCCATGCTATAACATTGTCATTGGCCATAAATGGTCACATGACCCAAAACTTGAAAATCGATATTTTACCTATTTCAACTTAGGGGGTAGGTCCTTACACACTAAATGGTTTCACACAATGTAGAAATGTCCCTCTAAACTAGTCAAAGAATGGGGGGACCTATAAAAATGATTTTCCATCTGAAGAATTCAATGAAAAGCGCCAAACTGTACTTTAGGTTAAAGTAGATATAGAGATTCGGTTTATGGCTGGAAATGTAGAGCAGAAAGAGCTAAACATTTCATCCGTTGAAAGTGAGTCTCGATCTTCTCGTTGAAACGAGCTACAGAGCTTAGAAGATGGCAGAAAACAACGGAAGAGGCTCGCGGTGGAGCGGTATATAGAGGGGAGGGAGAGGGAGGTCAGGCGTCGAGAGCGCCAGACGGTTAGAGCACGCGCTCTCGGGGGATTCTAGCCTATTTCTGGCCAACTTCCAAGCTCTGTAGCACGCTTCAACGAGAAGATCGAGACTCACTTTCAACGGATGAAATGCTTAGCTCTTTCTTCTCTACATTTAAAAAAAAACCGAATCTCTATAACTACTTTAACCTAAAGTACAGTTTGGCGCTTTTCATTGAATTCTTCAGATGGAAAATCATTTTTCTAGGTCCCCCCATTCTTTGACTAGTTTAGAGGGACATTTCTACATTGTGTGAAACCCATTTAGTCTATAGCCTACCCCATATGACCTACCCCCTAAGTTGAAATAAGTCAAAATATCGATTTTCAAGTTTTGGGTCATGTGACCATTTATGGCCAATGACAATGTTATAGCATGGGGGAAACAATTTCTTACGTTGTTTCAAATGTTTTTGGACTATTTTGAGCACAAATAAGGGCAATTGAAGCTACGGAAGTACTGTAGTCCGGAACCCATTTTAGAGTCGCATCACGAAAGCGCGCCCCCTTTTTTTACATACCCCGATTTTGCTCATTTTTGGCGAGAAGTGAGGCACATACATGTATCGTACATGTTAGCGAAATCAGAACGACAACCGAGAGGCACCGAGAAATTTTCGATTTCTGGCTCTCTGCGAATACGCAATTTTAAAAGTCGTGGTTGTGCTCATATTTTTTATCATGGTCGATTTGCCGGAATCGACCTGGACATGCTCGGTCAATTATGGCTAGAAATCGATAAATCAAATACACAACATTTTGGTGCGATTACGGTATTTAGGAAAGCTCACCGAACTTGGTGAGCTATCCAAAATACCGTAATCGCACCATAATTGTTTGCTTTCGATTAAACTATTTCTAGATATAATTGACCGGACATATCCGGGTCGATTCCGGCAAATCGCTCATGATAAAAAATATGAACACAACCACGACTTTTAAAATTGCATATTCGCAGAGAGCCAGAAATCGAAAATTTCTCGGTGCCTCTCGGTGGCCGTTCTGATTTCGCTGACATGTACGATACTACAACTTAAGCATGATAACTCAAAACCAATTTCCGATTTCCAAAGTTGCGAACGTTTTGGTGCACCCGACCACCCCGCACCAGGGAGAGATCCAGGAATGATAACGTCAACATAAAAGTTGTAGTGCATGATAGTAGCTTCCTTTGTAAAAAAAAGAACGGCCTTCTATCTTTATTTGCAAGGGATCTATGATCATTTAAGTATTCGCGATTTGACTGTCGAAAAGTGAGAGTATCATCTTTGGCCTTCTGAATCTCGACGATGGCGACTGATATCGAAATTCTGACGACGCAGTTTGAAAGAGCATCATTTGAAGTACTTGTAACCGAATTTGTTTCACTATAGGACAAACTTGATTCCTACCGCCGCTCACCCCCCTCAACTGGTCGATTCTCTCGCGATTCCTCTCATATATGCCATACATATATGTCAACATAGATATGCTCAGGACACTTTTTATAAACTTTTCAGTGTAAGCAAGCCATTTCAAGTGAACACTTTCACAACACTTTCATTTTCATAAATGTCTATAAGTGGTATCATTGTTTCGCAATGGTTTGCGTTCACCGAAAAAAGTTATGAAAAGTATCCTGAGCATTTCTATGTTGATAAACACATGGATCATACTTTGCTAAAAGTCAGGGAATCGGCGGAGTTCGAACTCAAAGGGAAGAGGATTCCAGCATAATCGTTAGCCACTAGGCCACAGAGAGAGAGAGATGTTAGAGGTGGAGTTGGAAGGAGGCAAATTGAGATGCCGACTGAATTGCTCGTTTTTTCTTTTCCGAGGAGTCTTTCGTAGAAAATTAAGTTTTTTGGCTTTCCATACGATGAAATATCTATGGTGAATAGCATTTCAGGAATCTCCACGGACACCACACGACTCGTCCTTGTGAGTGAGAAGGAGCATATGAAGATATCAGGGAATAAGGGGAGGGTAGCGCGGAACCTCGCATTTGCTGCTATTAAAGAAAGAGTATCAGCAAAGTTAATCTTTTGACGCTGTCATAACCATGACCTAACTCACCCTCCAAAGATCATAGCGCGAGCTAGGAGGGTAGACAACCATCGGATGGTAGCTCACAATCAGGGCAGCCGCCGTGTGATCGGGAGGTTGCGGGTTCAATTCCCACCAAATGTTTTTGACAGATCTTCAAGATATTTGAAATCCCGCACTTCCAAGCCTACAAGCCTCCTTGGCATTCTGCCAACTAATGATAACTCGGTTCAAAATAGAGATATGAAAGTGAAATTTTCAGAATCTCTTTTGGTTGTGCACAGCTAGGTCATGGTTATGACAGCGTCAAAAGTTAAAACGCTGTCTCCGTAAGAACGGAGGGGTGGGTGGCACAATCCTTAAAAGTCATCTCCTGAGGCTCAAACTTTATGGTTGGAGTGCCTATGGGTGGGATACACTTCAGCCAAAAAAATTGGACCCAAAAGTTGATCTTTGAACTTTGGTATCCGAAAATTTCAATGTGTTTTGAGCCCTGGATGTTATAGATCATTCGAAAGAGCATGAAAAGTTATGTCAGAATCCAAGTTTTCGAGAGCGTGGGACTCACGGTGCTCATGAGACATGAGAAAAACTAAAAAATCTGCATAATTTCAATTTTCAAAAAAATAAAGCACCACTTTCCAACTAATTCCCCATCGTGGAAATGAGATATAAGGTGTAACATTTTATGAAGAATTCACCAAAAAATATGCCGTAGATGAAGTCGGTGCCAGGAATACACTTTTCGACCAAAAGCTAGCACGCAATCGTGGACTCAGGTTCGATTCCGCCCGATGGCATGAACTGTTGTCAATTTTTTCTCTCGCCTTTTTGGCCTTCTTTTCAAACTGTATGAACGATTTATGCCGTTTCATGTTGTATTTGAGTGTTTCTGTTATTTATATGTGTTTATAATTGTTTGATTAATTGTCTTTATAAATGTTTTGACGAAATAAATATAACGAGAAAAAATAATATAACGGGAAATTGGAAGCATTGAATATCGTCGTGATCGGACAACTTCCCTGGACACATCGGATTGAATAGCCGAGGCATCCATTCGATAAATATGATACTCCGAGTGGATTTTTCAATCTGCAGAGGACTCCCAGAAGGAAGAACAGCAGGGCTCTGATTAGCAGCGATAATTCCGTATCTTCCACGCAACGTTGTAATTCCAAAAACCTCGTTCTCCGGTTGATCTGCAGATTGGGGCATCAAAAATCCGCTCGGAGGAGCATATTTTTCGAATGGATGCCTCGGCTATTAAATCCGATGTGCCCAGGGATGTTGTCCGATCACGACGATATTCCATGCTACTCTAATATGCCAATTTCCCTTCATATTATTTTTCTCGTTATATTTATTTCGTCAAAACAATTATAAAGACAATTGCACGGCTCGTTAGCGCAATGAAGGCACAGACTTGAAAGACACGCGGCGCATGGTTGCTCGTGGGCTCACTATTTATTCAAACCACCAAGATTTATTCCATTTTTCAGTGAGAGGGTTACTTAATTGTGGGATCGCGCGGCTAAAGAGGGGGAGGAGTCCGTGTTTTGCAACCGGAGGGTGCACTCGCATAAATAGGCTGGGGAGAGAGCGCGCGCTAACTTCACCGGGTTTGAGAGAGGGAGGAGTGGCGCGTTGCGTTCGTTCAAGGTCTGCCTTAACGAGCCGTAAATTGTTACATATAAATAACGGAAACACTCAAATACAACATGAAACAGCATAAATCGTTCATACATGTTGAAAAGAAGGCCAAAAAGGCGAGAAAAAAATTGGCAAAAGTTCATGCCATTGGGCGGAATCGAACCTGAGTCCATGATTGCGTGCTAGTTTTTGGTCGAAAAGTGTATTCCTGGCACCGACTTCATCTACGGCATATTTTTTGGTGAATTCTTCATAAAATTTTACACCTTATATCTCATTTCCACGATGGGGAATTAGTTGGAAAGTGGTACTTTATTTTTTTGAAAATTGAAATTATGCAAATTATTTAGTTTTTCTCATGTCTCATGAGCACCGTGAGTCCCACGCTCTCGAAAACTTGGATTCTGACATAACTTTTCATGCTCTTTCGAATGATCTATAACATCCAGGGCTCAAAACACTGAAATTTTCGGATACCAAAGTTCAAAGATCAACTTTTGGGTCCAATTTTTTGGCTGAAGTGTATCCCACCCATAGGTACTTCAACCATACAGTTTGAGCTTCAGGAGATGACTTTTAAGGATTGTGCCACTTTCACTTCGGAATCTGACGTTCTTACGGAGACAGCGTTTTAAACTTTGCTGACACTCCTTATTTAACACGCAACACTATAAATATCATGTACACTTTCCCTACCGATTTCCAATTGGAAGCTCTTGTTTTTATGGTGAAAGTCGGAATCATTTAAAGTTTCAAGTTTGCCGTAACTCATCACTTAGGGAGGTTTCCTCTAGACATTATATATTAGTGAAATAAAAAACTACGGACAAATGGTGTATGCCGGTGTGAGAGCCGTGGAAAGAGGTTCCATGTTTTATCTCCGGCTCTCATCGCTCCGCCTCTTTCACGTACGCGCGCGTTTATATTTTCCCGCTCCTGGCTCAACTAGTGGTGCTGTTTTCTGTATAGGGAAGCGTTTATCAAGCGTCGGAGTGTTTATCAAGCGTCCCTGATAAAAAAATATAAAATGCGCAACAAAAACGGCGGAGACAAGGCTTTACAGTAATCAACTCTCCTAATTTAAATTGGGGTGTAATGGGAGTGCATCATTTCGTTCTACATTTTCCACGTTTGGGTATTTTTTTGCTCCGCGCACGGCCCCTGGAGCATCGACATAGGGCTTTGGAAAACGTCCGTGCGCTGTAAAATAATTTCACACTAAACGCAGTAGTGGAGATTTGTAAAGCGGTTTTTTTCATTGCCAGAGTAAAGAGAAATCCCTATTAAAAGTAAGCCACATATTGGGGTGTCCGGAAAGTTCGTATAATTTTTTGTTTTTATTTTTTATTCAATGCTTTACAATTCTCAATGTATGCCCCCTTCTTTCTCACTACCTCCCTCCAGCGATTGGGCAGGGTCTCGATTCCTCTGTTCCAGAATGCGGGTTTCTTCGAGACCGCCCAGTTCACGAAAGCCCTCACAACTTCATCTCGATTCTTGAACTTCTTTCCTTTGCAGAACTCAGAGAGAGAGAGGAAGCAGTGGTAGTCGCATGGGGAGAGATCCGGGGAATACGGTGGATGGTGAATCCTCTCGATCTTCAGCTCGTCCATTTTCTTCTGGGTCATCTTCGCTCGATGTGGGCGAGCATTGTCCATCAGAAGAAGAATTTTGCCCTTGTTCAGGAGTCTGGGAGGGACTCTGATCGCGACATCTTCCAGTTGTTCAGAGAAGAGGTCGGCATTGATGCTGGTGCCAGGGGCGAGGATCTCCCAGTAGATGGGACCGAGCACTGAGAAGAAGAAGCAGAGGAGTTCCTTCTTTCCGTGCTCTTCCTTCTTCGGGACGGGCGTGGGCTTCTCATCTGCATCCACCAATTGCAGTCTCCTCGCAGGGTTATCGTACGTGATCCACTTCTCATCTGTAGCGATGATGGAATTGACCCATCGAAGATTGGATCTATGATGGAGTAATTCCCGACAGACTTGAACACGATTTTTCAGCTGTTCGGGGGAGAGGTCATGGGGAATCACTTGTGGGAGTTTCGGCTTCTTCCCAGATCGATGGAGGATATCGGACACCGTTGATCTGGGAGTACCAGTATCCTTCTTCAACTCACGCACACTGGCCATGGGCTTGCGCTTCAGTGTGCGGAGAACGAGAAGCTGATCGAGGGAGGGAGGGCGTCCAGAGCGGGGTTGATCATCGAGACCAAACTCCCCTTTCTTGAAGCGGGAGAACCACTTATAGCAGAAGGGTATGGAGGGGGCGTCAGCTCCTTCCGACTGGGCCAGGGCAGAGTGGGCCTCCTTCACGGATCGGCCAAGACGGTAGTAATGAAGTAAAACTGCTCGGAGGTAGAGATGGGAGTCCATCACAAGAATCAATGTAGCAACTAGGAGACTGATTAAATCCTCTCACTACTCAACGTCAGAATGATGCAATACATTGTTGACAAACAGATTGCGCAATCACTGCATTTGATCGCGAACTGACTTTTTTCAGAAGCATTATACGAACTTTCCGGACACCCCAATAATATATTAGGTTGTAACATAAGTTTTGTCGTATTTTTGGGTCTGAGTTCAGCTCTCTCGTGCGTGCTCTTTTGTTATTGCCGACTGCCCTCGTCTTTACACTAGAAGGTGGTTCCCTCCTTCTCTCATTGCGTGTTTACCATTCAGTTCTATCTAGTCCCCAAGGCGAGAATGCCCCACAACTTCGTCCCCGACCGAGCCCATTTCCGTCATGTGATGCTCTTTTTGTTCCTCTCCGGACTGAAACCGCCCGAGACCCAGCGTCGAATCGCTGAAGTTTACCCCTCGGATGCCCCGAATGTGAGGACAGTGGAAAGATGGTACGCGAAGTTTGAGAATAAGGACTATTCCATCGAAGAAGAGGATCGATCCGGTCGTCCTCATGAGTTAGATCTCGATCGTCTGCGTACAGAGGTTGAAGCCGATCCGTATCTTACCACTCGGGATCTCTCCCTCACGCTTGGGGTCAGTCATATGACTGTGGACCGTGGACTTCACTCAATCGGAAAAGCCTGGAAACTAGGGAGGTGGGTACCGCATGAGCTGTCCGACTACGACCGTGATCGGAGGGTCGACATCAGTTCGACTCTTTTCACCCTCCATCGTCGGTTCGATTGCCTGGACAACCTCATCACGGGAGATGAGAAGTGGGTGCTGTATGATAACCATGAGCGTAGAAGACAGTGGGTTGGAGTCGATGAGCAGCCAGAAGATGTCCCCAAACCCAGTTTACACCCCAAAAAGGTAATGATCTGCGTCTGGTGGTCCGTATACAAGGTTGAGTACTGGGAGCTTCTCGATAAAGGGGTCACCATTACTGCTCAGACCTACACTGCCCAGCTACGGAAGCTGAAGCTCCATCTCGAACAGGATCGTGGGAAGGACGCAAGAATCTACTTCCAACACGACAATGCCCGTCCACACATTGCAAGATCGACCAAGGCTGAGTTAGCCGGCTACGGATGGACTGTCCTCCCCCACCCGCCGTATTCTCCCGACCTTGCCCCTAGTGATTACCACCTTTTCTCTGAGCTCCAGCGCTTCCTCAAAGGGCAGAGCTTCAAAGATAAATCATCCCTTCATACCGCCCTCTCCAACTTCTTCACCAACCAGCCCAAGGAGTTCTACTATCAGGGCATCCACAAGTTACCCGGAAGATGGCAGATGGTGATAGATAACAAAGGAGATTACTTCTAGAATTCATGATACTTTGTAATCGTTTTGCGATAAAATGTTAAAAATATGAAAATACGACAAAACTTTTGTTACAACCTGATAGATAAATAGTGAAACATTTCTCAAGGTGATGAACATAGAAAAAATAAAAAATGAACTGTCGAATCGCAAAGTGATCGTGATTTTGCCTGCAAATTAAGTGATTTTCAGGATTTTTCACGCACAATCAGGCAATCCCACTGTAGTATTTTTAAACGCGCGCGCGTTTTGCTTGATGCCTGCGGACGTTTTCATTTTCCTTATGTCGATGCTCCGGGGGCCGTGTCCGCGTGGTGTGTGACAAAAATTTTTAATTCTATGATAAGGGGGGTAAGGACCCCTTCGAGAATATACAAACTAGTTTGCGGTGTTGTAACAATTTAACTAAGTTCAATTATTACACTGTAAGAAGCGAACTCTAGTTAAATTCTTACAATTTTTTTGATACCTTTAAAAATGCTTAAAAATCATAGTAAAGCATTTTTAAAGGTATCAAAAAAATTTGTAAGAATTTAACTCGAGTTCAATGCTTACGTGTAACAATTATTTATTTTATTTATCGTACACCACAAGGGCGCTTCATCAAGTATAGAGTGTTCGAGAAAATAATTAGGGTTAGGGAAGAGGAAGGGGGGAGGGTAGATCTTCCGAATCACAAGAAAGAGAGAGTGGCGAGGGGGGGAGCCTCGTGAGCCTGAGAACAATTGAACTTAGTTCAATTGTTACAACATCACAAACTAATTTGTATACTCGATTTTTTTATTCCCCCCTTATATGCAATGATGTTTAGAATAAAGTCGGTCATACATTCCGACTGCGAGAAGATGAAATCAGAAGGAAAAGAGCTTCATTACTGTGTAATACAAAGATTAGAAGCGAGCTGGAGGCTCAATACGTGAGTTTGCTTTCATTAGAAATTATAGGAATACTCCGAAAATTGTGGCATTGCTACAGGTGAATCTGCAAGAATATTTACGAGACGGGGAGAAGTACCATTCTGGGAGTGTAAGAAATGAGAAGAACATGAAACTGCTGAAGGTACATCACTCCCTTCCTCCCCTTGATCATCTATCTCATCACAGACTCGCATCGCAAACAAATCCACCGTGGGCGAAGACAATCTCATATATGACCAACTCATGTATGGATACAATCCATGTTAGTCAGCAATATAGATTCTTCTCCTTAATATCTGATGTCTTCTAATTCAATTCCAGACCGCAACTGCATGATTGTCACTGAGGGGAGAGGGAAAATAGCGCAACTGAGATGTTCTGTTACAAATATTAAGGAGTATGATGCATCAATATCAAAGTCGAGGGAGAAAACTATGAAGAATGCTAATCAAAAGGTAAGTATTACAGGTCAATTCGTATTCTAATACTATTCTCAAATCTAGCAATTCGCCTGTGATGTCAATGGCGTTGAATGGTTATGACTTTCAGTGGAATGGGACAGCGTGGAAGCAACTATCATTCTTTACTAGAGATAGATCATATCCCAAGAAGTTGGTTCAGTTCAGCGGAACGGAGATGGATGAGGGTCACATCCCTCCCAAATATCCTTTATCCACGTGAGTTATCATTGAATAATTTGAGTATTCTTTCATCTTCAGCTCTCTTCTCTCTTCGGTAGATTCATTCTGGCGTCGAGTTGACTGGCCTTCATCGAATGACTGCGATGCACTTGTCTTCCCTTCCGACTTTTCATCGGTCCAGGCAATTCCCCAGATGTTCGTCAATCCAGAAGAGAAGGGATTCATGTCAGTTTATCCTTCTTTATTGCGTATTCGGCTCAGAATGGTTCATTTCAATCCTGTTTGAACTTTTCCAGTGTGTCGGAGATACTAACGAAGATGTTGTCTCTGGAAGTGGAAGGAGAGCATCCTCTCCCATGGGAAGAACCTGTCTGCACCGAGACCATCCACCATACCAGACTTACTCACGTATGCAGTTACATAAATTATTTCCTAAATGTAATAATCTATGTGTCTGCATATCACTCATATGGTTCAGTTGCGTGGAATTAATGCTACTTTGGCTCTCTCCCGTTCCAATCGATGGAAGGAAACGGAATTGAGCGGTATTCTAGTGAGATTGGCAGAAAGAAGAATGGATGAGGCTGAAATGGGACAAAGGATCAAGACTCTCATACAATATGTGAGTATTCTATTCTCCACTCTTCACTATCTTCTCCTTGGACAGAACATTGGTCCTGCGTGGATCTCTCGTAATCTGGCAGCTCTCTATTGGAGAGTAGTGGGTCATCCATCCAGAGCCATCACTTGTCTACTGGCTGCACTACAATATTCAGTATGACTAGTATTGATTATGATAGCATTGAATGAGTGATCATGAAGGAGACTCATCGGGATGTTGCACTCTTCCAACTTGCGTCCGTCCTTCTGAGGACTACAACTTTGAAAAGAGACGTCGCCGTGCTTCTCTCCCTTGCAATCAATGCAGCTCCTGAACAGGTGAAGGATACGATTGATGAGAATGGAAGTAAAGAGGGGACGGAACGAGAATGGGGAGATTGCAGCCTCAGTCTCATTATCTACTGGGTCGAGTGTATCTTGTGATGAACGAGATCGACAAAGGAGTTGGCAGTCTCAAGGGAGCTCTCGATAGGAATCCCTTCCACTACTCCACTCACAATGATCTCCTGACTCTCGTATGCAGGGGACAGGTAGTCACTCTAATCCTTCATTCTCCATCCATCCTCATTGAATCGTGTCGTCCTTGCAGCCGTCAAAGCCGGGAGTTCGTCTCCGCTTCCCTTCTATTTGCTGTTCGCCCTCCAATCAAGATGCTGTATGTGTGAAGGTTTGTGTAGAGGTCATTTAATCGTGATTCCTTTCATCCATTCAGACTACCTCGGGCGATCATTGTTTCGGAATGTCGTTTACTGAAGAGAATCAAGCAAAGACTAGTCTAGTCTATACAAGATGCAATCGACAGTATACGGTATTATTTCGTAGGATAAGGATTCTATAAATATATTGATGACACTAAACTATCAGGGGTTCTCTTACAAGCCACCCCCTTTGCTCTCCATTCTTTCGCCATTCCTTCCTCTATTCACGATGGGTGAGAATGAATGAATATCATAATATTTACTTCCAGATTGATTCATTTGCAGTGGGTAAGCGAGAGGAGAATTATTTGATGGACGAATCAGAGGGTGTTCAGCTCATTCACAGTGAAGAGGTACGTTCCACTGTACTACATAAAGTCACGGCGTTTTACCGCCAAAAACGTTTGAAGCATTATTGCTGGGAAACAGCCGCTGAAATTCTAATACCGTAGTGCTTGCAGTTCTCTCTCTTTCTCTGTCCTCTCTTTCTCTCGCCACCCCCTGTAGAACGCCGTGTAAAGTAGCCGGCCGATGACAAAATCCATACCAAGGCTATACACGTTGCTGCGGATAATGTATAATAAGGATAACGCGACATTTTCATATATGTCTCATTTGCACATGTGTCATTTTTGGGAAGAGTCCGTTGCTGCGCGTGGCATGTATGAGAGAGTGTGCAGAAGTGAGAGAACGCGAGATCAGTCATCTTCAACCTGATCCTTTCTGTCCACCCTTTGGAGCCACGGGCTCAGCCATGCATAAAAATGGCTCGCTCGAGCCACTTAAGTGTTTTAGCGGGAAAACCGTAGTAATTACCGCGAAGTTACATTTCGCACCATGTATCGTACATCACGGCATGATTTTTACTGACGACAAGAAAAAAAAAGTGACTCTAGGAAAACGAAAATATCGTAATTTGCTCTGGACAGATCACGTCCTTGAATTACTGTACAAATTTTTTTAAAAAGTACACATTTCACTACGGTACAGTCCCTGCGTTTTGTAAAAATTTAAAAAAAGGCCTGAAATTACAGCAAGAATGGACAAATCTTCTTTGCATTACGGTAGCTTCGAGACAGCCGTTAAGGGAGCCGGGATTTTCGTGGCTGCAACATTTCACACTTTCTATTTTATTTTGATTTCGAAGGGACAATCGCTCTGAACGGAGTGTCGGAAAAAATCATGCCGTGTACATGCTTGCAAAATCAAAACGACCACCGAGAGGCACCGAATAAATTTCAATTTTTGAGTCATTGCGAATACGCAAATTTGGAAGCTGTGATTCTGCTCAGCTGATGCCGGAATCGTATATCCGATGGAAATCCCTGCGTTCCAGTGCGCATTTGATTATAGGAAAACGTGCAGTGAATTGTAAGCGCGCAATTTTTTTCCATTTTCTTTGAATTATACAGAGTATTCTGTATAAGAAATCATTTTGGAATTGTGCCAATCGGTGAACTTTGCAATTTGCCTTTTTTTAAATATCAAGGTAATTCAGTTTTTTTTAAAATTTCGCGAGCGGAGTGCATTTACTGTAGCGGAACGAAGAATATTTTTAGAATGTTCCAGTCGTCTCCGGTAATTCCGGGTGGGGGTTATAATATGAAATGTTTTGAAGATTCCTCTTGACTATGGAGGTCCGGAAGCGTACATCTCGTATACTCCTCATGAATGGTATAAATCGGTAACGTATTTACAATAATTACTAATTGGGATGTGACCCTCGCATATTTCTATTCATATCGCATGGTCAAGAAGGTATGAGTCCTAGAGGGATTCGAGAAAGTAGAGCAACGAGAGAGGAGGGAGTATCTTCTTTACTTTCATTTAAATAATTGAAGGCGAAACGATCGCTCGTGTATGCAGTAGAAGAAGAGGAGGAGGAAGATGAGATTGAATTGGAGATAGAATATAATCAGCCAATCATTCCCCATGTAATATCCCGAATTCTCAGATTATTCCTCCCTCGGTTCTATGGTGGGACATACATAACATGGGATGTTTCATTGAGCGCCTCCTTCTTTTGCATTTTGATTTTTTCTACTAGATTATGCACAATCCAAATTTAATTGGCTGCGCCTAAATCATTCGCTGAAACTTTGTTCTGATGTAAGCCTTCTTCAGAAACCTCTTTCCCTTCTATGGATCTCATCTAAATCAGAGATGCTCCGATATGATATCCCTCTTCCAGAGGTACACACAATCTTCCCAAATGATTTGATAAGTGAGAGATTGAGATAATGCCAATTCCTTCGATGTCTCTCATTCGAACTGGACTGGGTAGATTCCCTCCTCCTCGTACTTCCGAACAAATGTGCTCAGGAGTTCCCAAGGTGACCATATCAGTTCCAATACTAGATCGATACATTGCTGAGAGAAGTGGAGTATTGGTTGTTAACCACTGACTCGCTTCTCTTTTTCTCATCTCCTTTTTTTGGTTTTAGCTGGAGTATCTACTGGACACGCAAGTCTCCACTTTCCTTTCCGTTTCTGCTAAAGGAGCAGATGTAGAAAAGTAAGTATTCATCAGTATGCACGGTGAAATTTGCTCATAAAAACAGTTAAAGAAGGATTCTCAGCAACCATGCGCCTGGTTAAAATTGTTTAAAACAGGGAGGGAACTCTCTACAAGTCGCGTTCTCTCTCGCTCGTTGCCTGACCTTTAGGGTTACTTTTCACTCAGCGAACTAGTCGTGACTTGCTCACGTGGGTTCAACCATGGATAAAAACATGGCGTCGGCCAAGCCAATTGAATTTTTTTGCCGGGCTTACCGTATGTTTCTGCGAATTTACATTTTGCACTTACACGTGCACTTAGCATCAGTAAGTGCTACACTAAATGCAGGCTCAACAGCCGGTCCCCACAACAACCCGACCGCACGCGAGCTCTTGCGTCGCGGTTGGTGTACGGAAGTCCGGTTGTGTAGGGTATCTATTCCACTTAATTTGTAATTTGCACAGCTGGCACGCGTCCCTCGCCTGGGGAACTTTATTTGCCTTGCGGAAAATAATTTAAGCCCCCGTGTTGCTGTAGATTTTTTCGGTAGGGATTCGAGTGAGGTTTTGGTGAGCCAGAAAACTGTCTGATTTTCACTTTTGCTCAATTTTGCTGATAAAAATTTAAAGTTACCCAACAACAGTGCAAAATTTTTAAATTGGCGCCTGAACAATACCTTACCGCGAATTACATGAACATGCACTAAGTACCGTAATTTAAAATGCGCGGTTTGTTTAAATATTGTTTAAAAAGCAAACTCTCCCTCCAGTAAAAATTATTGAAAAGTACACTACAGGGTGCGCCATATTGGATTGAGTTTGTGGTGTTGGCGCGTCTTCCAGGATGCGCATCATGTAATACTCCTTCTGGCTCTTGGCTCCCGGAGTGACAAAAACGAGAAGGCACTTGACTGTTGGGAAAATTGCAGCCCTAACCCTGATGTAGAAGGGATGACTGATATAGCCAACAATTCCACAACAATTTTAAGATACTTCAGGATCAGAAGCAGTGATTATGCTGGTTTGGATATTTTACATGCTTTCGACTGTAAAGATATTTACATCGCTGAGCAACGTACTGAAATGCGCGGACCTGGCAAACTGCAACAACAGTTTACGGTTCCGTTATATGCGACGCTTAATCTGAAGCTCACCTAGTCCGAGTAACTTAATATACTTGTTAGGGCGAAGAGTCAGTCAGGAGTTGGGATGACGAGAAATGGATGTGCTCGATATTTCAAAACTCTTGACCACCTGAGTACGCTTTCAAAGTACCATCTTTCGGATTCGCTCTCGGTGCCTTGTGGTGGAATCAGACCCAAGTCTCTACATGTCAGGACAGCCCATATCAGTACCAAGCTGCTGCTACATTATGCCGATATCGGAAGCAGTCGACTTGTGAACGCCGAGTCGATCAGCGTCGATGTCAGCGACTTGTGACACCTACTTGTGACTGAGAATGAGGGTTGGAGAATACTAGACATCGTCATTACTAGAAAGCCTGACTAACTTACACGAGGCCTTGAATAGTGAGAGACCAATGGTCACTCGCCATGATGATGCTATAGGGGTCGCGCATATCGATTGGGCGGCCGGGTCACAGAATAATGAAATCAGTCTACGTAATTATGGCGCACCCTGTAATTGGAGAGAGCGTCGGACAAACAGAAAATTTCCAGCTAGCTGCCGAGAATTTCCAAAAAGATGCACTAATTATTATGTCCATTTGGGATTGCGGTCAATAACGTGGATAATGCCATTATTTTTCTATTCGTGCTCAATAAGTTTAATATTTTCGTATATATTTTATTTAAAAAATTTGAGTCAACATTTGTAGAGGAATGCAAGAAACAAAGAGTGTATTCTAGATCCATAAAAAAAAAATTACTGGGAAAAAAAAAACATTTCACTTTTTTTCCCGGTAATTTTTGAACGAAAAAAATTCCGTTTTCGATTTTGTTTCCGGTCTTTCTTTTTTCCCGCTTAACCCTAGTACTCGTCATATACCTCATAATCTAGCAGAGATAGAGAGGGGGGGGGGATTTGTAGACTTTCCATTGACCACTTGCAGATACATCGACGTTCTCTCGACTCTCCCTCGTGGTCTCTCTTCACTCTCTCCCGATTGTCCCAATCCTCCCTTCAATCCATTTAAGACTCTCGACCATCTTCCCTTTTCCGCTCTCTCTGATCAATTCCTCTTTTACAAGCCAGAGAAGGCCTTAACTGAGGTGAGCCTCTTTTGAATATTGAAGGAATATATCTTTCGTCCTTCATTCAACCATTCCCATATCGCGAGATTATATAATCAGTCCGAATCTTAGCCATGATGCATATTTACGCTCTCACTCACAATCATATATTTTTCAAAACCATCCATATGTCCATTATCAGAATTGGTTGTTTTTACTATTTTCCGTCTCTTTGATAATGATGGAGATGCTTGATTGCAGCACCTTCTGAAGATCGGGCGTAAGGAGACAGTGGAGGGGATGGGAGCCCGTCTAGGACAGGCTATTCGAGCAGCTTCCATGGGGAGAGACGAGCAGGAGATGTGGCTGCCTGCTGTCGTCTCCGCTCTCTATTGGAGAGTGCGTCTCGCCCCCCATTCACACTCACTATCTATACAATCTGCGACAATTCTTTCCGAGTTCTCCGAAAAATGTAGTCCTATGTCGTGGTTGTCTAGCTCTCGAGGGAATCCAATCTTCCTCCTTTTCCCTTCATACCATCCGAGAGAACTGTCCTTGTGTTGTGTCAATCTAAAGTACAAACTGTCAGATCCCATCTGCAACTCCAATTCAATCTGCAGTGTACTCTAATCTCTTCCTTCAGGTGGTAGGTGATTCTGAGAAGGCAGTGCAGTGTCTCCGTTTGGCTTTGGCTACCTCCCCTCCTAACATGAGGGACGTCGCACTGGTGAGTGGATGCGACGAGAGAGAAAGAAATTCATTATTCCCTTTCACCATTTTCTATGATGAATGATTGCGTGATAGAATGGTAAATAGGTTGTTGTGATAGGCGGTCTTTTTCTTTCACTCTCGCTCTCTCTCTCTCTCTCTCTCTCGTTTCTGCAGCATGTTATGGAATTGGTGGATTCGAGTGAGAGGGGGGATGGACTGCGAGTCTCTCTTATCCCTTCAGTGCTTTCTCTGCAGGTCTCTCTGGCTAATGTCTGTCATCAGGCGGGTCTTCTCCATTCTGCTCTCGTCACTGCAGGTGAGAAGCAATTGTCACATTCTTCTCCTTCTCAAGACATTCCATTCCTTCACTTCGGCTCCACTACTTCTTTCAACGTCTCATCCACATTCCATTTCCCCTTTTATTTTTTTCTTCCGGATCCATTCAAAATATATAACATACATGAAAATCATCAACGAATATGACCTAGGTCACAAAAAGTGAATATTAATAATGATTTAGGTGCTGCTTTGGATGTTTCCCCCTCCATCGTATCCATCCACTTCACCATTGCTAATATATACTCATCAATGGTCAGTCACGGGCCCCATTCCTTCCTCCTCATTCCTCCTTCTCTCCCTCCTCTTCCCCTTCTGTCCACCATTACTCCACTTCAATCCCCTACCATTCCAATCATGCATCAACCGTGTGCCACTCTCCTCTTCTTTCCTCTCAGACTGCTTCCATTATCTGTTCATTCAGGGTGACTTTGAACGAGCTCTCAACTTCTACTACTCTACCATTGCTCTCCAGTCTACATTCGAACCGGCGAAGGAAAGAGTTCGCGCCATCTATTGTTTCAATGAAGGAGAGAAGTACAATAGACATCTGCTCATATGATATTCTTCCCCTTCCATTCCTCCAACCTCGCGCCATTTCCTTCAGGGAGTCTCTAAGTCCTAAAACACTTGGTGCCCCTCCCCCTCCTGCTCCCTCCCCTCTCTTCCCTCTTCCCTCCCCCTCTCATTCTACTTAGATCACTCACATATCTTCCCCCGTCTCTTCTATTCTTGCCGTATTCATCGCATTCCTATC
Source organism: Pristionchus mayeri (assembly GCA_036245805.1). Classification (NCBI taxonomy): domain Eukaryota; kingdom Metazoa; phylum Nematoda; class Chromadorea; order Rhabditida; family Neodiplogasteridae; genus Pristionchus; species Pristionchus mayeri. The sequence goes on from BTRK01000006.1 coordinate 27,150,709, forward strand.
TTTCTTTTTCGTATTATCGCGAACTGTTTCATCTATCCTTCATTTATGTATCGAATTTATTCCTCATTGTCCCTCATTATCTCGTTTTCTCTACGGGTAATGCATTGCATTTCTTGTGATACAACCTCTCTTTTCATATTGTCCATCCATCTACTTGTTACCGCATTGTACAAATGAGATTTCGTTAGATACATAATTTATTGATATACTGACACTCGAGTGAAATGGGCACGTGTGACAACAGTTGGTGGAGTGAGAAGCCCGTGGTTTCCTTTATCTCGCTGTCTGTTTGTGAGGGAGAATGAGAGAATGGTGGTAGATATTCCTTTTGATAGATTCGTGGTGGATGGGAGATATGGGGGTCTCGCTCCTCTTTCCTCTCTTCCTTCTTCTCGCGACTCCTCTTCACTCCTCTCCTCCTCAGATCGGAGCAATGCCTGCCAAAGGTGAAAGACTCTCTCCATCTTCATCCCTTCCTTCTCTCAAATGGCTATCAATGCGAATACACATGATTCACAATAATTCTTAACATGGAAGATGGTAGAAGGAATTTATAGCGAGACTTTGATTTTCACTACTCCTTTTCTTCATCTACAAACTAGACAATATCTCCCTATTTCAAGTGTTGGGTGCTGGAATTCCACTTCTTCTCCATATCACATTACCATCGAAAACTGACATTCTTCCTCCTTCTCTCTTTCCCTCTTTCTGTATACAGTCTGGGAATTGAATCTAGCGGCGGCTTCTCTTCATACACAATGAGTTGTATTCGAGTGGAACGAATGCTCCCCATTATGATCAAGTTGGAGCCGCGTATCTCATGAATGCATACGAGAAGAAGAAAAGAAGCGAGAGAAGAGACGAGGATACGACCATTCCATTAGTTGGGATTGTAACTGTTGTGGTAAGGGTTCCGAGGGGACAGACACTACTAGATCAGAGATCTACTCTAAAGAGATACTATTAGATTGAGTGAGGGAGAAGGGAACTCGCGAGACAAATGATGATCCGCGATCTCTTTCAGGGAACAACTGGCGATTCAAATACGCAGACGAGATTCGAGCGAATGTTTCTTCCTTCTTTCTCGAATTCGTTGAATCGGACGAATGCAGACGAAGTTACTCGGATGAGAGTGGCATCACTCTCTACTACAATTTCCTCGGGAAGAAGTATCCCCAATTGGAGGTGAGATTCCATCAATCTCATCCTTCCTTTTCTTCTTCCAGAGAGACGACCACGTCTGCGAGTTTGCACTCTCCAAATTGAATCCATTCGACGAGAATAGAAATGCAAGTCAACATTTTCTCAATGTGTTGTGCCGTATTCAGCATCCCTCTGTAGCTCCTCCACTCTTTCTAATCTCCTTTTTCTCATTTTAAATCCCCCACTTGTTGGACAGGGGGATTCTCCAGTGACTCCGTGGCGAGTAAACACAATGGATGATCTCCCCCCTTGCAGCACTTACTCATTTATTTCCTCTGCGATGACACTTGCTGCAATATGGAATGCTGTCAGAGGGATTGGCCCATTTCTGTACTGTCAGTCACACTGCACTTTCACTAGTTAACAAGTGCCTAGTGCTGTCAGTAGACCAAATAAGACCCATGGAATTCGAACAAAATGGAATAGTTTGATGAGGAAGGAATTGTTGTCTCCATTCGTGCAGCAATTTATCTTCTTTCAGAGGGTTCTCATTCATAACCTTGGCTCTTCTAATCCTCTTAATCTACTTCATCATTACTACTTCGTCGTTTGTCTTTCGTTGGAGAAGAAAAAGTGAGCTCATTACTCTTTTTCCACCTGCGATATCACCTTTCAATATCAATACACGTGACGACTTCATTTCAGATGGCTGGTGTTCAAATCTTCCTATGCGAAGCCAAGTAACGAAGGATGGAACAGCGCTCACTCTTCTCTCCTCTCATCATGTTGGAGATCGAGTGTAACCCCCCCCCCCTTTTTTTCTCTTGCCCTTACAGCTCGTGGCATATCACTGGCATATCACATTCACGGGTAGTTCACATTTCTGACGAGTGTATAGACGTCCATTTTAGAATTCACATTGGTAAATTATTTATCTACACGATAATCTATTTCATTGGAAGGGTTGGGGATATAGACAAGGGGTGCCAATATTAAGAACTCCCGTAGGATGGAAAATTTGAAAAAATAAGGACGAGTAGAACGATCTATTGTGAAGAGATGAAGAATAAGAGGACAAGAGATGAAAATGAGAATGGTTTCTTCGAATGGATGGACTAGCATCGGACACAAAATAGTTTTAAAATAATGAGAAACGAGAGTGGAATTGTGTACTCGATAGTATACAGTTACCCCATGGTTGAATATATACGTGATTCGATCCATCGATCGAGGGAGCTCATCTGTCCTTCAACGCCCTTCAAAGCTGCCCACCACCAAGCCTGCAATCACTCTATTCACTCAATGACACTTCTCCCATTCCCTCGTCTCGCCATTCTCTGAAACGCATCTCCTGTTAAGATGCAGGAAAGTGAGACTCCTTTGCGACAAAAAATATTTTGGGTCATGAATATCACTGAAACTAAAAAGAAAAAAGTGAATACGATGAACACGCTCATCAACTTCGTTTTTTTCTTCAAAATTTACATCTTTTGACCTACTATTTTGGAAGGCTCTATCTCGGTTTTCCAATCGATGCGCAATCTACAAATGTTAAATTATGCGTGCTGGTATTCACATAGTTATACTCAAAAAACTGATTTTGATACTACATTGTGCTAATTTTCGACCATTTACAATGAGTACTACACGATTTTTATGTTTGATTCGGATTCCTGACCTGCGAATTGAGGTAATCACATAGTTCATTTGTCATAACTCGGGGCTTATCTTATCGCAACTCAGTAGGCAGAATCTGCACGGTTCAATTTTTTGATTGAAACACTTTTCGGCGTGTATCTTGCTTATGGCTTATGTAAATTTATAAAGTAAGACATTGGAGAACAGGTATTTAGCCATCGCCTGGTTGTCTTACTTTGAAAATATACATAATTCGTCAGCGAAACACGCCGAAAAGTGTTCAATCAAAAAAAAAATGAACCGTCCAGATTATGCCTACTGAGTGCCCTCGTGATGTGGACTCGTAACCCTAGTGATATGGAGAATGATTACCTCAATTCGCAGGTAGGGAATCGGAACCAAATTTTAAAAAATCGTGTGGTTTTCAGTGTAAAGGGTCGAAATTTAGCAAAATGTAGTCCCAAAATCAAAAAAAATCTTTTGAGCATAACTAAGTGAAGACGTCATATCCACACTCAGCATGGAATTTATTTGTAGGTCACTCGAATATACATCGATTGGAAAAATGAGATCGCTATAGGTCAAAAATTGGCCGAGATACAGCCTTCCAAAATAACATGCAAATTTTGAAAAAAAACGAAGTTGATAGGAGTGCTCCTCGTCCTCACTTTGGTCAGTCTTTTTAGTTCAGCGAAATCCATGACCCAAAATTTTTTTCTGTAGCATCGGTTTCAGCATTGTTACAGATCCGTGCTACAGGGATGGCAGATCTTCTAAGATGCAGAAAGTCTCACAATTGCTACTACGAGCAAAACCCTAACGGATATCGGGTTCCGTCCAATCGGTATTAAATAAAAATATGCTTAGTTTTCGAAGAAGCCATCGTAATTGTGGGCGGGATGAGAGGATCTGCTCCTGCTATCACTGAGTGCTCACCTCTCAAGTCTTCTCTGTCTCACTTGCTCCCTCTCCCTCTCCTCCTCTCCATCGACTCGCCCTCCTTCTTCCGTGTCCTGCAATCATCGCCACTCCTCCTTCTCTATTCACTCAACTATCTCCTCATTCCCATTCCATCACTCACTCATCCACTCCCTTCCCTAATCTACAATTCGCTCGCTATCCCAAACTTAACATGTCCATCCAGAAGATAGTCCTACCTAATGGATGGCTATATCGAGGAGCAGTACTCTGTACTCTGCAAATCCAGAGAAGCGTGAAAACCGGAAGTGTTATTTCGTCTCACTCAGATCTCTTTCCCTTCCATTTCGATTCCTCGGGTTCGCGGGAAGGAAGGAAGTAGTGAACAAAGGAGGACTAAGGGGATGAACATCTCCCTTTATTCTTCTCCCTCTTCCTATGCCCTCCACTTCTGTCTAATCCCATTCCAGTCTACATAGGATAGAAGAAAAGAGGAAGAAGGGAAACAACTGACTGAGAGTACTTCCCCACATTTTTTGCCCTATTCTGCATCCACTCCATTCGAGGCTTCTCTCCAAATCCAATATCAAACATTCAATCTTTCTTCTCATAAACCGACCCATTCATGCACGAATTCACATATAAAATAGTTGGTAGGAATGAACTCAACGAGTTAAACTTCATCTCATTCAGTTAAAATTGAATGATCATGAATGAGGCCTCTTTCTCAACTAATTCATACGCGTGCAGTTAATCCAATCCGTTTTTCAATGTTCCAACTTCGCCCCTCACTTCTTCGCCTCAAAGTAGGCTAGTGAACGGTCATTCTACAAATGATATACCTTTGGTTGTACTCTAGATAATGGGAAGCCCTCAAGGTAGTGGACCCTTCCCACATGGACTGACCTCTCTCCTCTCCTCTCTCTCTTCCTCACTCCCGTCTCTGCTCTCAGTGGATGTCCCATTCGAAGATGCAGCTGGAGAGGGCGGTCCTTCACCCACAACGACAGTCTCTGCTGCTGCAGCTGTCGGAGGGGGCGGGACGAAGGTGGGAGGAGGCACCATCGAGACGTACTGCTGCATCTCAAAACAATCACATTCACTCACGAGAAAGGAAAGAATGGCACGAGCTCAGTGAAGTATCATTTGTGAGAGAACTCGGTAATAACAAAGACAGGAGATGTCACGCATATCCCCCTCCCCCTCCTACAACAGATCACTCATGACTCCACTCATAACGAGTCCTATTCATTGTTTACTCAGTCGAATTCTCACTCTATTGATTATTCCGATAAACACCATTCATCACGAGAGAAAAGAGTGGAAAAGAACATGGATATATTGTAAGAAAGGTGGGGGTAAGCATCCACCTACCGATCAATCATGTTAATTACATTTTTCTACATAGTTGTAGACGAGTCTACATAGTTGTAGACGAAATACTGATAAATACATCTGAGCCAATTCGAGAGCAACAGGCATCCCCGTTGTCT
>BTRK01000006.1:27160900-27178141 GCA_036245805.1 Pristionchus mayeri
GTTTCCCCCTCGAACTTAGGAACGTGAAGTTCCCGGGAGTAAGGAGGAGCGAGAAAGGGTCAGCCGTGCGCGCTCTCTAGTCACGCCGGGTCAGAGAGCACTGGGAGGAGCGAGAGAGGGAGAGAGGGGAGTGCTCTCCTCTCGGGCAGGGAAGGGAGGGGCGCGCGAAGGGGGAGGGACGATGGGCGCGCAAGAGGGGGGGGGGGGGGGAGAGGCGGGCCAGAGAGCGCGAAGGGAGGGGAGAGGGAGGAGTCTGGCGCGGAAGTAGGAAAGTGCCAAATATTGCCTCTTCAGACTTTAATGATAACGTTCGAAATCACTTCAGCTCTAAACGGGTCGATAGTGATCTCAACGGAAGGCTACGAGTATACTCTCAGAAAATATTTCCACGTCAACGTCATTTCCTTCTGGCAAGTCTCAACCGATCCAAATGATGAATGAGATAGATTCAGCTGACCTCATTATGCTTTCTCCTTGCTCAGCCACGAGATGTGCCAATTGAGAGAAGATCTGACCCAGCTCGGAAATGGAAGACTCGATTGTTTCCATTGCGCCTGACCGAGATTGAGCATATGCGAGAGAGTCATCATGCAGAGCAACCTGAAATTAATTAGCTCATTCCCTATGGATACGGGGGAGGGGCGGGGGGGGAGGGGAGGGGGGGGGGGGGCTTTCCCGAATGATCACAAATACCATGCTACAGTGCACGCTACACCGCCAATTTTGTATATTACTTTAAAAGATCTTAAATTTTACAAATCTTTTCTCGATTAAAACGCTGTCTCGGTAAGAACGGAGGGGTAGGTGGCACAATCGTTAAAACTCATCCCCTGAAAGTCAAACTTTATGGGTGGGATACGATGCAGCCAAAACACTAGACCCAAAAGTAAACTAGACCCAAAAGATCTTTGATCTTTGGCATCTGAAATTTTCAAAGTGATTTTAGCCCGGCGTGTTATACATCATTCGAAAGAGCATGAACAGTTATGCCAGAATTTAAGTTTTCGAGAGCGTGTGACTCATGGTGTTCATGAAATATAAGAAAAACCGGTAAAAGTAAATATTTACAATTTTCTAAAAAAATAAAGCACCACTTTTCAACTCATTCCCCATCGTGGAAATGAGATATATGGTGTAAAATTTCATGACGAATTCAACAAAAAAAATGTCGTTGATGAAAAAAAAATGTCATAAAAAGTTCACACATGTCAAAAAAGATCAAACAAGCGAGACAAAAAATTTGCAACAATTCATGCCGTCAGGCGGAATCGAACCTGAGTCGACGATTGCGTGCAAGTTTTTTGTCGAAAGGACTATTTGTGGCACCGATTTCATCAACGGCATACTTTTTTATTGAATTCGATATGAAATTTTATACCATATATGAGGCGAATCGCGAGAGAATCGACCATTTTAGGGGGGTTAGCGGCGGTAGGATTCAAGTTTATCTTATCCCGCTATAATTTTGGTAGTAAGTATTTCAAATGATGCTCTTTCAAACTGCGTCGTCAGAATTTTGATATCGGTCGTCATCTTCGAGATTCAGAAGGCCAAACTTGGTACTATCACTTTTCGACATTCAAATCGGGGCCACTTAAATGATCATAACTTCGTTTAAAATGAAGATAGAAGGTCGTTCTTTTTTAGCACGCGTCTTCTGAGAGATTGCATGAAAACGGACCCCCTGCGGCACCAGGAGCCCCAACTTTCAGTACTATTCTTGAGATAATTATGCTAGAGTATATTAGGGACGATGAAACTTTTGGCGTTGCCCGTTTTTCTCAGAACCGGCTTTTAGGTATTTTCCGGTTCCATGTACGGCTCTACCATAGATCAGCTCCCCGATGAGCTAGAGTGAAAAAAAAAAAATTGAGCCGAGCCATGTAGGGGTGGGAATTGGCCTTAGTGCAGCAAAAATGCTCTCCAAGATGAATATTTCAAATTTTTAAAATGGTTATTCTTTAAGATACACGCTCAATTATTCACTCTTTCGCTGTTTTAATATTTTTACTCATAGACTGAATCATATGCCGTCGAAAAAACCAAACAAATCAGCATTGTCGAAAAATCATATTTTTCGCCTCGAAATTGCTCAAATTTGCACGTTGTAACATCAACATTTCGAGCCCACTCAGAGCGCTCACTATTCCCGTTCAATAGAACACCTTGACATGAGTTACGTCAGTTGGAACACGCCGTCTCAAAAATTTCGATACTCCTGTTTTTCACACATGAAAATGGAAAATTCACTGTGTCGGGTATATCAACAAATCATTTCTGGGATTACTTGTGAGAATTATGATTAGATTTTTGTGTGGAAAATAATTTCGTATGCTAATGAATCACAAATGCACGCAAAATCTACCAATCTTTGTGTTTCTAAATTAGTGAAATTTTTCGAGTCGAAAATTTCAATTTTGCAAAATTCATGAAAAGTGCGACTATTCCATTCGTATCTGATTCATTAGCATAAGAAAGTATTTTCCACTCAAAAATCTAATCATAATTCTCACAAGTAATCACAGAAATAATTTTTTGATATACCCTACACAGTGGATTTACCATTTTCATGCGTGAAAAAACAGGAGAATCGAATTTTTTGAGACGGCGTGTTCCAACTGAAGTCACTCATCTCAAGGTGTTCTATTGAACGGGAATAGCGAGCGCTCTGAGTGGGCTCGAAATGTTGATGTTACAACGTGCAAATTTGAGCAATTTCGAGGCGAAAAATATGATTTTTCAAAAATGCTGATCTGTTCGGTTTTTTCGACGGTATTTGATTCAGTCTATAAGTAAATATATTAAAACAGCTAAAGAGTGAATAATTGAGCGTGTATCTTAAAGAATAACCATTTTGAAAATTTGAAATATGCATCATGTAGAGTATTTTTGCTGCACTAAGGCCAATTCCCACCCCTACATGGCTCGTCTCAATATTTTTCCTAATAGACTAATGTACGTAGATTCTAACAATGGTCTCTAATTACGCGGAAAGGTGGGGTCCCCGAGCCGCAAGAATTTGTTTTATCATGGCGAAATCACTTTTTCATTTGTTTCGATATGACATTGTTGTCAAAGCAACTTCATGTTAACATAAAAGTTGCTTGAAATAATTTCCGCACATTTTGAGCCCAAAGCCGGCACTCTAGCTCATCGGGGAGCTGACCTATGGTAGAGCCGGACATGGAACCGGAAAATACCTAAAAGCCGGTTCTGAGAAAAACGGGCAACGCCAAAAGTTTCCTCGTCCCTAATATAATCTAGTATAATTATCTCAAGAATAGTACTGAAAGTTGGGGCTCCTGGTGCCGGGGTGTCATGCAATCTCTCAGAAGATGCGTGTTAGAAAGAAAGCTACCACAATGCTCTACAACTTTATCTATACGACATCATTCCTGGTCTTCATCATGGTGCAGGGCGGTCGGGCGGACTAAAAATGACGTATCTTTGGAAATCGGAAAAACGTTTTGGGTTATCATGTTTAAGAGACCCTCCACCAGAAAACGGAACAGGTCCACGGATGGCCAAAAATTCGATAATTCCCATACTTTTTTTTTCTAAAGTGTAGGCCCCGAGTGCTGATTGACGGCTACAATAACTAAGGCGGGGGCCGATTTTGAAAAAGTTTCGGGTACCCCCAGTTTTTGGGGTCGAAAAAGTCGATATCCCAGAATTAGATGGAAAGTAGATATTCGGACGTATTTTTACTCGCAGAAAGCGAATTTCAATATTAGAATGCGAGAAAATGCGAAACAAAAAAGTGTGGGACGAAAAACCACTTTTCCGGTCATATTTTACTCGATTGTAAAAAATCGAAAAATTTCGGAGTGTTCTAGCTATGATTTTCAGAATCTACGTGTAAAATAATATTTAAGCGCAAAAAATCAAAATTTTAAAATCGTGTATATTTGATGAAATTTAGGTCCAAAGTGCGTCAGAACCGTCAAAATGCCGTATATGTCGTCACGCAATTTCGATTTTCGTGCAAATAGAAGTTTCCATTGACTACAGAACAAATTGGAACGCCAACTGCAAGCATTTCCGTATAAGTTGGGAGAAGTTAAAAAACTTGAATTTACGAAAATTCATATTTTCCAGTCCTTTGCTCATTTGATCAATATTTGAAAAATAGTTGTATGTAAACTAACCGTTTATAAAACTAATCATGTCTCATAACTCACTTACTGTGTCATGCAGTACCTAAAAATGTCGAACCGAATGCTTCAAATTGTACAAATTATCCTTATGACTTCCAAAATGACGTCATTTTGACCGAAAACCACGGTTTTTTGAGCCCAGTGGCGTTCAATCACATTTTCGTGGAGAATGACCTCGAAAATCGAGTTCTACGGTTGAAAATACATAGAAAACGTCTTTCTTTTTAGTCATTTGGACACTTCGAGTTTTTGGCATCGCCACAGCCAACTGAAAATGAGTTTTGGAAAATTTTTAATTCATGTGCATTGTTAAGCAGATAGACATTGGAAATGCTCCTGATTGATGTTTTAAAGCGTTTCAAGGGCCATAGAAACTTCTATTGGCACGAAAATCGAAATTACGTGACGACCTATACGGCATTTTGAAGGTTTTGACGCACTTTAGACCTAAATTTCATCAAATATACATGATTTTAAAATTCTGATATTTTGCGCCTAAGTATTATTTTACACGTAGATTCTGAAAATCATAGCTAAAACACTCCGAAATTTTTAATTTTTTTACAATCGAGCAAAATATGAGTGGAAAAGTGGTTTTTCGAGCCATACTTTTTTGTTTCGCATTTTCCCGCATTCTAATATCGAAATTCGTTTTCTACGGGTGAAAATACGTCCGAATATCTACTTTCCATCTAATTCTGGGATATCGACTTTTTCGACCCCAAAAACGGGGGGTACCCGAAACTTTTTCAAAATCGGCCCCCGCCTTAGTTATTGTAGCCGTCAATCAGCACTCGGGGCCTACACTTTAGAAAAAAAAGTATGGGAATTATCGAATTTTTGGCCATCCGTGGACCCCTGCACAGTTGTTACGTTCTCTCGTGGAGGGTCTCTTAAGTTTAAGTTCATACATGGAACTAACTTCACGCCAAAAATTAGGGCAATCTGGGTATAGACAAAAAAAGGTCTCACTTTTGTGCGGCGACCCCAAAATGAGTTCTGGAAAAGAGTACTTCCCTATCTTCAATTGGCCTGATTTGGGCTCAAAATCATTCAAAAACATCCAAAACAACATTCTAAGTATCTACCCCCCATGTTGTAGCTCTTCCATTGGTCATAAATGGCCACATGACCGAAAATTTGAAATTCTATATTTTAACCAATTTCAACATGCGGGATGGGCCCAAATGCACTAAATGGGTTTCAAATAATGTAAATACATCCCTCGAAACAGCTCAAAGAAAAAGGGCTACTGAAAAGAGGAAATTTCACCTGAAGAATCCAAGGAAACACGCAAAACTGTGACTCCGGTAAAAATAGGGATAGAGACTCGGCATTTGGTTAGAAATGTAGAGCACGATGAGCTAAACATTTCATCTGTTGAAAGTGAGTATCTATCTTTACGTTGAAGCATGCTACAGAGCCTGGAAGTTGGCCAGAAATAGGCTAGAATCCCCAGAGCGCGTGCTCAAACCGTCTGGCGCTCTCGCCTCCCTCCCCTCTATTTAGCGCTCCCCTCGGCCCGTTTCCCGTCGTTTCTGGCCAACTTCCAGGCTCTGTAGCTCGCGTCAACGTAAAGATAGAGACTCATTTTCAACAGATGAAATGTTTAGCTCATCGTGCTCTACATTTCTAACCAGAAGCTGAGTCTCTATGCCTATTTTTACCGGAGTCACAGTTTTGCGTGTTTCCTTGGATTCTTCAGGTGAAATTTCCTCTTTTCAGTAGCCCTTTTTCTTTGAGCTGTTTCGAGGGATGTATTTACATTATTTGAAACCCATTTAGTTCGTTGGCTAGATAGTGAAAGATGAGTAGTTTTTGAAATCGGAAAACTAAAATGGGCATAAGTAAAAATCCCATACTTCTAATTGCACAAAACTCGGATTACGGCCTATGGACTAGATACTCTACATGCACACCAATTGCCGGCTTCTACTTTTGAGTTTTAGCCATAAATAATATCCAGAAACCAATGAAGGAACTTTCAAACGATGTTGTTGACCATTCCATCGTGTTGAGAATGAAAAACCACCCCGGGAAACAAATTTTCAATTTTTTTATAGCAAGTTCTACTCTGGATAAGTCAAATAAACCAGAAATTTCGCTATTTCAAAGGGTGAAATGGTGCTTCATTAGAAGTCAATTATGCAAAATGAAGTTGACCATCGTCATCAGCATGAAAAAGTACCCCGGATACCATATTATTGAAAAATTGGTGTTCCAGATCATCCCTGAATTGCCTGACCCTTACAAATACTGTGTCATAAAGTTATAACTTCATGGAATGAGTTTTAACGATTGTGCCACTTCCACTCCGGAATCTGACGTTCTTACGGAGACAGCGTTTTAAACGTGTGCATCATTGCCGATACCAATAAGACCAACCCGGTATGCAGCTCCTGTCATCCCATTTTTGACTTTTACGGTTTCTTTGTTTTTCGCGTAGCATAATTGGTATACTGAGAGGCATCCTCCTTTTGTTGTTAATCGGCAGATATTCCTGCCCACATTTTTTCAACAACAAACATTTCCCGGTACTGTTAAGGATAGCACATTCTTAGCACACGTAAATAATTTGAATAAATTGTATTAACCAATGCATCACTTTTTTTTGAATATCTAACTTAAAAAGCACTCCCAACTACAGAATTCTCTACAGAGGAAAGAGAAAATCTGATAGATCAATAAAATTCAAACCTTTGCAGATTTGATTCTAAAATGCCCTATACTTAAGTAAATTGGAACTGATTACTATAGAAATACAAGTTTCCGATTCGCGCGAGAGTTAACAGATGTTATGTTCCAAAACGCTTCAGGTAAAATAAACCAGGAAAACAAATTAAATTTAGGAAGCAAAAGAAATATCACGCCTCTCACGAGAGAATCGAGCTGAATTTGCCATTCATGGGAATGGAGGAAAATCGTGAATTGAGTTCAAACCGGTTTTGGCCATCTTAAGGCATGCCTGAGTGACCCCCGAAGTCTTATTGTGCATACTTCATTTTGGAGCTTCCCACAACGGGTCGCAATTCGGCATCATTCACTTCAAAGGTCAAATTCTCGAAAACGGTGATAGATTGAGTAAAATTGACATCTGAGTGACCCCGGCTCATTTTTTGAGCTCTATCGATCTATCTAAATCAATTTCTCTGAATCCGATTTTGAACGGCGGTACTTTGTAGGTCGATTTTCTCAAAAATGTAGGTGCAGAAGCAGCTCAAATTTTCTAAGTGAATGCAGCTCGGCGAGAGCTTTCAAATGAGTGGTTTGCCAACAAAATACGGACACTTGTGTGAGAGTTTTCCCCCTTTTATTCTTTTCGATCATTTGAAGGCACTTATTTCTCGTCACACCGCGCGTTAAAGTTACCCAACGCCCGTGCAATTTTTTTAAAAACTAGCGCCATGAAAATATCTTACCGCGAATTCCATGACCAAGTACTAAGTACCGTAATTTTTTAAAATTAGCGCTAACAGATTTATGCGCGGTTTGTTTAAATATTGTTTAATCGATTACGTGGGCTTAATATTGAAGTTTTTGTTGTTGAAATATATATTTCTACAACCGGGGGGAAGCGAGGATGAATTTGGTAAAGAACCGGGCTTGTGAACGCATAATTACCGCACATAAAATATTCACGTTTCAAACCTCTCGGGAAAATCGGTCCTGATCAGGGTTGCACCGCACATGTTTATGAGGTCGATTCTGCGACTAATTATTGATTTTCTGCTTTTATTAGTATTGCATTTCTACTAGTCTCTTTTATGTCTATCAGTTTCAGGAATAATAATATAGGCCATTTTTAAGGGTGTTGGGTAACTTTAATGAGATTGCAGAATGAAATTATCCCATTGTCCCTCGCTCCCCTATTGTCCTCACTCCTACTTCATTCCCATAAAACGCGCGGTGTGACGAGAAATAAGTGCCTTCAAATGATCGAAAAGCGTAAAAGAGGCAAAACTCTCACCCAAGTGTCCGTATTTTGTTGGCAAACCACTCATTTGAAAGCTCTCGCCGAGCTGCATTCACTCAGAAAATTTGAGCTGCTTCTGCACCTACATTTTTGATAAAAATGCCCTGAAGTGTAGCACTGTTCAAAATCGGATTCAGAAAAATTGGTTTAGATAGATCGATAGAGCTCAAAAAATGAGCCGGGGTCACTCAGATGTCAATTTTACTCAATCTATCACCGTTTTCGAGAAATTGACCTTTAAAGTGAGTGATGCCGAATTGCGACCCGGTGTAGGAAGCTCCAAAATGAAGTCTGCAATATAAGACCTCGGGGGTCACTCAGGCATGCCTTAGGATGGCCAAAACCGGTTAGAACCAATTTCACCATTCCCAACCTCAGCTCGATTCTCTCATGAGAGGCGTGATATACAGATCATTTCTCGTGCCCACAAAAAAATTTTTCCATTAACACGACTGGTTGCACATTTGTTGGTTTGAATCGTAAGTGGCAGCAGCCTGAATAAACAATTCCAACCGTATTCTAAGACATGCCGATTTTGGAATTGTATTTAACCCTTGATAAGGATTTTTTTAAAATATATTTTTTCAAGGCTAGAATAACCTGTGACTGGGCATTGAAGTGTCCCATGTCAATAGCCACAGCTTCTCCACTCGAGTGATTGTCGTCATCGAGAAGTCGACTACGGACTGAAGGGAAGAACAAGAAATCAGCAGAAAGGGGAATTAAATATAGAGAAGTGACCAAGTCGAGTGAGAGACACGAGAGGAGAGTTGCTTCTACTCTCACTCCGCATACTCTATCAGTCAGAATAAAAATCATTCTAGTTCATCTCTAAAGAATACACTGTAAGCATTGCAATGAGATGCATTAGTAATGAACGAGAGTGAATAAAGGGTAGACATGCCATTACTGGAGCTGCTTGAGGAAGGGATGGGATGAGATCCCATCGGGATGAGATCAGCCTGCAATACAAATTCCCTCTCATTTTACAAACATAATAATAACTAATAATTATTACAAACAAATTATTTTATACTTATAATTTGTCATTATTTTACCAGGATCTAAATAGAAAAAAAAACTTACTATACATGTGTATATGAGGCTGATTCTCTAAGAGTCGAACAATCTCCGACAGGGGCTAGTACAGTGTTTTACGAAAACATGTGGAAAGGGGTTTTCGAGGAAGCTGAACACAGTGGTCAACTTCATTTTGCTTCATCTCGACCGGTTAGCCCAGGCTGCACATAGGCACCATCTACATTTCTGCAGATAACTCAATAGCGGATTTTCGAATCTTCTTCAAACTTTCATAGCGGGTAATTAAGATCACCAGGAATCCAGGTATATAAAATTTACCTATTTTCGGATGTCGAAAACGTACGACATTTAGGTTCTCGAATATATGGCCGAAGCCAGCACAACGAATTATATAGGCAGATGCGCCTTGCTATGCCAATCATTTTTCGTATACAGGTTGTGGGTCTTAAGTTCTGCTCCCATAAGTTACAGGAGAAATTTCCGACAAGTTTAGGACCTCTTGCCGCGCAGATTGCGTCAGAGAGTGAGAAATTAAATGAGTTTCACTTTCAATTTCGTGCAAACAAAGGGAGTGGATCTCATTTCTCGCTATCTAACGCAATCTGCGCGGCAAGAGAGCCTAAATTTGTCAGAAAAACGAATGTAACTTATGGGAGCAGAACTTAAGACCCACAACCTGTATACGGAAAATGATTGGCATAGCAAGGCGCATCTGCCTATATAATTCGTTGTGTTGGCTTCGGCCATATATTCGAGAACCTAAATGTCGTACGTTTTAGATATCCGAAAATATGTAAATTTTATATGCCTGGATTCCTGGTGATCTTAATTACCCGCTATGGAAGTTTGAAGAAGATTCAAAAATCCGCTACTGAGTTATCTGCAGAAATGTAGATGGTGCTTATGTGCAGCCTGGGCTAACCGGTCGAGATGACGCAAAATGAAGTTGACCACTGTGCTCAGCTTCCTCGGAAACCCCTTTCCACGTGTTTTCGTGAAAACGCTGTGCCCCATCTTGTTCGACTCTTAGAGAATCGGCCTCATATCACGCCATTCACCGCTTCACGAGAGAATCGAGCTAGAATCGGTATTCTTGGGAATGAAGGGGAAATCGTGAAATGAGTTATAACCGGTTTTGGCCACCCTGAGGCATGCCTGAGTGACCCCTGAAGTATTAAAGTGCACACTTCATTTTGGAGCTCCCTACGTAGTGCCGGATACCGGCATCACTCACTTTGAAAGCTGTTTTCTTGGATACGGTGATAGATAGGGCAAAATTGACCTCTGAGTGACCCCAACTCAGTTTTCGAGCTCTATCGATCTATCTAAACCATTTTATGTAAAACCCATTTTCAACATTGGTGTAACGACACTCATGTGATATAACGAGAGGCGTGATATAACAATGATGGAAAAATATGAATATGATACGAAAATAATTGACAGGATACATACCTGGGAGGAGAATTTGTCCCTTCTTGTCTTTTGTTCTCGCAGATTCTCCGTCCGCATATCGAGCATCGACTAAAATTATAATTACATTCGGCTAATGTTAAAAATCCGTCCCTCAAGAAGAGTTAATGGTCCGTGCTATTATAATGGTCCAACAAATATATTGGTCCACGAAAACGGACCGGTATATTTTGATGGTCCGTTTTCAACAAATATGATGGTCCACATTTGCTTCAGAATTATAATGGTAAAATTACGGACCGGTATAATTTTTCAAATTTTATCAGCACAGTTGATGATACTGACGATCTGCTATGTAGGTTAGATTTTCTTTGCACAGGCCAGCATAGAGTAGCAATTGATTACCGGACACGGTGAAACTCGTTAGGGGAAAAATCTCAGTACACCACGCTAGTTTGGACCCGAAAATCTCGAAGTCTGTCACTCTAGCCACCCTGATTTTTTTGGAGGTTTTCCAAATAAATTCCCTGATATTACAGTATTCTTTTACTATTTTTATTACATTTTCCTGATTTTTTGAATAAATAAATCGCGGGAACGCTTAATTTTATATATTTTGTTAATTTTATCATTCTAAAGCAATAATTCATTATTTTTATGAACAAATATTCCATACATTCTCTTAAACGTTTAGTTCATGAACACACAAACAAAAACATTTGTTTGTGGGGTATAATGTGAACGAGGGAACGAGCATGATACATTTATTTCACAGAGAATATGAGCGACTTGCAGACCACTTTATCTATGAAGGAATGCTTGATTTATTACAGTTCATAAATGGTATAGATGGGCCACCTCACTCAAAACAACGGGCAGTAGAGGGTCGCTCACCTGCTATGGGTGCTACATCGTCGTATCGTGTCGCCCCCCACTCGCAACAACAAGGACTTACCGAACTCTATACGCCGCCAGCGATGTTGAGTCCACAGTTTAGTCGAAGAGAGTTAGCTGCGCTGGAGTGAAACGTTACAGAGATCATCCTCTTAGTCTAAGCTTTCCACGAGATTTTCAAACTCGAAAGGGAACTAGGAGTGAATATATATTTATGCAACCAGGCAAAGTAGAAAATGCGACAGGAAATCGAGGTGGATAAAAGTGATTAGGAGTAATTAGGGACTACTCCGGAACTGTGCATGGCGTTGTCTTGAGTAAAATATCATAGATATTGCAGATACAATATAAATCGGCCTATTTAAACAACGTAATTACAATTAAGTTTATCAAACGCGAATAAAAACAGGGCGGCTATGGGGTCAAACAAACCTGTTTTTAACTGGCCTACGGCCCAAGCATTTCGCTTTTTTGTACTTCATCCATCTTGGCCTCCGGCCCATAGTATCAGCCTGAAGCTTTTAACGAAAGAAAAACGAACTAAAATGAAATGAAAAGGAGTAAAATCAATCTTGTAAATCGGCAAAATATGAGGTGAAAATCGTTGGCAAAATTCCAAAAGTTGAATTTTGAATATCCTACCACGACAACCCTAACTTCTGCGAAAAAATAAGGTATCAAAGTACTGTAGAGCCATGAAATAAGCCATGGAATAGTCAAGGCACTGTTTAGTGAAAATATACTGTATTGTCACAGACGGAGAGGGGCTGTTCTCGAGTTTTATATGGGCTGAGTTTCACCGTGCCGGATGATGCGAGCCAAATATCCATGGTTGTAACCTAAGTATGAGCCTTTGCTTGATGTGAAAAATATTAAACCCAATAGGTGAGCAACGCCCCGAGGAGACCGTATCATTGACTTCAGGACTCTGTGGCGGTACCTAGAGTCCAAAAAGAATAATATGTCCATGATACTCGGGGGAAAGAATGGCAGTTACATCCTAACTAGTTGATCCGGAAGCAATTTACCCTTGTAATCAGTTCTTTAATTGAAATCGTGGTGTGTTGGCAGCCAAATCACTATAGATAGATATACCGGTCCATAAATTAAGCCAATGGACCAATAAATTTGTTGAGAACAATATACCGGTCCATTTTTCGGGACCATTATATTTTACGGACCACTATATTTTTTCATGGACCATTATATCTTCTTGAGGGACGGATTTTTAACATTAGCCTTACATACTATAAAATTTGGGATAGCAGTTGCATTTCGTAAAGTATTCGTATTGTTGCTTAATAATTTCCATATGTACCATAAAATGCATAAATACAATTTTTTTTTCATTATGTATACATCACAGAGCCTTTTCTCAGGTGGCTGTGATATCATAATAAGTAGAATCACGGCATTTCGTGCCAAGCATAGTTACCCAGCAAAAAATGGTATCAATCGAGCCCGTAATGGCTCAATAAGAGCATGAATGAACTTCGAAAAGAATACCGTAATCCGCATACACTATTCTGGATGCAGGAACCCACTATTACGAATTTTATTTTCACCATTTTCAAATCGTAATCGTAGCCGAGTGCATAGCGCACATTGAGTAATCGTCTGACTCTCTTCAAATGTCATGCTCTCTCGCTTTCTCTAACCGCACGAGAGAGAGTGTGATATGAGGAGAGTCAGACCATTGCTGCGCACATTTTTAGTATGCAGTGCAGTGCATACTATGCACGGTCGGCAAATATCTTTGCGAAGCGTTGGGTTATTCGGAAAAATGAAAGGAGGGTACCGTATCCTCTCCTACAGTAACACCGGTGGGTCAACTTTTGTGCGACGTAGGGATTGCAATTCGGCTCATTAGTGGATTACCCATTATCGAATGCACAAGCTTCGAGGCGGTTTGGATTATCCAATTTAAAATGGATAATCCAAACCGTCGCGACGCATTCGTGATGCATTAAGAGAATATAAATGATATTTTGGATTATATATACCATTTGACCGCGCGCGACACAACGCGTCGAAATGGGTAATCCGTATCCAATTTACCCTCCCTACTGCGAAGGCTCACTTACATTACTTGATAATGCAATAGCATCGCGATCATTCTGTTAGCATTGGGTCCTTCTTTACATCATATTCATCATGATAAAAAGCGCGGCTGAAGTAGAAAAAAACTCACTTTGAAACTGTTGCCTGCATTGGCTAATTTACTCTGCAATCCAACAACCACGGAGTTGGTGTGATCCTTAACAATACAAAAAATATTTATAAAAAAGTTGTCATGAAAACGAACATAATAATAATGACAATTAATTGAAAAAGCGTACCATAACTTGAGAATGAGCTCCTCCTTTAGAGTATATCTGGAGGTTCGCTATCTGTTTGTTCAGATTTCCCATATCCTGTAAAAATACAAAACAATACAACATGTTAATGTCAAAATGTGTGAAGTTTATTTTTCCTAAACATTGTAAAAATACCTCCTTGATGATTCGCGACAAATTCTCCACTTCGGATCTATCCTCGAAAACTGATTTTCTTTTCGTTAGTTCCGCCAACTTCTCCATTTTTGCACATGTTTGAGACAGATCACGGCCGATTTTTCTGAAAGTGCATGTATATTTTAGTAGACTAGAAATATGATCTTGATATAACTCCACGAAACATTCCCACTAAAACACACTATAACATGTCTCGTATCCGGTGAAGAAATGTAGCAGAAAAGACTAACTTTGCTATTTGATTGAACTGAATCGATTGATTAAGCGTTTCTTTTTTGCTTGGCGGAGGGGCGAATGAGTTTCGGCTCTGAAATTCAACAACATTGTTAAATTTTAAAGTGAAAATTGTGCACATATTATCATTATTATATGCATACGCAAATTTTATAGTGCAACACACGATCAGAGAATATACGAAAATGTAACCAACAACGATCGACTTGGCAGTGACATGGAATTCAGAAGTTCGATCCCGGCACGGCATCGTCAACGGCACTTCGATCAACGCTGGCGCTACAAAACGTCACATTGAATAAATTTTTTTTTTAATGTGATTGTGGAGCAAGGTAATTGCAAACAACATTCACTAAATAATGAAAGGGAGTATAACCTGGAGAGGAAGTGAAAGCTGGCTGTTCTTCTTGCTGTGCGTAAAATGAAGACGGGATCGATGAAAACGTTTCCTGCAATTGGCCAAATTAATCGGGGGGGGGGGGGGCATCTTTTCAAAACGTTCGGAGTTAGGCAAAATTGTGTTAATTTCACACTAATGCATAGTTACTTGAGCAGAGGACCAGAGCGAGGAAGGATTGGCTGATAAAACTCGTTGAAAAGCAGATCGGTGATCTTTGTCCTCTTCTTCTTGATCGATCGGAATACCGAGGTTGGAACTGTATTCGCCTAACGGAGTAGTATCTCTGTTTCTACGACGAGGTCTAAGAAGAGGATCCGTCATCCGACATACGAACAGGGATTCTTAAAATAAAGAATATTTAAGTAGTGCAATCCATTGGTTATTCTGGCAAGATCAACATCCAAAGAACAAGATACAACAAAGAAAAATTGGGGGGGGGGACAACAACATCATAGAAAATAGCGCGAGCCGGCGCTAGCTCGCATAGTGACGTAGCATTGTGTCACAGCCACCGGAGCATCGACATAAGGAAAATGAAAACGTCCACAGGCATCAAGGAAAATGCGCGCGCTTTCAACAAAAGTACAGTCAGAATTGCCTGAGAAGCCTGAGTTGCAACTTGAAATGCCTGATTATTGCCTGATTGTCACGTCACGCGCGATTTGAACAGTCTTTTATTCCGTTTAGCGAACAAATCCCGCAGCATAAATTTTACAGCTCAGCTTTTTTTCAGGATAGCTCCCGGACGTTTTTCCTTTCCTTATGTCGATGCTCCGGGGGCCGTGTTACGGTATACCCGTCAAATAGTAAGGAAACTCCGGTTTCTCTATTCCAACTCACTATGAGCTTCCGTTTGCTCATCTGCGATGTTTTTATACATTGTTTGCACCATGCCAATCAATTTAGTGATCAACTCTTGTTTTCCAGATAGGGCATGCTCGCCTGGGTACTCCTCCTGCTTGTTGGCTCCGCGATCTCGCAGCAACAACATCAACAACCAGCCGGAGCACAAGAGGTGTCTTTTTTATCTCGTTCTTTGTCTCCTAGTTATTCAGTATAAATCCGTTGTGGCACTCCTGCAGAAGTCCAGATTGTGGAGCCGATAGTGGTATCATGGGTAGAAAGCGGGCGGTTAAACTGTAAAAACCACCATTCCCACAGATATTTTTCTGGAACTAGCAAGCGAAGCGTATCAAGCAGTACAAACCTTTCACGTACCGGTACCTAAGCATAGGTTTCTGATTGCATGCTCAGTTGATTGAACTTATACTTCGCGATCTCCTCAGAGGACAATGTGCCTCTTGAATAGCGTCGATCCTTAGGAACTGTCAATTGAAGGGTCCCTGTAAGAAGATATTACGTCTCTGATGTATACCGGTATAATAGAGAAAAATACATTTGAGGATTTGAGGAATTAAATCTGAAGGAAGACACCTAACCGAAAATGTAATGGTATTTTTTCATTTATTACATTTTTTTCGTTTACAGGCTCCGGCTCAGCATGCTCAACATTTTGGAGGAGATGCAGCTCACGATTCTGCCCATATCAAGGAACATCTCGATGGAAAAGTAATTTCTTAGTAGTCTACTTTTAAATTTTTTTTGCATGAGGTAGGCTGATGTCATTCTCAGTTTCACGTGTAGTTGTTGCATGTTGATATAGATATATTGTGGGTATCTAGTACAAGAAAATTCGAAACACGAGATTAATTACATGGAGCATTATCAATTTGCATCTATCAATTAATGATATGAATTGTTGCGATTAGATTGACCCCACTGCGAACATGACTCCGGAGCAGCTGCAGTTTCACTACTTCAATATGCACGATCTGGACAAAAATGGAAAGCTGGATGGAATTGAATTAATCAAGGCCATCACTCACTTCCACAACGGTTTCTTTTACGCATATATTTTATATTTCTGTCTGTTCGTATATATTTCTTGTAACAAATACGTTTGTATCCGAAAATGCAAGCTTATGGTGTGAACCAGAGGCATTTAGAAAACCCTGCTCCCGGCCACGATGGACAGATGCCTCCTCTCCCATCAGAGGTCAGCCATCCTTCCTTATTCTTTGCCTCTCCTGAACCCCACGCTTTGGAATTAGAGTATTGTTAAAACTCACATGTCATATAATAACTAACTACTGTGACAAGGAAATAGCATATTTGAAGGTTGAACTGGAGCAAATGATTGATTCCATTCTGCGAGATGACGATTTCAATGGCGACGGATTTATCGACTATGGCGAATTCCTGAAGGCTCAGAAGAATCGGGAGGATCAGGCGAGAGCCCATCAGGCTTCCATGGCAGGTGGAGGACAACAGAATCCCCCTCATTAGAGATGTTTGAAGGAATCCAAGATAGAGATACTCTATCGTAGAGTATTATAGACTAATCATACTCCCATAGAACATGTTCATATACTCACGAATCTATAATTCATATTATTTGAGCTATTTACTTATCCATTGTCTTGCTGTGCATAATATGTGCTAAGGCTGTGATTTATCGAGTGTCTTTTCCCTTAATCATAATTATTTTCCTTTAGGGTTTTCTTCGAATATGCATATTTATGGTTCAATAATTTCTTTAAAAAAAATTATAACTAC
>BTRK01000006.1:27178641-27236041 GCA_036245805.1 Pristionchus mayeri
GTTTGTTAAAACTCACAATGGTCATATAATAACTAACTACTGTGACAAGGAAATAGCATATTTGAAGGTTGAACTGGAGCAAATGATTGATTCCATTCTGCGAGATGACGATTTCAATGGCGACGGATTTATCGACTATGGCGAATTCCTGAAGGCTCAGAAGAATCGGGAGGATCAGGCGAGAGCCCATCAGGCTTCCATGGCAGGTGGAGGACAACAGAATCCCCCTCATTAGAGATGTTTGAAGGAATCCAAGATAGAGATACTCTATCGTAGAGTATTATAGACTAATCATACTCCCATAGAACATGTTCATATACTCACGAATCTATAATTCATATTATTTGAGCTATTTACTTATCATTGTCTTGCTGTGCATAATATGTGCTAAGGCTGTGATTTATCGAGTGTCTTTTCCCTTAATCATAATTATTTTCCTTTAGGGTTTTCTTCGAATATGCATATTTATGGTTCAATAATTTCTTTAAAAAAAATTATAACTCAATGGTTATGCATAATTATCATTATCCTCTCTTTACATCCAGTCAATATCACGAAGTATATTATAGTGGATGGAGTCATTTATGGCTATCTTTTGGTGATTGTTCATTTGTCTGTCCATCTTGCACTTAAATTCTTTTCGTCGTCCTACTTCGCTGATGCATTATGAGATCTGTTGTGATTTCCCTCCCCCTACTTCAATTTCCATACTATCTCAATTAAATTGTAATAGATTCATTTGTTCGGAGACTATGAATTAAAGTGATGAGATTTGAACAGATTGAATTGTACACGATGCTGAAGGATTCGTGTGCACAGAGGGGGTAGATTCGGGGAGGAATCATTCTCTCTCTTTCTCTCTCTCTCTCCCTTCCTCTCATTTTGCTCGTTATCATTCATACGATGCTCTCGTCACTCTTCTTCTCTCTTCTGGCCACCACGTGTAAGTATCATCTCTCATACTTGCTTCATCTACCATTTGAAATGGAGGAACTCTTTCGGCCCTTTCACTTTCCCCATGTCTCATCTTCTCGGTGTAGATAAAAGTGAACTCAGATGTCTCCTCTACACAAACACTCAGCCATCAGTTCGGAGTTCACAACGAAGTCCATGACGAGGCGTAAGTTATCACAAAAAAGTCCAAATAAGAGAGCGACGTGTCATAGCCGCTATTCCAATTTTCTCCATTTATTGATATCGATATCCCATATACTATGTCAGACATCTGAAAGAGCATCTGGAAGACAAGATCGACATCTCGAAGATGTCAGACGAGCAGCAGAAGTGAGTGTCTTCCATCCTGTGCACACAGTACTGACAGTCCCCTCCCCTTGCAGATTCTACTACTTCTCCATGCACGATCTC
Organism: Pristionchus mayeri; assembly: GCA_036245805.1. Taxonomy (NCBI): domain Eukaryota; kingdom Metazoa; phylum Nematoda; class Chromadorea; order Rhabditida; family Neodiplogasteridae; genus Pristionchus; species Pristionchus mayeri. The sequence goes on from BTRK01000006.1 coordinate 27,180,007, forward strand.
AACAAAGACAACATGATCGATGGAATCGAGATAATGAAAGCACTCGCTCACGATCACGAGAGTGGCAAGTCAGGTATTTCCACCTCATCCAACCTCTACTATCTAATCATCCTTCTTCGTAGACCGGGAGTGGCTGTTAATGACGAAGAAGGAATGATCAAGATGGTCGACGTTGTTCTCAACGTGAGCAAGTCTACTGCACGAGTAGGGTCCCTCGATCGATTCCTTGTAGGACTCCGACTACAATGGGGATGGATTCATTGATTACGCGGAATACATCAAGAAACAAAAAGAGCAGATAAGAAATGATCTCCCATCTCTCCTCTCGACGAGTACTCCACAATACTTTAACTGTGTTAGTAATGACTTGTCTCCTCTTGTCTACAGTACTCTACAAATTCCTGTGTGCATGCTGGTCTCCGAATTTCTTCTGAATCTTAGCCATCTCATCTCATCGAGAACGGCCGAAACTCTTTTGATTGTGCGTGATTGAGAAGCTTCGCCTCAATTCATCCTAATTAATGGGATCTGGACAAAGGGAGATAACTGACTTTCCAATCTCTCTCTCACTGCTCTTCCACTTCTATCCCTTCCTCCCTTCTCTTCTTCTTCTTTCCCTTCTTCGATTCCCTCTCAGATTCCGACCGAGTTGTGTTTCCAGATCCTCAATTCATTTATCTCATCAACTAGTCGATGAATCCATCCTCTCACATTCATGTAGTCATCATCCTCATCATCTTCCTTCCTCTTCTCGCCATTTTCTATCTGTTCTTCTATTGGAAATCCTTCATGATCCCGATCGATAATTTTTCCGTGGAATTGGGCATCTGGGATTGGAGGATATCTTCGATAAGATCAGCCTAATCCTCTGACTTAATAACATCCATTCGAGGACAGAGATCTCCATTCTTCAGTCTCGCCCCACACTTCTTTTCCCCTCTCTGCTCCACTCCGATATACGTGAATACTCGAGATTCGTATATATCTGTTCTTCCATTCCTTTCCTCCTGCTACCAATTCCATTTACCAATGACATTGCTCTCCTAATAAGACTCACGATTCATCAGGAGGTCTCCAGAATCGATGGCAATCTGCATTATTGACTGGGAACTGGAGAAGGAGTGGAGTAGCAGATCGTCATCCTCTTCCTCCCTACCTCAGCCATTTGTTTCTCCTGCCCCCAGTACTTGAGATCCAGACCGAACCTCGACTCTCTTGATGGGTGAACTGGAACTGAGAAGGAACACCTCTACACTAATATCCATATTCTTGTGATACGTTGTGCCTGGTTGATCTTCTTCATATTCTCCACCATCTCTTCCATCGGGCACTTCAATGAACTCGTCTTCATCCTCTCCATCCGATGGATTATCCATTGAAGTCGCAGATTCAATTCAGTCAATTTATCCATCTCACTCTAAACAAGTATCACCCAACCAATGAGAATATCCATATTTCCAGTTACCTTCACTAGATTCCGCAGTCGAATGTATTGATTGAGAGAGGGAATCTTTGCAGAAGCGAGTTGCAATCTTGACCCATCTACGAATACGACGAAAGAAGTTATGTATTCAAAATAAAACATACCGATCTACCTTCTTGCTGTGGATTGCTAGTTGTCTGAGTGTGTCAATAGCAGCCCTGACTACATCTATATTCGTGTCATTCGAGACGATCTCAATTCGATCAGGATTGGTATGAGTGGTGTAAATGGATGACTCTCACCTCAGGTACTGGATTGTTGATGTGCACTGTGAAGGAGTCACCCAATGCGTATCCGTGTGCTTGGGGGTCCTAGAGAGAGAGAGGTTCCTTCGTCACTCTTCACGTCCTTTACCGTGGTTTTCGACGTGGATGGAGTGGATTGGTCGAGGAAGGAAGGGACGAGAATGAGAAGCAGTTGTCTAGCCTCGCCAACATTCCTCTCCATCTCCTCGGAAGACAAGTGGAACTCTCGTGCCACTTCCATCATTGTCTGCAGGATGAGCAAGGGAAGAAGACTGCCAAGATAGACTCACTACTCGACCGAACTCCTCCTCCCGCCTCAGTCGCTCATCTCTCACTTCTCTCTCCACGGCAGTCTCCCCTGATACTCGATCATAGTCTAGTGTTGTTGCATCTCGCAGATTTTTACAGCCTCAAACTGCGAATATACTGCGAAATATTGAAAATGTGATACCAATTTGAGTCGAATGTTATCCTTGCCGAATTTGTCGTCCCATTTCTGGAAGATGTTGATGCATGCTATTTTCAGTTGGATGGCATCTTTCTTGGGTGGAGGGAGGGGGGTTCTTCAGGGGTTCAATCTCGGCAGCATTCAAAATAATCTCCTATTACTCGAAATTAGGGTGATATAGAGGAAAATCATGACTCACGTAAAGAAAGTTATTTACGTGCTCTCGCATTCGAGCACTTTTCATATAGAAAAAGTCGAGAAGGGGCAAAACACAACGACGAGTGTGAGAACTATTGAATTTAGAAATTCCTGGAAAACTCTTCCTCATTACTGGTAATCAGTGAAGCAGAGAAACTTACAAGAAGAATGTCTATGCAGATCCGACTATCTTCAGCATCCCTTTTCACCCGGTCTTTCAGTGAGGAGAACAAGGAAGAATCAACGTTAAGTGAACCATCAGAATCTTCTATCTGCATAGATATTTTCGCATAATCCGGTAGATGTATTCGTTCACATGAATGCTGATGCATATAATCAAAGACCAAACCTCTTTCACCAATCTTGAAATGGTTCTTTGAAGCGTTTTTCTTCTTTCGTTTACAGAGCTCCCGTCTTCCTTCATAGAAGCGGTCTGTATCGTGGAGCAGGAAATCAACTATTTAACACTCGTGCATGATCGTGCGCTAGAGAGAAAGATTGCAAAATAAAACGGCATGAGCATATAAATACTGTATTGAGGTTCAAAGCTGTCATACCTATGATCTCCTCACAAATACATTATTGAAATAATTAACAATTTTTAATTAATTTTTTTGGAATAGGGATTCTCAGCGACATATTGAAATTTGTGCATAATCCTGACTTTATAAAAAATTACTATTTTTTAAAACGTTCAATACTTCCTGCAACATCGAAGAAGAGCAATGATTAAAGAAATGAGGTCTCATGTGTCTCATGTAGTGAAACGCCTGGTTGTAGAATATGGGTGCACCACGTAAGTCTCTCTCCCGAATGCTTCTCCTTCACAAAAAAAGAAGAGAGGACAGCTGTCATTTAGTTCGTTCCTCCAAATCCCCTCAAGGGGCATAGATATCTCCATTGCCATCTCCGTTCCCAACCTCATTTCACTCCAGGTGTTCGATTAAAAAGTGGGCGGAGACGATTTGAATGATCTGCCTTCCCACTTCTCTCCGTCTTCCAATCCTTCCTTCTTCTCCTCTATGGTGACTCTTCTCCTCCTCCTTCTCCTCCCCTCATCCCTCCTCTCTTCGATCACTATCTCCAAGTCTCTCCTTTTCTTCCCTTCATGTGCTCATCTCAACGGTACTTCATATGCTGATTGCGAGTCCACTATTCGATCCTCGGATGAACTACTTGCTAAACGAAGTAAGGTCGTCACCGAGAAAATTATAATGTTCCATGCCGATCTGTTTCGAGATATAAGAAGTGGTGTGATGAGAGGGTGAGTGGAAGAGCGTGGGAAGAGGGGGGGGGGGGTGGAAGCGAGGGGTGAAGGGGGGGGGGGGGGGGAGATCAATGACAAGTCTACAAAAACGTCTACCAAAGACAAAGGAAGCGTCTCCCCTCTCATCTCATTTGCATAAGCTTCCAATTGAGTCCTTCTAGATAGACGTATTCGTGGTGAGACACTTTAGAGTGCATGGTATCTCCTCTTCTTTCCAGCTGAGACACTGGAGGGTGTACTGTACACATCACAACATTCCAGCTGACACTGTTGTCAACTACACATGCTTCCTGACTGCACTCTCACATGCCTCGAGAGATCCATTAATACTAATCTGGATAAGGGAAGTCGGCTGGAGATTCCCACCAAGTGCAAGAAGTACATTGTGAGTACTGTAAGATAGGCAATCGATATCCCCCTGATTCAGACTCAATCGATATCCCCCTGATTCAGGCTCAATCGATATCCCCTTATTCAGGCTCAATTCCAACATCGGAGACTCGTGCTCGGAGAGGTCGAAGAAGGAGGACGAGATGTCTCTACGAGTCGTCTCTCGCTGCTCAGAAGTGCTTCGTTGACTGTGTGAATCGACAACTGACAACTGACGACAGAGAGTGAGTACAGTACCCTCGATCCCTTCCCTTCGAGACTTCTCTCCACTCGAGGCACTACAGATATCGATACGACGTAGAGAAGGAGTGCTCTCACTACGACCTTCGGGAGATTGATGTGTGCGTCAATGTGAATGACTAAGTGATACTTCATTTCAATCATCTCTCCGCTTTTTAATATATATTAGTTGAACCGTCATCTGATCCTGATAAATTATTTGTGAAATATTTTCAGTGAAAATGAATAGGTATATAATTTTATTAATTGAACGATGGAAGCATTATTATCAACTGTGTTGATAGACGTAACTGTGTTGTAGATAGGAATAAGAAGTTCCCAGAGGGAAGAGAGAGTCCGTCTCACAAGGAAGCGCATGTCTACAGGTCGGAGGGGAGGAAATGGCACGAAGAGGAAGAGAATGGAAACTCGAGAGAGAGAGAGAGAGAGAGAGAGAGAGAGCTACCACTTGATTCCTCGGAATGAAACATGAGATGTTTCCAACAATGAACGAGAAAAGGATGAATATAAGTGAGAACTGCATGGATGCCTCCATATCTGACTGTTTCATTCGTCTTGGACGATGAATGGATGGGAAAGAGAGAGAGGAAAGGGAAGTTGACTAAGTCTCCAGACGGAGGAGAAGAGAGACACTGCAATATTGATGACAAATCAACGAGTTTTCTCCTCGTTTGACATACAGTGCCGCTCAATCGCCTCCCTAACGGGCGAGTCGCGGCGAGTCGCCTAACGTCGCCTCAACTCTTATGCGGCCTAAACCACCTTCAAAGTTAATATTTTGGGGGTACTTTTTGGATGTGGGCTCTCTCGTCAATGCGAATCAATCTGCGAAAACTGCTTTCGAAAATATTGATTTTGAGCTATGGACTGGTAATCATTCGAGTCTTTCTCCCCTCCCCTTTCCTCATTTCCCTACGACTCCGCTATTTCGAAAGTTGGAGATTTGGAATGAGGAAATGTAGGGAAATGAGGGGAGGGGAGGGGGGAGAGACTCGAATGAAAGCAGATTTCGCAGATTGATTCGTTTTGAAGAGAGAAGCCCACAGCCAAAAATGCCCCAAAAATATTCGCTTGAAGGTGGTATAGGCCGCATAAGAGTTGAGGCGACGTGAGGCGACTCGCGGCGCCTCGCCCGTTAGGGAGGCCATTGAGCGGTACCGTACTTCTCTCCCTCTCTCTCACAGGAGAGCACAGGGAATAAGGAGAGCGCACCCCGATTTGCAAACATTAGACTGGAGATTCATCGGATACAACCGATGGTTAAATGGCACCCGAAGGGAGTATCTCCCCGATCCATACTGTACACTGCGAAGCAGTGCCAGGAAGAATGAGGAGGGGCTGCTACGCAGGTCATTCTAATGAGTACAAAGAGAAGGATGAGCGCAAGAGCAGCGATGGGATCGATGGAAGACGACGGATCGAGCATCCCCATCAGTTGCTGATACTGAAGGGCTTGTTGTGTGCATTGGGTGCAGATGGGAGCGACGACGTCCTCCTGAAAACAAGGATTACGGTAGGATCACTTGGAAAGACTACGATAATTCCCCTCGGGAGCCATCTGGACGGAGGGATTACGGTAGTGGAAGAGGCTCCGTAATGTCTCCCTTGAGAGAGAAGAGAGAGAAGGAAGAAACGATAGAAATGTTTGACGAGAGAGAGGAAGTCAACGGGAAACAATCGCAATTATAATCAATGAAATGGAGAAACGATAGACGAAGAACGGAAAGAGAGACTGGAAGCAATTTGGAGACTCGATGGGGAAATGATTCGAAGAATGGTTGGTGTCTCACCAGAAGAATGGCTCGTTGGTGGAGAGGGGACACTACTCTCACTCATCAACAACTTCTCCTTCTTCTGTTTCCTCCTCAATTTGATCTGATCTGCCATCAACTTCTGTCTTTCCACCACTACCTGCAAGGGGAATCAATCAAGAGGGATTCCTTGCCATTCCTTCACCGACCATGCACTTGGCACAGTTGCACTCCTTGAAGGGGCAGTTCCTCTTGTGGCCTTTCAGTCTATTCGATGTGTTGTGTTGTGCACATCTCTGACAGTTCGGTCGCCGTTCCTGAATGATCTCCCCCTCTCCTCCCCTCTCACCCCTCTTCTGATATACCTCCTTCTCTTCTCTTCTAACCCCTCATAATCTCTCTCTTGCTAATCCCTCATTCCAAACAAAAGGGAGGATATTACAGTAATGGTCGAATGGGTGGTCTCTCCTTTCCCCCTTGGCTAATGCTCCATGGTCATTTCACTTTTCTTTTTGAGTGTTCGAGAGATTCGATGACCTTTGCCAAGGATGAAAAGAATGAATAGTGAAAGGACAAAGGGTGAAATCGAGATGGAAATGAGGCCTATCATCCCACTTCCCATGCTGCTAGCAACTACTCAGACATACAGAAACCCTATCACAGAAAATCAATACAAATTGCCACTTCTAGTAATGAAAATAGAATTTTGAATAAAATAAAAATGATCCGCCTCTACTCTCTTTTGTCTCTTGATGAACTTACCTTTGATATTTGTGGAAGTGTCATCAGAAGAAGTGAAGGAGGAGAGGAGAGGAGAGGAGAGGGCAAGAGAGGGAATTCGAGGGAGGGGGAGACATTAGAGAGGTCGAATCAATTCATAGGGAGGAGCATTCTCAGGAGAGATCGAAGTCTCCTGACGAAGGAGCGAATTCAATTCACGTCGACGACAGATCATCTGAATGGGAAGAGTGAAGAGAGAAGAGAGAGAGGAAGAGATCGTCCATACTCGCCTCGCAATCAGCACACACACAAAATCGAAAGGCGCATTCCGTCTTGTGGTTCTTACGCTTGAAACGAAGACCATGATTGAGGACATCTGAAGGACCGAAGATGACTGCATTCCCCCTTCCCCCCTTCCCCCCCCCCCCCCCCCACAGAAGTAGACCCACCTCTGACAGTAGTAGACCCGTTTCTCGTTAGACGAGGGAGAGGAGAAAAGTTCAGGAAGAATCTCCTCGATGTTCATTGTGAGTTGGACTGAAACAATGGGAGGATTCTTAGAGGAACGAAAGAGAGAAGAGAGAATGGGGACTACGGTATGACTCCGCCCACTTCGTCATGTTTCATTGGATGAGGGATTATGGATGGAGAAGGCAGAAGAAGGAGGGGGGGGGGAGGAGGAAGAGGAGGGGGAGGAGGAAGGGGAAAGGGCAGAGATGGAAGGAGAAAAAGGGTCATATTGAGAGAAGATTTCCATATGTGGACTGGAAAGAGAAGATATTGAATGATGAAATAGAGAAGAGGAAGAAAAAAGATGGAGAAAAAGTGATTAATTGAAGTGAGACTATATGACTAACAAGTACAGTAGGTACAGTAGGATGAATACGAGTGATGGGCCATGGGGAAAGAAGAGTTATTAATAACATCATCACGAAATATTAGATACTCGACTCCTTCCATTTCCAAAAAAGATATCTAACTTCCGAACAAGGACAACCACGACTTTTAAAATTTCGTATTCTAAGAGACCCCAAAAAAAACAAAAAAAATCTAAACTTCTTCGGTGCCACTCGTTGGCCGTTCTAATTTCACCGACATGTACTATAGAAATTATAAATAATAAAAAGAGCTCTGATGTATGGCTATAGGTCTTGAACAATCGAATAAAATATTTGATAGTGTGAAAGTAGATAAGAGTGAGAAGGATGAGGAGAAGAAACGTCAGAAAGGAATGGAGAAAGGATTCGAAGGACGATTGGAAAAAAGTGAAAAGAAGAGCAATAAATAAATCGAGCGAATTACGAAAAAAGTGAGATAGACCACACAGGCGACATTGGAACGCAGATGGTAGAGAAGAGAGGGAGAGGGAGAGGGAGAGGGAGGGGAGGAAGGAGAAGGAGAAGGAGGAGGGAGATCTACCGGAGGATGGAAGAAAGAGTCAATTGGTGATGGGAGGGGGAAAGATTTCACTCTCAAATTGGAACGGCATGCAATGGGAGGTTAGAATGAGAAAGAGAGAAGGGACTTCAGAAGATGTAGAGGGGAATGGACTTCCACTGAGGACAAGAATCCTTCACCAAGATTACCTATCTCATCTCTCCCATTATTGCGACACTTCTAATGAGTCCCGAATGAAATGAGGGGTGAGTTCTCCCAATTGTTCCCTCCAATCAATTAGAGACATTCATTCTCATAAAGAAATGAAGTTTGTATAGCGAGAGATTGTATCTGTCTCTCTTTTTTCAATGTATCAACTGAGAGAGAAGAGGGGAGGTCATCTACATGAGTGAAGAATTGAGAAATATGATAACATAGTAAGAATGAACCATTATTTGTGCATACACCATACATTATATTGTACATTGAGAAAGCATTTGAGTTTTTGAAGAAAATAATTGTAATTTGAAGAAAATTAATGATTAATTGATGAGGAATATGGGAAGAATAAGTTGGAGAATTGAGGAGTATCTCTTCTCTTCTCTTCTGATCTAGAAATTGTCGAGGGAAGAATAGAGATCCTCCTCTTCTAGTAAAAAGAGGTGGCTCCGATTGAAGATAGATGAAGAGACAATGGATGATAAGTGGAGGTCCATCTCTCTCTCTTTCCATCTCATCCTCACTGAGAGGGGGGGGTGATAGGTATGGACACTGAATGGTACGAGGTTCCTTCTGAGGTCGTCTTCCTACGAGGGCGGAGCTTCGTGTGTGGTCAATAGAGGAGAAATCCCATAATAAAGTGTACAGCTGACATGAATCGACCTCACTTTTGCATAGCCCATTCTCACTTCTCTGCCTCACATTGAGATCACAAAAGAATTCCGCGCCCTTCTCCTTTTTTCTGTCATTTTTTGGACGAGAGAAGGCCAAAGGGAAAGATACAGAGAAGATAAGGAAGACCACCCGTCAAAATGGAAGTGAAGGAAGGAAGGCAGACAGACGATGAATCGAACCCTTCTATTCCCCTCTTGGTGGATATCCCTCCATCTGTGATATTTCATTCCCAATCACTTCCCCTCCTCTCTCTTCGACTCACTCTCATTACGTGTCATCCATTCCACTTTTGCACCGTCATCGTCAAAAGCAATGAAGAGACTTCGGGATTCAATCCTCGTCCTCCCCCTCCATCCTCCACCTCCCTCCCCACCCCCCCCCCCCCCCCCACCTCTACCTCTCTGCCCCCTCTAGCCCTCTCTTCCTCTCTGAAACTGCCTCAATTACATCAAAAGCACACCTCGGAAACACTAAAATGTTGAGAGGAGAGGAGGCAGTGCAAAAAAGAGAGAAGGGAATGGAGATGGAGGTAATAGAAGTCTATGAGATGGAGATGAGATGTAGTCGAAGAGTCTTTAATAACATCTAGAGGATATCATCCTCAAAATTAAAAAAACCCCATTACAGTGATATTTTTTTATCAATAATTATTAGAATAAAGAATTGTTGTACAATAGTTATAATATTTGATGATAAGGACTGATCTCTCGGATGACTCTATCAATGATTGGCGATCTCCTTCGATTTCCTCCATTTTGCGAGAATGAGAAAGAAGATAGCGAGAAGGGAGAAGGAGAGGAGAAGAAGGGAGAAGAGAGAAACATCTGCCATCCAGAGATACAAATCAAGGGAAGATTCTGAAGAAGGAATCTCCTTCCAAGGGACACTCACTCACTCACCCCCTTCGACTATGTACTGGAGAGAGATAGTAGAGCACTTGGGGGGAGAATCATTCCATCTTCTATTCCTTCTCAATATCGAGGAGGAACAGTTTATCTGCAAAGGGAGGCACGGAATGAAACTCACTTGGGGTCGCCCCCCCTCCCCCTCCCCTCCTGCACACTCACGGGTCTGCAGTTGCCCTCGCATGCTTCTACTTCACATGCAATCTCCACTCTCTCTCCCGAGTGGAACTTGAATGCACTGGAAGGAGTACTGTAGTGAATGTGAATCGATCTTCTCACCGAAGTGGAATGAGTGAATCCGTCCTTGTCCTTGAGATGGGACCTCTGACAATGTCGAGTGAAACTCCAGTAGACGGGCATCTCAAAGAGGTATCTCTCCTCTCAATTCATCCAATCAAGGGGAATATCAATCTCATGTATAAATGTCTATCAATCGTGCCAGGGACGGGGAGAGGGAATGAAGAGAGGGAGGCACACCAAGACCCTCTCTCTTGCTCTTTCTTCAGCCAACGCAAACGACACTTGTACTCTCTATCGAGGCTCTCCTCGAGACCTCCATTACACGATAGGGATGGCTATAGTGTATGGGTCTCTCCCCCTCCTTCCCTCTCTTCCATTCCCTTCCTCCTTCTCCTCACCCGCTCTCGATGATATCAATTCTCTCAGTCTTCTTCTCATTCACTGCAGTGCACGAGTTGACATTGAATTCTCGTTGTTTGGATGCAGTGAAGACCAGTTGGATGGGCTGTCCCACCACCACTTTCCTGTGAGTGAGAGGAGCAGAGAGAACGCCGTCTTCCTCCCTCGACTTCAATTCCATCCTCAACTCGTTGCCCACGCTGATCTTCCCCTTCATCGCCAGTCCATTGTAGTTGTTCTCTCTGATCTCATCCATGGGAGGGGGAGGGGGGGGGGAGGGGGGGGGGAGGGGGGAGGGGGAGAGGGGGGGGACATGACCTACCCCATCTTGAGAATACTCGATACTGTAGTGGAGTGTGCATTGGAGTAATCACATGCAACTCGATACAGAGAATCCTTCTTGGTAACCAAACGAGAGACCCGAATCACTCTTCACCACTACATCGAATGAATACACAAAGTCCTGAAGAAAAAGATTATATTAGAGATCAAAGATCAAGAACATCACAAACATTTTGTTCACTCCGCATTTCTGCCATTCGTCCAATCGAACCTCGAGAATTCGTTGATTCGAATTGGATCGAGTCGATTTTGCAATAGGGATGATCTATCTTTGACGAATACTTCTCTCATCTCGATCCATGAGAAGTCACCTACAATGAGAAAATGAGAGCAGAAAAAGAGACAAATGAATGATGAGTTATCATTGGCCTCACTATTATTCTGATCGCATCCATCATACAGACTGTCTTCACTTCGAGTGCCCCCTCCGGAGGAGAAATACTCTTACTCGAGGGAATCTTCTTCTTAGTTTCTCAAGAAGGGATCTCTCTCTCTCTCTCTCTCTCCTCTCTCTCTCTCTCTCTCTCTCTCTCTCACTCACCTTATCTTTCTTCCTTCTACTCTCTCCTTTCTTCCCTCCTCTTCCCTTCCCTTTCCGAGACAGAAGTTCAGCAGTGACTGAAGTTGAAACTGTGGGTGGCATCATTCAATTCAGTGGATATTCATTCAAACGAGTGATACCGTACTCTGATCTCCCAACTTCTCAATGAATTCTTTGTCCGTGTCGAAAGTGACCATATTGAGTGCGAGAAATGAGCAGTTTCCTTCAACCTCCAATCATTCATAATTAGATGGGAGTGGGGAGGGACCGCCCACTCTCTCCACTTTTCCTCCCTCGAACACTGAGCACATCTGCAGTGCTTCATCGTACGAGACGGCGTCACAACTGAGGAAGACTTCTCTTCTCCCATTTATTCATCCTTTTCTCGACCTCTTCGTGGGATGGGTAATACACAACTGCATACACTCCACCATTCCGATCCCAGTCACGTTTATCGCCTGTCCTCTCCCGCAAAATCGACTTTCTTCGTAGAGAACTGCTTCACCATCTTGAAAAATAGCAAAATCAGCCTATTAGGGGGGGGGGGGTCGAACCCCTGGCATTCAGATTAAAAGTCTGACGCTCAGCCAACTGAGCTAACGAGGCTCTTTGGTTCGAACACTTGTTGTTACAATGTCGAAGCTAAAGATATAACAAAATACCAAATTCAGTATTGTCGTGATTAGTGCAGTATCTCGTGATGGTAGGAGCGAGTGGAGAGGTCGAGAAGAAGTGAGACATTCGGAATCGGAGAGAGCGTAGCCAAATCGACATTGAGGATCATGGAGACAACGAGTGAGACAGACTACTCGTTCACTAAGGGGAGAGGAGGCACGAGCAGTGTAGATGGAAGAGAGAGGGAGACAAGGTAGAGAAGGAGGGGAACACAGGGAGGAATAGATCTGAGAGTAGCAATCGATGGAGAAGAGAGGGAATGACCTACTTGGAAGTGCTCATCGACGAAGTTGAGAGGTTGAGAGGAGGGAGAAGAAGAGACGATGAAACATTCTTTGTAGTGGGAAGAGAAGAGTACTGCCGACATGAGGAACAGTGAGAGAGACACTGAAATGAGAGAAGGGAAAGTTATGTCGACTCGGTTACGGTATGTATACCTCCTCCAATCCTGTGGATCCATTGTACAACTTCGCCTCTCCGTAGATGGGAATAGAGGGGGTTTGAGATCGAAATGATCCAAATGAAGGGGAACAATCACCTCAAGGGAATCTCTCCTCGAGAGATCAATCACGTCTCATCTCACGCAACATTACCCATTCGGGACACTCGCCCTTCCTTCTCACATCAGAAAGTGAGATAGATTCGAATTTGTGAGTACTCTGATTGATCTCCCTTTCTCTCTTCCTCTCTACCTTTCTTGATTCTCTCTTCTACTGACCCTTTGGAATAGGAGAAGTTACTCTTGCGAAGGTGACATTGAATCCATCGACAATCTGGGAGAGGATCCGGTCCCTCTCTTGATTCAATCGAGAGACCAGACAATCGAGACTATCCGAGAAGTATTGACATGCACTTAGAGATCAAAGATCATTCTCGTCTCTCTCCTCTCACACCTGCACTCATTGTCATTGGCACATCGAATGATGCATTGATCGAGAGAAGGAGAAGAGACGATCGAGGGCTTCCCAATCAGGAATAACCATCTGGAGAAGCAGATTGATAGATCGAAGGATGGGAGAGACCTGCGAAGGAGAGAGAGAGAGGGGAGGGGAGGGTGGGAGGGGGAGTGACCTACCTGACACACACTTCTTAGCTGCGAAGGTACTGTGGATAGATATGGAGGGAGAGGAGAGGAGGAGGCAATAGTCATCCTTCAGTAGGACTCCTGGGAAGGGATGAGAAAGGAGAGGAAGGAGAGACTCGCCCACCTTCACAGTCACTCCTCGCACACTCATTGAAACACTCGAGAGACGGAGTAGAGACATTCGAAGGATACGGTAGATGGAAGAGGGCCTTCTCACGTCCCGAACAGATGAGAGCAGAGGAGTACTGTAGGAGGAGAGCAAGTAGTATCATGGTAGAGATGAGTGATGGAATTGATCCGGCTATCTATGGATCCTCCCCCTTTCGAGTCCAATCCACATTGGGGAGAATGATGACCCCTGAAGGAATGAGATTCCTCCCTTTCTATTTGATCTCTTTCTTCCATTGCATCGAGAATGTGAGAAGGACGTTCAACTTTCTCTTCTTTTACAATAATGAGAACAGAACAAGAAACAGAAGTATCGTACGTCGTGGAAATATACGAACGAATACTGTCCAATTTCAAAAATATTGTATCTCATTTCGTATATCTTTCTCGCTTATTTTTTCACAACTTATGTTTTTTTCATTTTTTTTTCACATACGTTTTTCATAAATGCCATAGATGATAACCACTCACTCACTAGTTAGGCTTCTTCTGCGGAGAAAAAGTATGTATAATCTGTCTGTTGTGATTTTGTGTCATTAATTCTCGTGTCGTCTCTCTTTTTTATGACGAAATTTCGGATTTTAATTTCGATGAATTCTTTGAAACTAGACTTTATCGTTGGCCGGTTGTAAAATATTCATGGATAACACCCCCTGAACAAAGTTGAAAAAATCAGATTACTACTAACAAGTAGGATCAAGTAGAGAACACATCGTAACAACATTTTACAAGGGCGGAATCGGAACAACTTTTTTCCTTCTACTCTAATTCGATATCACCGTAAGCACTCGAATAAAAAAAGTAAAAGGTAAAGGTGCAGCCACGTCAAGCGATTTACAGTCGTGAACGACTACGCTAGGTGGTGTAGTGCGGTGAGGCGACTACTCGAATATTAACTGATTATTTGTGTTCTTAGCCCACCGACTGATCCATCCTGCCAACTGGACAGTCCTCAATGGGGTTGGCTACTCTGTCTAATGTGTTCTGTACTTGATCCTACTCACAAGTTCGAGAGGGGGGGGAGGGGACAGGTTGGCTGGTTCACTTTCCCTCTCTGAGACTCATCCATTCAAGCTTCTCTCTCAGTCTCACCGCAGTCTCCCCTGCCAATCTCTTCTCTCTCAATCCTTTCCTATCCAAACGTGTTCTCCCTCGTATCACTACGCTTTCCCTTTCTTGCCTTGTCTTCCATTTATCTTTTGCTGCTTTAACTTTTTGAGTAATCTTTCCATTCTCTCTTCCTATTCTCTTTCCCCATTAATTCATTCCAGATGATCAATATCGATCCTTATCCACAAGAAATAATGGAGAAAGCGAAGGGAATTCAGTGAGTCGCCGTCTATCCCTTCCATCTTCACTTCTCCTCTTAGAATGCCTCTAGATTGATCTTTGAACTCTCTGGATTCAGTTCATCGATCTCTCTTCCTCCATCTCTCGATTCGGTCTTCTTCATAGCTCGAATGCTTCGTGCAGTGAATGATGAGATGGAAGTTCGTCGATTGATCGATGAGATTCTCCTCCATCGATCTCTTCTTCGATACTCTCACGAGAACGAAGAGACCATCTACGATCGACTCTTCCCTCATGTTTACCATGTATCATTTTCCTCTTTCTTCAATGTCAATTGATCCTTTGACGAAGAGTATTGTAGAGGTTCTCAGTCTCTAAACTGGAGGGATCTCCTCTCTCTGGAAATCTACATGTCTTCGTGCAGAGAATGAAGGATGTCCATCTGAGAGACGTGAGTCCTTCCTTGCTCCTCCTTCCTTCATCCCTCCTTCCTCCTCCTTCCTTCATCCCCTTCCCTCTTAGATCCTTTCGACTACTGCTGCATCTCAAATCCTCCATGCCTACATGGCAGTATGTCATACGCACCCTAATGGAATAACTCATTTTCTTGCAGCTGCAAGAGATATTCGGAAGGACGATCGTAGCAACTGAGAGGAAGACAGGTGACTGCCCCTTCCCCCCCCCCCTTCCCCCTTCCCTCATATCTCCTATTCCCCCTTCTTCAGGATCTCCTCTGCCATAGTGACGATACTCGATCTGGAGGGACTCAATCTCACTGAGTTCCTCAATCCCCTCTCTCCCAATTGCAAGATTGCTAAGATGATCGTCAGTCTATGGGCGGAATACTTTAGCGAGACAGTTCGTGCCCCCCCCTCCCTATCCCCTCCTTCCCCCCCTCCCTATCCCCTCCTTCCCCCCCCCTCCCTATCCCCTCCTCCCCCCCCCCTCCCTATCCCCTCCTGTCCCCGCCCTCCTATCCCCTCCTTCCCCCCCTCCTATCCCCTCCTTCCCCCCCTCCTATCCCCTCCTTCCCCCCTCCTATCCCCTCCTCCCCCCCCTCCCTATCCCCTCCTTCCCCCATCTCCCCCCTCCCTATCCCCTCCCTTCCCTCCTTCCCCATCTCCCCCCCCCCTCCCTATCCCCTCCTTCCCCCCCCTCCCTATCCCCTCCTTCCCCCCTCCCTATCCCCTCCTTCCCCCCTCCTATCCCTCCAAAACCCTCCCCTCTCCCCCCCCTCCCTATCCCCTCCTTCCCCCCCCCTCCCTATCCCCTCCTTCCCCCCCCTCCCTATCCCCTCCTTCCCCCCCCTCCCTATCCCCTCCTTCCCCCCCCCCTCCCTATCCCCTCCTTCCCCCCCTCCCTATCCCCTCCTTCCCCCCCCTCCCTATCCCCTCCTTCCCCCCCCCTCCCTATCCCCTCCTTCCCCCCCCCCTCCCTATCCCCTCCTTCCCCCCCCCCCCTCCCTATCCCCTCCTTCCCCCCCCCCTCCCTATCCCCTCCTTCCCCCCTCCCTATCCCCTCCTTCCCCCCCTTCCTATCCCCTCCTTCCCCCCCTCCCTATCCCCTCCTTCCCCCCCTCCCTATCCCCTCCTTCCCCCCCCTCCCTATCCCCTCCTTCCCCCCCCCTCCCTATCCCCTCCTTCCCCCCCCTCCCTATCCCCTCCTTCCCCCCCTCCCTATCCCCTCCTTCCCCCCTCCCTATCCCCTCCTTCCCCCCATCTCCCCCCTCCTATCCCCTCCTTCCCCCCATCTCCCCCCCCCCTCCCTATCCCCTCCTTCCCCCCCCCTCCCTATCCCCTCCTTCCCCCCCTCCCTATCCCCTCCTTCCCCCCCTTCCTATCCCCTCCTTCCCCCCCCTCCCTATCCCCTCCTTCCCCCCCTCCCTATCCCCTCCTTCCCCCCCCCTCCCTATCCCCTCCTTCCCCCCCCTCCCTATCCCCTCCTTCCCCCCCCTCCCTATCCCCTCCTTCCCCCCCCCCTCCCTATCCCCTCCTTCCCCCCCTCCCTATCCCCTCCTTCCCCCCCCTCCCTATCCCCTCCTTCCCCCCCCCTCCCTATCCCCTCCTTCCCCCCCCCCTCCCTATCCCCTCCTTCCCCCCCCCCCTCCCTATCCCCTCCTTCCCCCCCCCCCTCCCTATCCCCTCTCCCCCCCTCCCTATCCCCTCCTTCCCCCCCCTTCCTATCCCCTCCTTCCCCCCTCCCTATCCCCTCCTTCCCCCCCTCCCTATCCCCTCCTTCCCCCCCTCCCTATCCCCTCCTTCCCCCCCCCTCCCTATCCCCTCCTTCCCCCCCCTCCCTATCCCCTCCTTCCCCCCCCTCCCTATCCCCTCCTTCCCCCCTCCCTATCCCCTCCTTCCCCCCCCCCCTCCCTATCCCCTCCTTCCCCACCTTCCCCTCATCTCCCTTCAGCTCGTGCGCATCCTCATCATCAACTCTCCGGGAATCATCTCGATCATGTGGCAGATAACTCGTCACATCGTTGATTCTCGCACAGCCAATCGTCTGCTTTTCCTCTCTTCAGTTCATCAACTGAAGGAGTATCTCGACCCCTCTGTGAGATACAAAACACATTTCATACCATGCAGTAGGAAACGGACAACTACTATGCATGAATTGAATATCAGGCGATTCCGGTAGCATACGGTGGTACGTGGAGGGACGATTCTGGTTTCTCCCATCAACCCATATACTGTACTACCGTACCCAAGCCAGTCCTTCCCGAGGATATTGCAGACCACGATTTAGTGTGGAGGAAGGTACTCATCATCAACATATGAATTGCATTCTCTTCTTAAGCATGGAATAGAGAAAGTTCCCAAACCATCTCAACACTCTCTCAAGGCGAAGAAACAGGTGGACATCAGAGTGTGAGTGGACATCGAGATAGAGATAAGAGAATGAAGTTGAGTTGTGTTCCTCACTCTGGTCATCTGGTGTATTCCTTCACTACGAGTTGTTCTTCTCCCTCCTCGGGGGAAGTCATCTTCTCCATTCTCTCCATCGAGAATGGCAAGGAAGTCATAGTCTCGCCTCCCTTCAAGATCATCAGCATTACGGTGAGCATCCTTCCACTCACAAACATCCAATTGATCAATTGAAGGTGCCAGAACAGGGCTCTCTTCCAGTTATCAAAGGGGAGTATATCATTCGATTCTCCAATCCTTCTTCCTCTTGGTTTAACTCCAAAGTGGCAATATCCCACCAATTTGTTTCCCCATCTGAAGTTTAGGAAACATGGATTTTCGTTAGAAGCTTTCATCACAATAACCAAAGCCATCTCAACGATATAATCGAAACAATAAGTAACAACAACGAAGGAATAATAATGACAACAAGATGTAATAATTGTCTGTTTAGAATGCGACTCCTAGTTTTGGTCCTCCTCCCTTTCCACTCGATCCCTTTCTACTCTCCTTCTTAGCTTTCCTTCTCAAATACTTATCCAATTGATTATCCTCCTTCAATTGATCGAACTTCTTCTCCATAATCTTCATCTTTACTTCGCCTGCAATTTCAAATTAATAGTAAGCACTCACTAAATAATGCGGAGTAGAGAATTGAGCGCCTGCTCGATTGAGAAGGAACAGCTTAGAATGTACATCTCGAGCAGGTCATTATCCCCCTATAGTCCCACTCTCCCTCCAATCTTTCTGTCCCTTTTTATATTCATTTCTATCTATTCCGCTATCCAGTCAAAAGTTGTATATGTATTCTATTACCCGATAGATATATCTGTACTGTACATAATAGCAAAGGTCAAAATATATAAATAATAAACTCACGGAGTATTTGTGTACACTATTTAAATAAAAGAATGAATAGGCAGTTACTTCTCTTGATGAACTTGGGTTGCAATCCCTTCTTCATCCTCTCCATATTCTCCTTCTTCAATTCCTTCATCGCACTCATCCTCATCTCCTTCTCTCGCTTCGCTCTGCAGTCCAATCAAGTACACAAGGGAGGACTCAGTCCCTCATCGATTAGAAGGGACACTCACTTGAATCTGTTCTCCTCTCTGATGATATCCTCCCTCAACTGAGCCACTCTCTCCCCGTCTCCTTCCTTCTTCGCCTTCCCCACATCCTTCTTCATTTTCTGACAATCGTCAATTCAATTGTATTATACTATATCAGAGGTATTCTGAGAGAATTTAGGAAAGAGACCCTTGATTTACAAAAACTTCAAACTGCTTGAATCGGCTGCCCATTATCAGTATTGATGCTTCTAAGGATAAGGAACTTTTGTTTTAAGTTCCGGAGCCGTAAATTGCAAATAACCTAAAAGCCAGCTCTCAAAATTTCAAAAGTTTGACAGATCATAAATCCGTTAATATTTGAGATAGAGAGTCCGTTAAAAAGGCAAAAGAACCGCCTTAGTGAGCTGAACAACTTTGTCGTTGAACGAAAAATGACTGGAAAATGATGAAATATAGATAATGCTGAAAAAGTGATTTTTCGATCACTTTTTGTAGTTTTTCGGGTGTCTCCGAAAAAAAAAATCTCATGTGTAAATGAGATATCTACAGATTCGTAATCTCCGTACTTGTCTACCCTAGAGACTTGTAATGTCATAATTTTGAAAAATTGACATCACATTTTTTTATGCGTCAAAACATGAGATTTTATGGTTAAACACAAACATGGTTAAACACAAACAGTCCCATCCAAAATGAATGAAGATTCCGTTTCCAGCCTCCAATCATCTTCATATTTTGCACGGGAGTCATTCTAGAGTATATAAACGTGTTTGAATGCCATAATTGCAAAAATGGAAAATTTTGAAAATTTCGATTTTTCGGCCATTTTGACCTAAAAAAATCGAAATTTTGAAAATTTTCAATTTTGGAAATTTTGCCATAGGAACACCTTTATGAGAGACTTTTTGACTCGGTGAACATATTTGTAGATACCCTTGGCACTAGGCCAAAAATCGAAATCCTCCTAAATGTGCATACATGTAGTACTCGGTGAGTGTATCTCAGGCATTTCATATTTAGTGTTCTAGATCCTTCTCGGGGAAATGAAATGTATTTTAGTCCGAAAATTTCAATTTTCGAAATTTACCATTTCGCAACCGATCAGAACGACTGATATCTCTAAAAATGCGCAATATTCAACTGATCGTACCTATAAAATTTTAGATGAATTGGCTTGAAATTGTTTGAGAAAAACTCAAATTTCGGATAAAATATTTTTTATTTCATTCGGCAATGTGGAAAGGAACCTTTTTTATTTGCTTGGTTTGTAGCGCTCACCGATTACTATTTACAGAAAAATTATGAGCGAAAAAAACTGGGACATGTGTATTGAAATTTTCGAAAAACTGAAATAAGTCAGTTCGTAATAAAATTTCGGGCCACCGTATCCTGACAAGATCTGTGAACATTGATGAATTTTTTAATCCTTTGGGATTCGAATGTTTGAGTGTGGAACCTAACTGACACATAATAGAGAACAACTGAAATCATTCACTAATATGCTGAAATTGAGGAGAGGTTCTGCAAATGGTGAACTGGTGCATTTTCTAAATTGCCTGAAATATTAGGTTGGAACATAAGTTCTGTCCGATTTCACGAACGACATTTCACGAACGAGCTCGCGTAAAATGTTCATCTCAAATCGCATTGAGCTAACTTAGTAGCGTAATTAGATGGAAGACTTGAACATTCCTTACATATGTTCAGATCAAATAAGCGACTCAGGGTATACGAGAAATTAATGATTGTCATCAAACCAAGTTTCGGATTTTTTTTCGAAAATGTTTGGATCACTATTTTGCTGAAGAGTAGAATCGTTTGGAACATTCATTTATTTTATTGAGAAGGTCATGTCTAGTACTTTCTAAACCTAGGTTGAATAGTGGGTTTGGTCAACCCCTTCCCCGAATTACAGAAGGAACAAAGGGTAAGATAGAGTGATGGAGCTGTTCAATCGATTAGTATTCCTGTCCCGAAAACCAAACTGACAGTTCTTAGAATATGGGCGATATAGTGTACTACTATTGCGTCATTCATACATTAGAAAAGTTTAGCTGAACTGATCTTCATCTTTCTCAAAATTTAGATTTTTCAAAAACATATTATGCTTGAGAAACATATAAAATTCCGACTTTTGGTGTCCAGCTAGGATTACTTCTCTACCAAAAGTACCTATCACCCAACTTACCCAAGTCACAAAGTAATAGGGTAGGGGCAGCGTCAGCATGTAATCACAAAATGACGAGCTGATCAGCTGTATGCGAGACAGGAACTGGTAAAATATGTCTATTTTAATGTTGAATTTTGGACATCGATATTTAAATAAATTTGGCTTGTGACAGGAGGATCGCACAATTACCAAACTTAAATTATGTTCTGGCCAGGGCCGGATCTATACATTTTCAGTATGTTTTAATCTCTAAGTCTAACGATTTGAATGCATGGTAGATAAATTCATCTGAGGTCATGCCCAGGAGATCAGCATTCGCCAATTGGTTCATTTTTCAAGTTGACCTTTCGCGTTAGAATCCATTTTAAGTTGCTGCTGTAATACACGACCATGGTACTTTCCAAAAATATAATTCGATTAGCAGTTTCTCTCAGACCGATAGATTGGAACTCGGAGAAATTAATAGCCCAGTTTCCTATTACGATGAATTTTGCCTCGCACTGCAACCATAAGCCCGATCTTTTAGAGCTGTACAAATGTGCGCTATACAGAGTGTTGAAGCACTTATTATGTGAGAACAACCATTTGGAAATCGGTCGAAAAGGAAGGATATTGATTGTAAGAAAACCAAAATATTGAAATCGGACAAAACTTTTGTTCCAACCTGATATTTGTCCACAACTTTTTCAATGAATTTTCACATAAATCAGCACAACCTAATCCGATAATACGATTTCAATTCATATGAAGCGACAGTGGTCAATTTTGGCAATTTGAAAAATGCACCATTACTCAAGTTTCAACCCACTATCGATTTCAGCCATTTAGCGAACGATTTCAATTGTTATCTGTTATGTACCAGTTAGGTTCCACACTCAAACATTCAAATCCCAAAAGATTAAAAAATTCATCAATGTTCACAGATTTGCGCGGTATTCTCTTGTCAGGATACGGTAGCCCGAAATTGTATTACGAACTGACTTATTTCAGTTTTTCGAAAATTTCAATACACATGTCCCAATTTTTTTCGCTCATAATTTTTCTGTAAATAGTAGTCGGTGAGCGCTACAAACCAAGCAAATAAAAAAGGTTCCTTTCCACATTGCCGTATGAACTAAAACATATTTTATCCGAAATTTGAATTTTTCTCAAACAGTTTCAAGCCAATTCATCTAAAATTTTATAGGTACGATCAGTTGAATATTGCGCATTTTTAAAGATATCAGGCGTTCTGATCGGTTGCGAAAAGGTAAATTTTGAAAATTGAAATTTTCGGACTAAAGTACATTTCATTCCCTAGAGAAGGATCTAGAACAGTAAATATGACATGCCTGAGATACACTCACCGAGTACTACATGTATTCACATTTAGGAGGATTTCGACTTTTGGCCTAGTGCCAAGCATATGTTCACTGACACAAAAAGTCTCTCTTATAGGGTCCAGAATGACTCCCGTGCAAAATATGAAGGTGATTGGAGGCTGGAAACGGTATCTACATTCATTTTGGATGTGACTGCTTGTGTGTTTAACCAAGGAATCTCATGTTTTGACGCATACAAATATGTGATGTCAAGTTTTCTAAATTATGACATTACAAGTCTCTAGGGTAGACAAGTACGGAGATTACGAATCTGTAGATATCTCATTTACACATGAGATGTTTTTTTCGGAGACACCCGAAAAACTGTACAAAAAGTGATCGAAAAATCACTTTTTCAGCATTATCTATATTTCATCATTTTCCAGTCATTTTTCGTTCAACGACAAAGTTGTTCAGCTCACTAAGGCGGTTCTTTTGCCTTTTTAACGGACTCTCTATCTCAAATAGTAACGGATTTATGATCTGTCAAACTTTTGAAATTTTGAGAGCCGTCTTTTAGGTTGTTTGCAATTTACGGCTCCGGAACTTAAAACAAAAGTTCCTTATCCTTAGATGCATCCATACTGCTAATGGGCAGCAGATCCAAGCACTTTGAAGTTTTTGTAAATCACCTCCTTCGGTCTCTCAGAAGAGTTCTGATATATCAATATATTTCTACCACATTTTGCCTTCTGATTGGGACAAGTGGGAAAAGTAATAGGAGACTAGTGACCTTGACTTCCTCCGTTCTCAATTCATCAAGGAATCCGTAGTTGGTATCATAGATGACCTCGTTGAAGGCACCACATCGATCGTCGAATCGGGGATCCAATCGAATACTCTGATTAACACTTCTCATACTCTTCCACGTATAAATATTAATGGCATGGAAAAAAGTCAAGGATAAGAGGAAATATTTTAACTCCCGCAACCTCGTATCTCATCTCCTAGGCAAGGTAGGTACTTCAAATTTTGGAGTATGAAGTGTAATAATTTACACCCCATAAACTACATATTAAGTCACTATCTCTACTCGAAACCGAGATATGAAATTGCGCGAATTCAAATATTTCCTCTTCTCCATGACTTTTTCCATTCCATAAGAAGGAACTGGCGAAGTATTATTACCGTTTTCTTCTCCTTGTAGATGGGTCTGAATCGAGAAGCTCCCTTCTTGGAAGATATCTCACGGGGTCGTTTACTGTTCTCCCTCTGCAGTCTTCTCATTCTCTCTCCCCCATCTCCCCCTCCCCCCCCCTCTCTCTCTCCTTCACCTTGAATGATCTCTTGGTGAGATTCTCTTCGATCTTCTCTTTCTTCTTCTCATCTCGACCGAAGAATGCATCATTGAACAGTTTGATTCCTAATTTCTCTTTCACTTCTCGCACCTTCGAGAGAGGGAGAGATGCCATCTCTGCAAACTATTTATATATCGAATCTATGAGAAAACACGCTCACCTTCTCTAAACTTTTGGAGGTCAGTGAGTGTCATTCCACTATCTTCCTCTCCTTCCTCTTCCTCTTCCTCTTCATCTCCCTCCATTTCTTCTTCCTCTTCCCTCTTCTCATTCTCTTCTTCGTCCTCAATTAGATATATGACGCCGGTTGCGTAAGAAACGAACAAGGTCTGGCACATCAATTTTTCGAAAACTTGCGGTAAGGGGTTCTCGAAGGTGCTGATCATCACGGTCAACTTCATTTTGCACCAACTTGATCGGTTGAGCCAGGCTGCATGTACGCTGCATGTACATTTCTGTTAATAACTCCGGAACCGATTGAAGTATCACCTTCAAAATTGTACAGTGGTACTATAACCTACCCGTGAGTCCATCGAAGCAAAATTTGCATATGTTGAAATATGCTAAATTTTAGAAATTTTAGATCTCGAATATAAGACCTCAACCAAAACCAAGAGTAGGATAGAAAGATGCGCCTAGATCTGGGGATCATTTTTCGTATACTATGTCCGGAATTATAACTAGGCAATTTTACGCTACGCGTAGATTTCTGCCTCTATTTGCTCATCTTTCAGAGGATACCGCTCGGCGAAAGAGAAATTAGATTAAATTCCTTTGTTCTGACGGACTCAATCAGCGAAGAGAATGAAATTTATTTGAAATTTTTTATTTACCGTCCAAACAAGCTGTAAAAAGGCCAGAAACTTAAGCGTAGCGTAAAATTGCCTAGTTATAATTCCGGACATAGTATACGAAAAATGATCCCCAGATCGAGGCGCATCTTTCTATCCTACTCTTGGTTTTGGTTGAGGTCTTATATTCGAGATTTAAAATTTTTAAAATTTAGCATATTTCAACATATGCAAATTTTGCTTCGATGGACTCACGGGTAGGTTATAGTACCACTGTACAATTTTGAAGGTGATACTTCAATCGGTTCCGGAGTTATTAACAGAAATGTACATGCAGTCTACATGCAGCCTGACTCAACCGTTCAAGTTGGTGAAAAATGAAGTTGACCATGATGATCAGCACCTTCGAGAACCCCTTTAAGCAAGTTTTCGAAAAATTGATGTGCCAAGCCCATCAGAAGTTTGCTCGATTCTTACGCAACCGGCATCATATAGACAGGGATTAGTCTATCGACCTACTTCATCTTCTTTTTCCTCATCCTTATGCGAGTACTCATTCATGCGAGTTGAAGCGAGCGGAACAGTCTGCAATGGACTCTATAAAAAGACACTCAAAAGACCAAAGAATTGCCCATCTTCATCTTTTCAAAAGCTGCTAACATTTCTAATGACAAGAAGGAGCCTACGAAATTTCGTTTGTCCAGCAACTGAACGACGCTGAGTGGTTTACTCTGGAGATAATAGGTATAAGTGGTCATTCAATGATTAGCTGCTCTTTCTATGATTCGTTATATTATATTCTCCGTTTTCGGTCGCTTCTTCTCGTGTCCTTCCAAGTGGGAGTACTTCAAGGTATTCATCTCTTTCATTTTTCACAAATCACATCCCACGGGTTATCTACATGCACCTTTGATACGAACGAACTAGAGCTCGAGGGTTGGCGATATAATGGAAGAGAGCGACCTCGCTTCCCTCTTACCTCCAGTGTCTTTGGTGTGCATGGTCAATGTACAAGGTCGAATAATGAGTAAACGGTTGCTCACCCTAATGGCGAGACTCCAATGCCTCGCCGGATAAAATTAAAGTTACTGTGAGAATAGAATGCGTAGCAACGTGGTGTACATTAGGGCGGCAAGAACGGATCACGGGTCGGTTTTCCGACAATCTAAAACGGGTCAGAGACGGGTTGAGGCAGTGACCCGTGCCGCGCGTTGCGTGTCGCGTTTCTGTCTCGGGTTACCCGTTTATGAACGGGTCAAATACGGGTCATGCTGCCTTTTTTGAGCTGCCGCATGTTCAAAACGTAAAATTTGTGTAAGGATTTAAATCAGATCGACGAGTACTATATATTACATTTTTAACTGAAAATACATTTTTTTAGCGTTTCGAGTTAGTTTTAGCAAGGGGTTTTAGCAATTGGAGAGACCATGAAAACAATCAACCTGAACTCCCAATTAAATGTGTTCCAAGATTATCGAAAATTTGAATGTCAACTGAAAACGCTGATTTGTCCCGATTCTCTCGTGAGAGGCGTGATATGATCATTTTTGAATATTAATATCGAAAACTAATTGCGTAGTAATCACAATTGATCGAGGCGCGATGATGCGCCCCCCTCCCTCGACCCCCGCTGTCTCTCCTGACCCGCTTTGGAACCGCCAAAAACGGGTCATGGACGGGTCATGCGCGCGAAAGCGGGTCATCCTAAGAGAGGTCGCGACACGCGACGCGCGGAGAGTGTCACCCGAAAAAGGGAGTCTGCAGGACGGGAATCCGTGATCCGTTCTTGCCGCCCTAGTGTACATGATAAAATTCTTAAAGTACAACAATATTCGCGGAACGGTAAAATATTTAACTGTGAACATTTTCCTATCCCGCGGATATTTTAGTACAATGCTTTAAAAAGTTTATCATATACACCACCACGTTGCTACGCATTCTATTCGCACAGTATAATCAGTGGAAAAATTGAATGTTAATTTTACCATTGTTTGTTTTTCATTGAAAATGCTTTTTTTCAAATGAAGTATGTCAAATACTCCCCCAAGTACTGAACAAATTCTATTGTCAATTCTACTTCATTCTATTGTCAGAAATCCACGTGCTAAGTTGACATCAATAAAATGAGTACGACCTCTGGTTCGCTGTCCTCATCCTCCTCTTCCTCGTCCTTCTTCATAATTCCATTCTGATCCTCTTCTTTCTCGTTCCCGTACATATCCTCTTCGGGCAAATCTTCACTATCCATATCACTTTCTCCCAGATGAGGAAGATACTCCAATATGAAATCTATTTGATCTCATAGGAATGAATCTCGAATACCTCTCTTTCCCCCTTCTTCCTCTCCTTTCCTCCCCGTTCCTTCATTTCCTTTTCCTCTTCACTCTCGGGGTCGTCACTTTCCTCAGTGGCCATTGATGGCTTACGCTTCTACAATGCATCGATAGACCCTCATTTCATCGAAACCAATATAAGCCCTTCATCGAAAGAATCACATCAAATACAATGGCATATTAAAATACCTTCACAATCTTCTTCATCTTCATTTTCACTTCTCCTATATCCTCTCCTTTCCTCATTTCTTTCTTCTTTTCTTTATTCACATCTCTTTTCTTAACTTTCAATTCCATCTTTGCCTTCCGTCCTTCTTCCTTCATCATCTACAAATAAATTTGGCTTGACAAATCATGAGGGTTGATATGGTGTACAAAAAGTCGGACCACATTTTCAAATGAAGAATGGGGTACGGTAGGTGGCAGGATACCGTACTATATCCTCTTTCTTTTTCGAATGATCTCTGGCTGGGGGAGAAAGTGATAGAACCCTCGTGGAAACACTCTTGTATCCACAGAATTGCTACAGTAAATCTCTGCAGACCTGACAGCTCCGAACCGAGTTTATTAACACAACTTTTGTGGGTCTTTGGGCTATAGATCTCTAGTGACAATTTGATACATTATCAGCATCGTATTATATTATTTTAATAATTTATTTATAAAAATGTGCAAGATTGACCTTCTTATTCGCTCGTCTCTCCTCAATCTTCTGTTTCCTTTCCTCTTCCTTCTGCCCCGCATCGAAATATCGCCCTCCGACCAAGTTGCTAGAAATACAAATTACTTCCGCATTGGTAGATATAAGGCGTGCTTGTAACTCATTTCCACAATTAACAACTAGTTTGCCCGTTTTGCAAAAATCTTCGCTTCGTTCAATTTTTACACAAATTTTTAAAAATTCATAACAATTCAATAAAAAATTTAAATCTGTTTCTACGACTGTCGTGGGCTACTATTGGCTTTCATTGACCAATGTAAGTCGCAATAGCTGCTCTCATATTTTTTATTGAATTGTTATGAATTTTTAAAAAATTGTGCAAAAATTGAACGAAGCGAAAATTTTTGCAAAACGAGCAAACTAGTTGTTAATTGTGGAAATGAGTTACAAGCACTCCTTATATATATAGTACCTTTCCATCTTCTTCTTCATCCCATACTCTTCCTTACTGTCTATTTGCTTTAACTCCATTCTTTCTTTACTCCATTTCTCCTGATCTCTTCTGAACTTGGCAATGGGAGATCTGAAGGGAGTTCCAGGGGCGGGCTTCTTGGGAAATGTCCGTCGTATCTGGTCAGCCATCCCCACCGAGAAAGTCATGGTTAACAACAGATAGGCTAGAGAGCTGAACTAGAGATATTCCAGAGCTAATAACCCGTACGACCGAAAGGATAAGTATATTTGAATTAAACATTTATCATTCACACAAAAATAATATCTCAATTACTCGTTGCGTAGAATCTGAGTTAGCAGCTTGTAAAGTAGCAGAGAACAGAAATGATGCAGATTAAACGAAAGAGTGTTAGCATGACCAGTCCATTGGTTATATACAATGACTATTCACAGAAATAGGATTGGGAACAGTATGATACAGGAACGTACATTACTTACATATTGAACGACAAAGGGCGAGACATAAAGATGAGTAATTGAGCAATACGAAAAATCGACAGTGCAATGATGAGCATGATCCGATTTACAGCAGTGCGGCTAAAAGGAAGAGAAGGAGAATGAAAAATCACCGGATAGTTTGTACAATGAAAATGTATAGAATGAGAAAAGATGTGACTAGACAGAATGGATATCGGAAGATACATTGGTAGTCTAAAGAGGGAAGTCTCTCGGAGGCATGTCGTCTTCCTCCTCCTCCTCATCAACTCTCCTCATCCCTTCTCCTCTCTCCTCCTCATCACTCCCAAACTGCAAGGGAGTCGTTCGAGGGGCCATAGTCGTCTCCATAGCAGGAACTGCGAACATCAATGCATCCGCCGGCCCCATCGATGAGTACACCTCAACATACATCACTACTACGAATAGTAGACATTCCATCAACATAAACATACCTGGCTGATACATCAAAAAGAAACTATTACATTGGGCAAGAAGGGAAATGGAATTAGCCATCTAATCTACTCACCTTTTTCCTCTTATCTGCTCTGATTCCTCTTAGATAGAGCGAGGATACGCGCATCTCTGCTCCAGCCTGCTCCCTGCAACATCCATCCTTCTCCCCATGGGTCATTCAAGAGGGCCATCCCTCTCCCCCCCCCCCCCCACCCCCCTTACCTGATTGAGTCGACAATGCTCTCGTGTCCCGACTCTCTTAGACTCTTCTCCAGTGTTCTCTCCATTCCACTCACTCCTCTCTCCTCTCCTCCAATTGGAAATCCGCCCACAGCTCCTCCCACAAGGGGATTCATCCCTACCCCTCCTAGAGGCATCTGCAAACCATAACTATATCAGAGGTCTTCTGAGAGATCGCAGGTGATTTACAAAAAATTGAAACTGCTTTAATCGGGTACCCATTAACGGTATTGATGCATCTGAGGATAAGTAGCTTTTGTTTTAAGTTGTAGAGCCGTAAATTGCGCACGACCTAAAAGCTGGCTCTCGAAAAATCAAAAGTTTAACAGGTCATAATTCCTTTAATTTTTGAGCTAGAGAGTTGCTAAATATACAGAAAGAACCGTCTCAAAGAGCTAAACAACCTTTATGTTGAAAGCAACACGATTTGAAGAAAAAGAAATATAGATAATGCTGAAAAAACTATTTTTGATTACTTTTTTTCGCCGTTTTTGGGTGTCTCCGAAAAAAATATCTCATGGTTCGATGAGATCTCTACGTATTCGAAATCTACGTCATTTTATATCCTTGGGTATTGTGTTGCCATAAAGAAAAGTAATTGACAACATACATTTTTATGAGTGAAAACATGAATTTACATGGCTAAACGCACAAAATGTCGCGTCCGAAATGAATGTAGATGCCGTTTACAGCCTCCAATGACCTTCCAACTTTGCATGGGAGTCAATCTGGCATATGTAAACGCGTTTGTATGCGAAAATTGCCAAAGTCCAAAAATTTTAAAATTTCGATTATTCGACCATTTTGATTGAAAAAATCGAAATTTTTCAATTTTTCAATTTTGGCAATTTTTGCATACAAGCACGTTTATATACGCCAAATTGACTCTCATGCAAAATTGGAAGGTCATTGGAGGCTGTAAACGGCATCTACATTCATTTCGGACGCGACTTGTTGTGCGTTTACCCATGGAAACTCAAGTTTTCACGCATAAAAATGTGTGTTGTCAATTACTTTTCTTTATGGCAACACAATACCCAGGGGTATAAAAGGACGTAGATTACGAATGCGTAGAGATCTCATCGACGCATGAGTTATTTTTTTCGGACACCCAAAAAAGGCGAAAAAAAGTTACCAAAATCGCTTTTTGAGCATTATCTATTTCTTTTTCTTCAACTCGTGTTGCTTTCAATATAAAGGTTGTTTAGCTCTTCGAGACGGTTCTTTCTGTTTTTTTAGCAACTCTCTAGCTCAAAAATGAAAGGAATTATGACCTGTCAAACTTTTGATTTTTCGAGAGCCGGCTTTTAGGTTGTGAGCAATTTACGGCTCATTTTTTTGTAAATCAAGGTCTCTATTTCCCACATTCTCTCAGAAGACCTCTGATATATCCCAGTCCACTGGCTTCCCGACATCACCACCCGTTAGTGTCATCTTCCCACTCACCGACATGAGTGTGTGTACTGATTCCGAGAATGCGTTTCTCACCAATCCCGCCCCCTGACCGACGGCGATGGCGTCTCGTTCCATCTGCAACGACCACTCTCTTCCACTCCCCCTCCCTCTCCCCCCCCCCCCTCCCTAACCTTTTCTCGTAGATTGTGAATGAAGTGAGCAGTAGCAGGGGGTGGTTTCCAATCGGGATGTCGAATGGCGAATTGGATGCATGACATCTCCGTCTTCCCATCATGAGCTGTTTCCCCACCTTAAACAACCCCTTTTTGTTTGTAGTCTAATTTTTTTAAAATTTAAAACCAATGTCATTTTTAAGAATATAGCGCACCATGTCAAAATATCACGCCTCCCACGAGAGATTCGAGCTGAAACACGGAATGGAAGGAAAATCTTGAAATTGGTTCTGACTAGTTTTGGGCACCTTGAGGTATTCCTAGTACTCCCCCAAAGTCTTATTTTGCATACTTCATTTTCAAGCACCCAGCGTCAGGTCGGAGATCGGCACCTCCTCCTTTCACGACGAATATTTCATTTCTCGTGCAAGATAATCGAACTTTGCACTCTGAGTGATCCATCCAAACCGTTTCCCCTAAAAGTAAATTTTTACCATGCTACATTCATTACAGATTTTCTCGAAAATTTAGGCAAAGGAGCAGCTCAAAATTTAACAGTACATGCAGCGCAACAAGAGCTTTAGAATGAATGGCTTGCGCCGAAAATACGATCTCATTGGTGAGACTTGTGCCGATTTTAGATTTCCTTATAATTTAAACTTATTTTCAACAGAAAAAAATAGTGAAAACGATCATTCTTGATCGCTCTCTCCGATGAGAGGAGTGTGAGGGTTAATTATTCTGTTGAAAATAAAGTTCAAATTATAAGGAAATCTAAAATCGGCACAAGTCTCACCAATGAGATCGTATTTTCGGAGCAAGCCATTCATTCTAAAGCTCTTGATGCGCTGCATGTACTATGAAATTTTGATATGCTCCTTTGCCTACATTTTCGAAAAAATCTGTAATGAATGTAGCATGGTAAAAATTCACTTTCAGGGGAAACGGTTTGGATGGGTCGATAGAGCTCGAAAAATTAGTGGGGGCCACTCAGAAAGTTCGATTATCTTACACGAGAAATGAGATATTCGTAGTGAAAGGAGGAGGTGCCGATCTCCGACCTGATGCTGGGTGCTTGAAAATGAATTATGCAGAATAAGACTTTGGGGGACTGTTAGGCATGCCTCAAGGTGCCCAAAACTAGTTAGAACCAATTTCAAGATTTTCCTTTCATTCCCAATAATTGCGATTCTAGCTCGAATCTCTCGTGAAAGGCGTGATATAACATCAATATGAAGAATGGAAGACTAACTCGGCGTGACGGGAATGCGATCTCCCCTCTCCTTTTCTCCCTCCTCCTCCATTCTCTGCCAAGAGGGATCTCCATGCTTGGCCACATCGAGGAGTGCGAATGAGCAGACGTCTCCCAATCCCTCCACTCTCTCCGTGTTATCGACCAGGAAGGAGAGGATGGAACGACATCCGGGACGGATACTGTACGAATACCATTTACAGTACTCTATCTTTTTTTCTGTCTCTCTCTCTCTCTCACTGAAAGAAAAGGACGAAGGGAGTGATGAAGGGAGAAAAGATCTCCTCGAGTAGATTGAGAGCACGTAGACGGAAAAGGGACTCGAACTCGCGAGCAGTCTCAAAGAGAGAAATACAGAGATTCACTATGCAGCCACGGCCAATTGCATTACAAGTCCATTGAATATCTCATCACTCACTCTAATATCATGGGCGTTTCCTTTCCAGTGCTCTGGCACATAGTGGAGTTCAGATGTTACATGATTGAGGAGTACTTCTGGTTGGTACACCAGATTCTCATCGGGGATTATGGATCGACATGCCATGGCGATCACTCCACACACTGTGATCACTGTGAGCATGTGCTCGATCTGGAATGGGAAAGAAGATGAAGGAGATGATGTGGAGTGGAGTAGTGGATGAGGGGAGTACTCACCTGCAGCACATCTTCGTCCCATACAGAGAGACCAGTGAGAATGACGAAGATGGCCGCAGCCATGAAGGAGATCTTACGAGCGAAGACGACTATCTCAAGAGAGGGAAGGGGTTACAACCAGAATACACTCCCACGAGGCAGTATCACATTTACCGAATAGAACAATATAAGAGGCGAATCGCGAGAGAATCGACCACGCCGCGGCGGTAGGATTCATGTTTGTCCGATCCCGCTATAATTTTGTTTATAAGTACTTCAAATGATGCTCGTTCAAACTGCCTTGTCAGAATTTTGATATTGGTCGTCATCGTCGAGATTCAGAAGGCCAAAGTTGGTACCTTCACTTTTCGACAATCAAATCGCGCTCACTTAAATGATCATAATTCCCTTTAAAATAAAGATAGAAGGCCGTTCGTTTTTTCCAACTAAAGCTACCATCATGCACTACAACTTTTATGTTGAGGTCATCATTCCCGGATCACTCCCTGGTGCGGGGTGGTCGGGTGTAAAAAGCTTTCGTATCTTTGGAAATCGGAAAAACTTTGTGAGTTATCATGCTTAAGTTGTAGAGCATACATGTGCGTCACTTTTCGCAAAAAAATAGGAAAATAGGGGTGGGGACAAAAAAAGGCGCTCACTTTTGTGCGGCGACCTGAAAATGAGTTCCGGACAAGAGCATTTACACATCTTCAGTTGCTCTCATTTAGGCTCAAAATCATCCAAAAACCTCCAAAACATCATTTAGATGTGTTTCCCCAACAGTTATACCACTTCCGTTGGTCATAGATTACGGTATGACCTCAAATTCAAAAATCGATATTTTGACCCACCTCAACTTTTGGGATGGGTTCCAATACACTGAATAGGTTTAAAGTAGTTGTTTTAGATGTGTGTGTGGTGCAGTATATACAGTATAGATGACATCACTCATACTTTATCGTACTCGACTTGAGCACTAAGGAGTGGGTCAAGGGGCCACGTGGGGTCAACGTGGGACTGGCCGGGGACTGGCCAGGTTTGCCCCCCAGGAGAGGGATCTTCGACATTATATACTCATTCTTGGACGACCGGTAGATGCAGATTGAGAGTGAGAGAGCGAAGTGACTGAAGAGAGTGGGGGAAGAGAATGGTCGGGATTAGAGAGGGGATTTGCAAAGAGATTGTTTATTGAGTGAGAGGGTTCAGATTAGACCAGAATGTAGTTTGGTCTACCGTATTTAGTGGAATACTCATTTCCACTATAACTCCTCCCCAACCCTTGAACTCTTTCGTTACGGGTCTTCAGGGAATTTGGAATTCCATACGGTTCTTGAATGAACTTTGTCTTTTAGAGAGATCGGCCCATTTCGTTGGTGTTTCTGACCAGACGAGGATCGCTGTTTCAGCTGACTCCTTCTAAGTCCCAATCTTACTCAATCTTTTGCTTTGCTAGGTGGCTTGTCTCTAGATTTCGAGAGAACTTCCTTCCTCCCGATTTATATGATTTGCTTAGCAAAGCTACGTTTTCTCAATTGGCAGGAAAACAATGATCCATCCTATCTTAGGATTCAAGACTTAGATACCAATGGTTCAGTGGAACTACTTATTCGTTCCTTCAGGCTAGATAATTTCTCTATTTAGCCTCATAGGTAATCTGATTTGATCATTATGTATTTTACGGAGGATTTTCCCAATTATGGAATTGCATCTCCTCGGAATTCTTTCCGGTGAATAAAAATTTTTTGGCAACTGAGGTTGCTTCTCTCCTTCCGGCTATTTTACTTCCTTATTAGCTTCAGAAAGGGATCACCATAATTTTATCCATCTTTTATGGTCGCTAATTCTCAGCGATGGAGAGGTGTCAGGATGACGATTATCCATCATAGTGTAAGGCAATTTCTAGCGCTCTTACTGATTTTTTTTTCGTGTAATAACACAGGGAGCTTCGGGCTTTGTTACGTACCCTTATCGTAATATTATTACGATTTCAAAAATCCGTCCGATAAGATTACCCGTTCGATAGGGTTATTCATGAAGTTTGTAACCATTTGTGGTAAAATGTGGGAATTTCCCAACTTCATTTAGATAGTCGGCTATTTAGTCCGACTTCCGACGGTAATGGCTGCTCCAAGGCCGTTCAATTTTGTAGGTATTCAATTGATTCGGATCGGATCTCTTTGGTATCGAGCTTCGATACATATCTCGGTCTACTCTATTTTATCAGAGTTCCGTAGTCCAAATGGTTTTCTAATTCCAATTGGGTATATTTGCGTGACGGTGTCTGGTTAACACCAGAATGCAATTAATTCGTCCGCGATAGCGAATTCCGGCATTAAAATTTTCGGAGTTCAAAACAGTATTTATTCCATTAGTCTGAGTTCCCATCTTGTGGGCCTTCATCGGTGACTATTTGGAAATTACTGGGGTGGACCAATACGGTACCATGCTCTATAATGAGCTTTCATGCGTTGCTTTTTTATCGGTCATCAGGCTCGATGGTACCTGCTATTTCCTAGGTAGTCGCGACAACCAATCGGCCTTTAGAGTATACAACTCAACAACAAAGGAATCAAGTTCCAGACCAAGATCCTGCCAGCGGTTTGGTGATCGACAAAAATAATAAATTTTGAAGGCCTTCCAATTCCAATTTCCGGATTGAATAGAAAACCCGCTGTCTTGCGCAGTGATCTTTTAAGCTAACGCTATTTGCACCATTCAGTCGGTAGCAAACATGACTCGGCTCTCTGGCCGCCATTGAACATTTGAGGTAAGGACTATTATTTCCCACTTAAGTGGTTAGGTCTAATTTGCGAGCACTAATTTCTGCTCAACGTGGACCAACTGTATGGTAAGACGTATCTATCTATACCATGCCCGGGGAAATTATGTTATCGATCTGAGGTTCCGTGGGAGGCGGCATTTCTCTCAGATATACTTCCGGGTTTATGCAGTTTATCGGGACTAATTAATCCCTCTGGACTTTTCCAGGTCCTTCCTCACTAGTCATACCGGCAGTGCTACTATGCACTTTCCAGATTAAAATAGCTGGCAGTGCGTATCGATGTACCACTTCCTCCAGACTACTATGCGCAATATTTCATTGCAATATAGGTGACGAAATAGTGGTAGATCACCATACCAACGATACCTGCTACCAACACTTCCATGGACTTCGGAAAATGAGCAGGGGCTGAGGCCAACCCAATTGGCAGCCTCTCGTATCTTAGCAATCCTCGGTGGTTGATGACCACTAGATACAACTTTACCTCGTCACACTTCTCCCTCTGAAGGATTGAGGCTTCCTTCAGATCCACTCTAGGGACATAAAGAAAACAGGAACAATTTTGTCCTGTGGCTTGAACATGACCGCTTCTATGCAGTTTTACTTGACTTCCTTGTTCTGGTACAAACTAGGAATTAATTTTAACTGATGACCATGCTCTCCAGGGTGCCTCCCACCTTAGGTCTTATGGCATGGGGTACCGACCTCGCCCTCATGATGACGGGACCGGGTTTATCCTCCGTGAACTTCAGTTCGGCTATTTCGCCTATTGAACTTGCCTAGTTCGGTCGAAATTAGGTCGGCGTTAACTTCTAACAATAAACGCAGCTGCTTTAAAACCGAGCTATACCGACTGAGTTCCGCCACCTTCGGTGTTACTCTGTCGAGCGGTCTCATGTCCACTTGGCAATTCTATTCTACCTCTTGGAGGTGATCTTTCTCTATCTAGCATGACATGAAGGTCAATCAGCACCCAAGATCTATCTGGTCTGGGCTCATGGTGGTGCTCATGCTTGCAACCAGCAAGATATTTTTTATAGCATCCAACTTCGTAGTCTTTTATTGTTGGTTGGGATCTTCTTTCAATTTTGACAAGGAACCTTATTAGCCAATTCAATCACCAGATTGCTTCGGAGTCACGATAGTTACGGTATTACTCTGCTGAAATTATTTCAGCGAACGCTTCAGTTCCGATTGAATCGGACTTCTGAGCTCCAGAATACCATTTATCCCGTCTATCGACTAGTGGTTCAGTGATAACTATCCACTATGGTATCAGTTGTTTACTTCGTAACTCGGTTTTGTTTACGTCTTTCCCACAATCATTTTGGTGTCTCGCGCGCTTTTATAGCGGTCGGTTGTAACTCACACTGCCCCGACTGATAATCGGTTATCCCACAGTGTGGTAGGATATTTGAGGTTACTGTAATGGATTCCAGTAAGCGGGTCAAGATTAGCACACAGGCCGATCTGCTCCACGATTCTGGATCTATTGCTCCGGGTTACGGTACCTTGTCCGTTCTATTACCCAGTGAAAGTCCTCGGCTTACTGGACTATCATTTTCCGAACCAACGATATTCATTTCGCGTTCTCGCTCGGTATTATGGTGGTCGGTTTTTGTCTTCCTCGCTCCTTCGATCACTTCTTCTGAGATCGATAATTGGAGTACGGTACTTGGTGCAGGTTGGATTCTGAGGAGTATCCCACCTTCTACACGCGATGTACCTCAACTGTTTATGGATACTGTAGAGCTACAGGCTTAACAGGAAGATTCTTTATCCTGTATTCCGGCATACTGTAGCAGCGTTTCTACAGGTTAACGATGCTCTGCTAGAACTGGTCATATCCCCAATCGATATCTGAGTTGGGACTGCTCTATGGAGGGGTTCCCCCAGAGCTAATAACCTCTGTTCCAGTATCCATTCAGGAGTGGGGTCTTCTCAAGACCATGCGAGCGGGGAGCTTACGGTAATCGCGACCTTCAGATCCTTGACCTTTCACCGGATCTGGATGAACTCCTGCTCGGAGTTAGGAGAATTGTTCCATGGAGGTGAGCCTCCAGTTCGCGATAACCACACAGTTCTGGTATCCAGGACTGTGATCCTGATCAGATCTTCCGAGTCGAGAGGAGGGTATCTTCCACCCTTGGACTACGGTACCAGGCTCATAGGCCCAGGAACTTTCAGATAGATCTCACCCATCGTTCGGACCTTTACGAGATCTCGATGATCAGTCGAAAGCAAGCCCTTGTGCGATCGATGGGATACTGTATCGGAATACTGCAGGCTCAAGCTGAGTTCGCTGATGGCCAGTTGTTTTAGATGTGTGTGTGGTGCAGTATATACAGTATAGATGACATCACTCATACTTTATCGTACTCGACTTGAGCACTAAGGAGTGGGTCAAGGGGCCACGTGGGGTCAACGTGGGACTGGCCGGGGACTGGCCAGGTTTGCCCCCCAGGAGAGGGATCTTCGACATTATATACTCATTCTTGGACGACCGGTAGATGCAGATTGAGAGTGAGAGAGCGAAGTGACTGAAGAGAGTGGGGGAAGAGAATGGTCGGGATTAGAGAGGGGATTTGCAAAGAGATTGTTTATTGAGTGAGAGGGTTCAGATTAGACCAGAATGTAGTTTGGTCTACCGTATTTAGTGGAATACTCATTTCCACTATAACTAAAGTAATGTTAATACATCCCTCATAACAGTTCAAAGAAAAAGGGCCTCTGAAAAGGAGATTTCGCCTGAGGAATCGAACAAATTGCTCAAAACTGTACCCGAGGTAAAAATAGGCGCAGAGACCTGCATTTATGGTTAGAAATGTAGAGGATGATGAGCTAAACATTTCATCTGTTGAAAGTGAGTCTCTATCTTCTCTTTGAAGCGCGCTACAGAGCCTAGAAGTTGGCAGAAACGACGGTGGAGGCTCTACGCCTATTTTTACCTCGGGTACAGTTTTGAGCAATTTGTTCGATTCCTCAGGCGAAATATCCTCTTTTCAGAGGCCCTTTTTCTTTGAACTGTTTTGAGGGATGTATTAACATTACTTTAAACCTATTCAGTGTATTGGAACCCATCCCAAAAGTTGAGGTGGGTCAAAATATCGATTTTTGAATTTGAGGTCATACCGTAATCTATGACCAACGGAAGTGGTATAACTGTTGGGGAAACACATCTAAATGATGTTTTGGAGGTTTTTGGATGATTTTGAGCCTAAATGAGAGCAACTGAAGATGTGTAAATGCTCTTGTCCGGAACTCATTTTCAGGTCGCCGCACAAAAGTGAGCGCCGTTTTTTGTCCCCACCCCTATTTTCCTATTTTTTTGCGAAAAGTGACGCACATGTATGCTCTACAACTTAAGCATGATAACTCACAAAGTTCTTCCGATTTCCAAAGACACGAAAGCTTTTTACACCCGACCACCCCGCACCAGGGATAGATCCGGGAATGATGACCTCAACATAAAAGTTGTAGTGCATGATGGTAGCTTTAGTTGGAAAAAAAACGAACGGCCTTCTATCTTTATTTTAAAGGGAATTATGATCATTTAAGTGAGCGCGATTTGATTGTCGAAAAGTGAAGGTACCAACTTTGGCCTTCTGAATCACGACGATGACGACCGATATCAAAATTCTGACACCGCAGTTTGAAAGAGCATCATCTGAAGTACTTAAAACCAAAGTTATAGCGAGATCGGACAAACATGAGTCCTACCGCCGCTAATCCCCTCAAATGGTCGATTCTCTCGCGATTCGCCTCATAAAGAGAAGGGAGACGACTCCTTTTCCATGCCATTTTCCCCACATCCCTTTGGGAGCAATGGCCTACGGCATCCATTTTCCAAAGGGTCCGGTGAAAGAAATATGGTCTATCGAGACCTCCAGAGTAGCGGTTTTTGCACTTCTACCCTCTTTCTTTGAACATGCCGTTGCGAAAAAATTACCCTTTTCCCGATCATTTAAAAAATTAGAAAGAGTTGCTACAAATAGAAAAAAACAGTGTTTATACAGTATTTCAAAACCAACTGAATAGGTTGCCTGAATTTCTGTATCTTTAATTTTTAAAAATCACAATAATAATACTCTTTAACTTTCTTACCATTATCTCTCTCTCTCTTTTTGTACTCGCGTTTCTACCTGAACCGCATAAATATTATTATTATAAAAAGTTACTGCAGGAACATGTCGCAAATCTATATTGGCCAATTTTAGCGGACCATTTTCTCTTGTGTGTTAATGAAAAATTACCGTGACTCCTCCTCGTCTCAGTACCGTAATTCCCTTACAAGGAACAGGGTGTTTGTTTATTGTTATCGAAGTTTAAGGCTATTTTAAAAATCTAAACAAAAACCAGGTTTCTGTACTTGTACTGCGCTAACGGAGTATCATTTTTAAAACTATATTGTAAAAGTACTAATTCAAGGATCAATTTTGATGTATTCACTATGCTGCGGAGAATTTTGTAAATGGTTGTTAGAACAAAATCCTCACCAGTTTCGAACTGAATTGCGCGACATAAGCAGTGGCGAAGGCGTGGGAACGGTTCAGTCGTCCCTTCAGTTC
This sequence comes from Pristionchus mayeri, assembly GCA_036245805.1. NCBI lineage: Eukaryota > Metazoa > Nematoda > Chromadorea > Rhabditida > Neodiplogasteridae > Pristionchus > Pristionchus mayeri. Next base: position 27,219,701 of record BTRK01000006.1, read on the forward strand.
GTGATCAAGCTCGTTGAAGTGACGAACACGATATCTGAGAGGAGAATGTCATAGAATGAATGAGACGTCACCTAGTCTATTCCCCCCTCTTCGCTTTACCTTCCGAAGTTAGTATACGACCGGTTTCCGAGTGCTCCCGCATCTCTTTTCGTAAGATCAGCAGCAGTGAAGAGATAATAGAGACATTGGTAGAGGAAGATTAGAGGCGAGAAGATGAGACTCACCAGACCGAGATATGTGGACTGAAAATATATGGATCGATGGAGAAATATCAAATTTCACGCTAGGACTGACATAGGCATCGACCGTAATATAGAATGGGCTCACCACTTTTTCCATATTTTCGGCCATTTCCTCAATCCTGTGTCTGTCTCTGAATTCATCCTGTAGAGTATACGATCCCTTGAAAGGCGAGCAGAATCCGAGGAAAAACATCCATTCCAAGTTCTTCTTCAATTGTTCAGGTAAAAATTTCAATTCTCCCACAAAGGGAATTGAGATGAGCGGAGGGAGAATTTCCTGCAACATTAAAACAATAATATTAATACAACGGGAACTCCGACGTCGATTAATGCTATCCGTTTTCTCACCTGATTCACCATGGCGACAGTGTAGTTCTTGAAACGAAGTATACGATGGTAGATATGGATAGAAGATATAGATGAATCGTGAACGAGCAATTGGATTCGGCCTTGTGCCTAATCGTAAAATATTAACGTGATGTCACTATTTACTGCCGAGAATATTTTCTCTTAAATCTATTCGACAAGTCCATTTTGGTTAGCAAATACTATATTCGTGGCCAATAAAATATTGAAAGATGTTACCGGGACATATTCAATTCAATCGCGCAAAACCAAAAAAAACTTACGTTACAAACAGCTTTGACGACTGCTTCCCACGTGAGATTCGAAAGATCCGCATCATCAATACGAAGAGCTCTGTTGTAAAAGAGCTGAAAAGGGGAACTCACACAATCGCTCAATGTAATCAAATTTGTGTACCTGAATTTCAGTCAATTTCAGCAGGAGTACGCCAGTTCTGATGACACGGAAGAGCCTGAACGCTATGAAGTTGATGCATAAAACAAACACAACAGATGATGGAGAGACAGACAACTAATAATTATCGACCATATATTTTTAAATCGAAATAACTAATATTTTGAGACAATTGAAATTAAAAATTACTGACCAATAGATGAGAGCTACTAGAATGCATGCTACGACTAAGGGTTGAAGATGAGAGGCACAATTGGCATCAATAGAATCCTGAAAATTTGATTCACTAATCGTTAAAAAAGTAAAAATATCAAAGATAACGCACTCCTATATATCGCTTTGTAGTGAGACGATCCGTGCTATTGATAGCCTTGTTGTTGAAGAGAATTTCGTAGTCAATGCACTCAAATCCATGTTTATATGAACGATAATAAACTTTTAACGATGAATCCAATAACACTCACTAAATGGAAGCAAAAGAAGTAAGAAAGTTACCTGTAGGAAGAATGTTGATACCACGACGATGAAGACGAACTGGCCGAGAGAGAGTATTTCATGCCAGAAAATACACTTGTATCCTCCTCCTTGGTGGTATTCATATATACGTCGGAAGAACTGCAACAAAATAACATACACAATAAATAAAGGAAGGACACTAAAAATGAATGTCTCACATCGTCCAGATCAGTGATGTGATCCCAGTTTGTTCTGTCTTCGGAAGAAGAAGCAGTCAATAGAGGCCCGCTATGCTCTTCCATATCGATGCGGGTATCAGGTCGGAAGGAGACAGAACTCCTTTCTTCAATTCTAAAGGAAACAACGCTTTAACACTTTAAGCCCCTCACTACCGAAACATAGGCTGAAACCTTAACCTCAGGCGGCCCAAACCTTAATTGCTCCAGCGCGTCTATTTGTTCAGCGCTGGAGCCAAGCCTGAGTCCAAAGCCGTAAAACCTAAACCGAAAGCACAAAATAAATGATTGAATGGTACTTAGGCTCGGGCATAAAAGTGCTTAGGCGCTAAGGCTAAGTTTAAATCTAAGGCTATGATTTTAGTACACAAGTTTAGGGTTTACGATTTGTTTTAGTGATTATGGTTTAGGGTTTACGGCTTAGGACTCAAACTTAGGCTTAGTCTAAGGTTTCAGGCTTCGGTAGTGATGGGCTTGAAGACTTCTGGTAATTTTTCCCACGTCTTACATTTATAATTAATTACGATACAATAGAGAAACAGGTGCTTACGAATCAACTAAACAGTGCACTGGAATACCATTCATCGCAAGTGAGGACTTACAAGGGCGCAGATTCGGGGCCGGCGTTGTAGTTGCGATTATAGAATGGGCCTTGACCTCCCGTTTCCCGTAAATCGGGCTCATCATATTCCCCATCAATTGGCTGAAAGAATTAAGAACAAAATTCAATAATGAAATTGAAGATTATCATTTCGATGGGATACCGACCTGATAGTGTTGCCGAATCCGAGAACTGAACATCCGGTGCAATCTGTATGATTTACTAGAAGAGTGAGAAAAGGAAAAAGGCAAATAATTTTCAATATTGAGCAATACACTAAAATTATTGAAAAAAATCAGCTGATTTTCATGGTGCGACACACCATCGTTTACTCCCGTCAGGCTCGGAGCAATGTATTCCTCATTTTTTCTTTATTATTTAATTATGTCTATTTTCGCCATCCATAATTCCTATATTTATCTCAGATGAAGGTGCTACCAGTAGCAGTAAATATTGTAGCCAGAAATTTGTTGATCCGAGGTAGTACGACGCACGCCTTACAATTGAGAACTGTTGCAGCAGGTTTGATGCTTCACTTTAACCATATTAGATTTGTTTTCAGCCTCTGCTAATGATGCACAGCGAACTGAATCCGAGACGTTCACTGTACTGGGTAATACAATGAAAGGAAGAAAACTGGAGAAGATCGTCATTAATGTGAACATGAAAGATGGAGGCACGAGAACTCTCCTAATGAACAAAGGCATTTCTACTCCCTACCACTGCGCTCTTCGTGAGATATCCTTATGCTTACGCTGTTTTTTTCTATCCTATTTTATTCTATTAATTTTCAGATATCAACAAGGGCCTTGCTGATTCAAGTGCTCTTTGCAGAGTTCGCAGCAAGGACGGTTCTGGAAAAGAAGAGGTTTCACATACTGATAACTTTGGTAGTACGCATACTTTAGACGTCATCAATGCATCTGCCTTTGAGTGATGCGTGTAGCATCGATTTCATCTCTCTCCAAAACAAAGAGTTCGCTAACGATGTCAACGAGGTGGGGTTTGGGTTACGGTATACATAGCGCAATGATTACTACAGGCGTATTGGAGATCATGTTCTGTGCTTCTGGGGAGTCTTTTAGCTACTTCCTTCACTGAACCAGTTCAACCTGCCGGAGTAGTCGCAAAAACATGTGAGGCAATGCAACTAAATTGAGATCATAGACAATTCCTCTGTCAGATACCGATGGCTACTTTGCTTATGATATCAATAGTAAATGCCTGGATAGCTGGAATCCCACATCGGTAGATCGCAATATTAAATAATAAATGAAAACATCCTCACCAGAAAGACTTCTCATCTCTCGCCCTTTCCCTTTACGATAGGATGATAGAGAAGAATCTTCCATTCGAAACTCTCAACGTAGATTCGGATGAAGCACAGCAGTTTGCCCTCGGATCGAGGTTACACAAAAATATCAATCGGTCAGTTACCGTATCCATTTAGATACTTACGCGAAGGCAAATCGCTTCTGTGTCGAATTGGCGATCACGTGGAAGCAGTAGATGGACCAGTTATCTCCCATGCTGGCCAAATAGGAAGATTTGCCATTCTCAAGGTAAGAAAATAATCCTACTTAAGCTTCAACTTCTTCTAGGCTTCGAAACAATCACTTGGAGTGTGGAGATTCTCCGGCGTTTCGCTACCGAAGTCTCAATCAGTTTCTTCATTCGATTGGGAAATTATTACCGAGCACTCTCGCAAGGTGACTTCGAACAAGTAATTTCATTCTAATCATTTCTTCGTTTAGATCGCCCCTTGATCTCACTCGTCATGTGTAGTAGTTGTTTTGTTTATAAAATTGATCTTTTATTAAACACATGTTCATTGTCATCATTAATATTACAGTTGATTGGATGAATATTACTGGAATAATTTCCCTATCGAAATTGTAGGGGATAGGCGGGTGTGAACCGGCCTAGTCACATGTTCTCGAAATCATCAGTCATCAACTTTTTCCTTGGGAGTCCATCATCTCCACCCAATTGGCCAATCTTGCGGCGTCTCCAATTAATCCATTAATCAATCGATTACCTAGTCTATCATACCTGAGACGGGTGGCGAGAGTGCGCACAATGATGAGAATGATGAGCATGAAGAGGCCGATGAGCATTCCAACCGTGATGTAGACGACGACACTCGTGTGTTCCTCCTCAAATGACGTGACTGGCATTGACCATGACTAGACTAGCACTCACTCTCCACTCTCCTACAAGATCTCTCAACTCGGCCATCTCGTGTTCCTTCTCATCTAACCATGGCTTCCAGTACTCTTCACTCGTTACTCTCTGGAATGAATATAAGAGGGAGGATCATACATGGCGTCTCTCACCTGAAGGACAGTAGCCAGACTGGCGTCGGAATTGATGGATGTCTCATTCGAAGAGAGGGGATCGAAGGAAGTCCCAGTCGAGATTGAACGACAAGAGATCAGAGGGATAGCGAGGAGAGACACGATGAAATACATTGGGAGAAACTGATTTAAACGGAGGGGAGTAGGCCTTGTGAGGTGGAAGGAGCGGGAGAGCGCGAGTTTTGACCTACCCTTCCGATGCAGCACATCGATAGATAAATATCTTATCTGGAATTGTATCTGGAATTAGTTATTTTTCTCAGGGTCTCAATTTCATTTGAATTAAACTCATTCTCTACTTTTGAAGATATTTTCAAATTTTTGTTATTTTAAATCAAAATTAAAAAGGGAAAAATATTTAAAAATGTGCGTGAGTGTTGTTCAAACATAATATACTGTAGAAAACGCCTATTCACGTACTACTGTGTTTATCGAAATTCGTAAGAAACGTCATTTTTTTGAAAATAATCAAAGCTTTGTGATTAGTCTGCTTGCCAAGTTGGCGATCTCTATTCAAGACTTTTTCGTATTAGTAAGTTTTAAGCGTATTTAATTTCATAGCCCGCCATGATTTCACGACAATTTTCGTTTCACGTATTCGCAAGGAAATCGTTTATTGTTTTTTGTTGCAACGTCTATCTATTTTCTATTTTCCGGTGCGTTCTCTAGAGCTCATTCAGGATGGCAGATACTCTTCAAAAGGAAATTGAAGAAGCGCAGGAGAAGCTGCGTTCCATCGATGGAAATATAAATTCTCTTAACGGACGCCTTCCGTGAGTTTCTGCTAATTTTTCATGTGATTATTTTCTTTTAAATTTGAAACGCCTAATTTAAGTGGAGCTCTCAAACGACGAAATCCCTCCGAAGTTGGTCATGAGGATGGAAAGTTCGACAACTTTCAGAGGTATGTTTGCATTGTATTCGATGCAATTCTCTGAAGCGTAATTATGCGTCGATTTGTATTTATTCAATTTCAGACGTTCGTTGGATGGCCGACGCAGAGAGTAATGCTTACACCTTCATTGTCTTGCCGCTATCTTTTCAAGGATTCGCCCCTTCCCGAATCTGATGTTTCCTGTCCGTACGAATTCTGTTTTTCAGAAGTATTGACAATGTTCCCGCGAAGAGAACTCGTGATGATTTTGGTGACGACTTTGAAGTGCCAAAGAAGAGTCTTGCATCCCAGGTTAACAATGGCACTATTATTATAATAATTCCGAATGGGATGTTTGCTCTTTTTTGAAAGACCTGTGTAAGGTTGGATAATTCTCCATTTTGTCCACCCTACGTTACGAGTGTGGGCGACTCTTTGACATTGAAGAGATTAATGTTGGCGTGTGTTTGCAAATAATAGTAGATGCTTTTAAAAAAAATACCTACGAAACGTCTGGTGTCACAGTTTTGTATACGCAAGAAGCCATGGATTTCAAAATGTATGTTTAGGTGGTGATGCCAGCCATCGAGACGAAATCTCGTGATGCCGCAATCACAGAGATGAGAGACAAAGAAATCAAGGAAGTTAAGCAGAGGTAAAATGTTCAACAGTGGAATATTAGAATTCTGTGTGTGTGTTTTTAAGGAATCGACGTCTTTTCGGAAGTCTCTTGGTAGGAACTCTACAGAGATTTCAGAAAGATACGAAGAAGATTGCTACAGCAGAGAAGGCTCAGGTATTTTTAATAGCTTTAATCCCTTCTTTATACTCTTTCGTCTCGATATTTGGTGACGCGTCCGCAGTTTTTCGGCAGAAATCCTCAGAAATGTGTCCGTCCCCAGCGGTCAGAGTCAGAGAGAGGCTGGCAAAAGGCGCTGGGCAGCGGCGGGGATCGAACCCGCGACCTCAGGATAACGAGTCAAACGCGCTAACCAGTCGGCAACGAGAGCACTTGTGACCGTTCCTTTCTTTCGTGATTAAGTAGAGGCGAGGGAGGGGCGCGCGTGTTCAGCGGGGAAGTTGGCGGGTGCGCGTTCGAAGGGAGACTGTAGGGAGGTGAGAGAATGAACGGAGGTGATAGGGGAGAGGGTAGACAACGTTATGAGGGAATGCAGAGTAGCGTAATATCATTTCGAATAAACTAAGTAATCCGAAGGCGAGTGAGAGGGAGAGCGGAGGTGAAATGGATAACGGAGGAGAGAGGGGAGGGGAGGTGGGAGAGCGGAGGTGAGATAATCTAATGAGGGAATGATTGGCAGCGTATCAATTCGAACAGCTTAGTATTCCGAAGGCAAGTGAGAGGGAGAGCGGAGGTGAAATGGATAACGGAGGAGAGAGAGGAGGGGAGGTGGGAGAGCGGAGGTGAGATAATCTAATGAGGGAATGATTGGCAGCGTATCAATTCGAACAGCTTAGTATTCCGAAGGCGAGTGAGAGGGAGAGCGGAGGTGAAATGGATAACGGAGGAGAGAGGGGAGGGGAGGAGAGAGAGGAGGGGAGGTGGGAGAGCGGAGGTGAGATAATCTAATGAGGGAATGATTGGCAGCGTATCAATTCGAACAGCTTAGTATTCCGAAGGCAAGTGAGAGGGAGAGCGGAGGTGAAATGGATAACGGAGGAGAGAGGGGAGGGGAGGAGAGAGAGGATGGGAGGTGGGAGAGCGGAGGTGAGATAATCTAATGAGGGAATGATTGGCAGCGTATCAATTCGAACAGCTTAGTATTCCGAAGGCGAGTGAGAGGGAGAGCGGAGGTGAAATGGATAACGGAGGAGAGAGAGGAGGGGAGGTGGGAGAGCGGAGGTGAGATAATCTAATGAGGGAATGATTGGCAGCGTATCAATTCGAACAGCTTAGTATTCCGAAGGCAAGTGAGAGGGAGAGCGGAGGTGAAATGGATAACGGAGGAGAGAGGGGAGGGGAGGTGGGAGAGCGGAGGTGAGATAATCTAATGAGGGAATGATTGGCAGCGTATCAATTCGAACAGCTTAGTATTCCGAAGGCAAGTGAGAGGGAGAGCGGAGGTGAAATGGATAACGGAGGAGAGAGAGCGAGGGGAGGTGGGAGAGCGGAGGTGAAATATTCTAATGATGGAATGACGGGCAGCGTATCAATTCGAACAGCTTAGTAATCCGAAGGCAAGTGAGAGGGAGAGCGGAGGTGAAATGGATAGCGGAGGAGAGGGGGGGAGGGGAGATGGGAGAGCGGAGGTGAAATATTCTAATGATGGAATGACGGGCAGCGTATCAATTCGAACAGCTTAGTAATCCGAAGGCAAGTGAGAGGGAGAGCGGAGGTGAGAGAATCGAAGTTGAAAGGTATTTTGAACAACTTAGTCTCGAGGAGGGACTGTTTAATGAGGGAATAACGAGTAGTGTATTATTCTGAACAACTTGATTAACGTGTTGTTCAGAATTAAAAATTTTTCATGTGGTCGATTTTAAAGGAGGTAAACTTAGTTAACTAGTTTAATTTCCATATTACTCTACCACGGCAATTTATTTCTCGACATTCCGTTGAAAGTCATGGTCCACGGCAATTTTTTCATCGACATACTAGGTAAAAAATGGCCACCCGTGTGAAGGAAGATGTACTGTAAATTCATTTGCACAGACCATGATGGTTTCCTGTGGTACTGTAATTTATTGAAAATCTTGCCTGAGAGTGTAGCTTTTCTACCGTTTCTTTCAAAGTACTGTATTAGAGCTATACGGTTTTCGGTATTTTGATTGATTGGTGTGAACGTGCGATGTTTACGAACCAACCACATCACTACATTTATAGCCGTGGAATGCAGAACCGTAAATAAGGGGTGTAAACCATGCCGTTAAGCATCGAAATTACCGCACGTGCCACACCGTTTTTTGATCAGAAAAGGGACCACGACTTTCAACGGGATGTCGAGAAATAAATTGTCGTGATGGCCCCTTTTCTGATCAAAAAATTGTGCGGCACGTGCGGTCATTTCTATGCTCAACGGCACGGTTTACACCCCTTATTTACGGTTCTGTATTACACGGCTTTAAATGTAGTGATGTGGTTGGTTCGTAAACATCGCACGTTCACACAAATCAATCAAAATTCCGGAAACCGTATAGCTCTAGTACAGTATTTTTAAAAAAACGGTAGAAAAGCTACAGACTATCAGGCAAGATTTTCAACAAAAAAAAACTGTACCGCAGGAAACCTTCATGGCTGTGCAAATGAATTTTACAGTACATCTTCTTCACAGGGGTGCCCATTTCTTATGTAGTACTAGTCCGGCTGCCCCCCGCCTCCGGCGGTGGCTCCGTTCTAGCGGAATAGATTTCACAATCACTCGTTTCGCAACTTGTTGACGCGCGATCTCTCTCCCTCCACATTTCGTAATCCTTTCGCAACTGTTTCGCAATCCGGACACACGGAATCACACAGCGCTTTATATATAGGTATAGATGTCGATGAATAAATTGCCGTGCTCTACTCTATCGAGCAAGTAGTATATAAATAGGATTACATTTGCTGTTCTAGGCCGAGAAGGTGGCTGAAGTTGAGAAGCGTCTCGAAGAGGAGAAGAGAGGTGATAAGGAGAAAGAAAGGCAGGAACGAGTTAGTATTTTTATATTGTTACTTTTTTAATGTTCATGAAAAGTCGTTTCATTAACTTTCCGCGTTTGTGTAGAAACAGAGTAATGCACGGTGTGACAAAACCCCCCTAAACGTCCGGTGTCGACTTGACGACTTTAAAATAATTCATCGTTCCGCTACAGTAAATTAGTTAAAACATTCCGCGCGCGATATTTAAAAAATGTACAAAAGTTGCCTGAATTACCGTGATATTCGAAATAAAAACTTAATTCCAAAAATGATATCTCACACGGAAAACCCTGAAATTTGGATCCAAAAAAAGTAGCTTTTGAATTTTCCCGCCTTGCAATTTACTGCATGTTTTTATACATTAAAATGCGCACCGGACCGAGTGAATGGAGTGAACGTTTCCAGGCAGCTCTGATGAATGAGAGGCGTGAGCAGGAGAAGAAACTGAAGGAACTCACGAGAAAAAAGGCACTCATTCAATATGTAAGTTTATACCCACAGTGTATTCTGTCCACATATTTCCGAAGGCTATTTTACTTGAAATTTCATACATGAAAGGTAATTTTTGATTGAAATGAAGTTTCCATAAGAACGTCACATATGGGAACGGAAGTGAGATAAACTCAAAATACTAGCTAGAAGCTCATATCTAAAGCACTCCTGCAAAAGCCCAGACTGGGCCTTGATAGCTTATGTGGTAGACTACAAATAAATGTACTATTTGACTACCAAATCCCGAGGAAACAGTCAAAGCAGTGTCACAATACAAACCTTACTGCTATCGCACATTTTGATCACCAACGTCTCCGCGGATTTCTGAGAGTTCTCCCTTTGCTTATCTCCTCGCCGCGCAGGGTTAAAAAGAGGCGAGGAGCGAGATGTAAAGTGTGCGGAGTTAACGTTCAGAGAGCAGCGGATGAAAAGAAGCGATATCGAACTTGTAATGGTCGAAGTTCATCTGGCCTTTGATGACATCGAACGACATGAGGCTATAGAGACTTATAAAGAGTTGCTGCGTGTGCCACAGTGGATCCCTTTTCATGGGTATCGATTCCATCACAGATTGGCCGAAATTCAACTACTGCAATTTCTGATTTCGCAGTTCTTCACATTCAGCTCGTAACTGTGAACGTGAACCACACTTAAAGTACCACTGAACAGAACGATTTTTTGAGTTCGCGTATAGTCCCTGAACCGCAAGCCCTAGCGCGCCAATTCAAAAGATGGTACTGTATTTTACTTTAAATTGATTACCTAGTCGACCTACAGTATAATACAGTAGCCGCGTTTGAATTGGTGCGCCAGAGCTTACGGTTCAGGGACTAGCCGCGAATTCAAAAAATAATCTTTCTGTTCAGTGGTTCTTTAAAGTTACCCGGGAAATACAGTTTCGATTCCGACAAAAGCTCCGTTTTTTAATGACAAACGTCGAAGTGTTGTAGTCGCCTATTATTAAAGTTATCCAACAAGGACGAGACCCTGATCCCAAGACGCGACGCATTGTGCGCGCGTCGCGTGTATGAGAGAGTATGCAAAAGTGAGGGGGTGAGTGTTGGATCAGGCAACTTCACCGTGATCCTTTCCGTCCTTCGCCTGGGGCTAATGTTGAATTTTCGCCTTTTTGTATATTCTTTCTCAAAAATTCAGCCGTCGGCTATTGAATGGAAGACAAAAAACAGGGAGTCAATTTCATCCTTGTTGGGTAACTTTAAGGCGCCCTCTCATTTTCCATACCATCCGGGTCCGATTCCCGGCCATGAACGCGCCACCAAGGTGTCTACTCACTGTGTACTGGACATTGGCAGTCGTGATTAGGTCACACAAGTAAATAGGTCCGAAGGAGAGATTTGAATAGGTGTGAGATGATTAGTACACAAATGAGTGAATACTCTTTGAGGCGGAGGAGAAGACGAATCACTACAAGAGACTGCAGAACTTCATTGGCACGAAGACAACTCCAACCATTTTCTTCCTCCCGGCTAAACACACACTGCAGTCACTCGAGCTGCTCAAGAATTCTGCCTCTACTCTCGAGGTACACTTATTTCATTATGAATCGTTACGAGAAGTTTGAATTCCCCTCGGGCCACATTCAGTGGTGTGTTATGAAAGGTTAAGCTTTTTAAAATGACGACCGGGGGGGGGGGGGGGAAGGCCGCTGCAAATGTTGTGGCCCAGACCTTTAAACATGCCCCCTAGATCCTAAATTTTACAACTGGCTACCTCCCCCCCCCGGCCCCGGGAGTGCGCGGCCCCGCGGCCTTCCAAAACGCGTAACCCCTACGTAACCCCGCTAAACCTCGTTTAACACTCCCGGTAGCAAAACGGGGCCCCGCCCGTAGCCGCTACACGCGGCCCCGGTGAGCAAAAATACGCGGCCCCGGACCATTTAACCTTCCAAGCCCATCACTGGCCACATTTCTACAGGGGAGCGTAGTAGCTGCATTTAGTATAACCTGCAACAACTTAAAATAATGATTTTGTGTAGACGCTGATCGAAGCTCGAAAGGCGGAGTTGGAGAGAGATCTGGCAGCGGGAGAAAGGGAACGAGAGGAGGAAGAGGAGATGAAGGAAGTGAAGAGTATGGTGAGAAGAAGAGGAGATGATGATGGAATAAATGGAGATGAGAGTGAAAATGAGAAGGAGGAAGTGGAAGAGGTGGAGAAGGAGTCTCATGTAGAGGTGAGATTAGAGGGAGAGGAGGAGGAAGAAGAGAAGGAGGGTGAGATGGAGATCAAATTGGAGTAGAAAGGGATGAAACAATCAAAGTTGGTAAGTGTGCTTCCCAAAACTCAATGCTTCCCAATTATTTTCGTCTGTCTCCTCGATTTTTGAGCGATTTCATCGTTGAATGGTTTCTTCTTAAGAAATTTTAGGTCATTCCTGATTTTATTCGGGAGTCTCTCCGTCATCGTTGTTTTAGCTCAATCTTCAACTTCTATTACCCCTGTTTAAGGCTATTATTCGCAATCCTCTTATTACTGATTTCTTCCCAGGAATTAAGTTGTGTAGATTTGACTCTTCTCTATTCAATTTCTTACCACTTTCGAGTTGGCTGTTAATAACGATCTGGGGACTGAAACAAAGTATATTGCTTCTTTGTCGTTTTGATTGTACTGTCAGTGCTTTGGTCGAATGAACTAATAAATGCTTGAATGGGTGTAGTGGAAACAACAATAAAAGTATGCAACTAAATGAGAAGTAGTGGTCACAGGAAGAAGAATACCCGAAATATTTCGAAGGCACGGGAATGGAAAGGAAATGGGCTGGAATTGGTGTGGCAGGTCATATGAAAGTATGGGGTGGGTTGTTCCCGTTTGATGAAATGAGAGAAGTGTGTTCCTGCAAGAAGGCCTTGGAATGGTCTTGGATCTGGAATGCTTACATGGCTAGTCCTCTTTGGCATAGGATGAGGTGCAGTGTGGTTCCTCGGTTGATGCTGCTTCACCTGATCTACCGAGAGAACTCCTCGCCTCTTCTTGGGCATTTTACTGCGTGCTTGAGTGTGTGAATAGAACATGGCAAAATTGGAAACAATGACCTGAATGAGAATGGAATTGAGAGGGAGTGGGAAGGGGAGGGAGACATACAGGAACAGGGAGGGCGATCGTCAGTACTCCCATCAGAGCACACACTGATCCAATCAATCGACCGAGCCACGTGTGAGGAGCGATGTCTCCGTACCTAATTATTATATTGTTTACACCAAATAATTATTCTTTATAAATGGTTGGATAGCGTGTCCCCGTACCCACCCGATAGTGGTCATCGTCACGATCTGAAAGGGTGATCTCTCTCTCTCTCTTTCTGCTTCTGGCCACTCACCGCCCACCACAGACCGACGGGGATGGAGTGGAACTGGTTGTCTGGATTCTCCTCCACTCTCTCTGCATAGTACACGAGAGATGCGAAGACAACGATTCCAAGCAGAAGGAAGAAGACCAACAACATCAACTCCTTCGCAGAGGCACTGAAGAAGGATGAGGGGAGGGGGGAGGGAAGGAAGGAAGGATGAGGGGAGAGGGGAGGGAAGGAAGGATGAGGGGAGGGGGGAAGGAAGGAAGGATGAGGGGAGGGGGGAATGAAGGAGTACCGGAAAGTATGTAGGAGTATCTTGAGTCCATTCGAGTGTTGACTCAATTTGAACAGTCGAAGTATTCGAATGATGGAGAAGAACTCGAGATCTGCCGCTGCCCCAACAAAGTAATTCATGAGAAGGTCGATGTAGAAGGTAGATGTAGCCACGAGGTCGATGATGCAGACTGGAGCCTGATGAGAGAGATGACGTCATCTACCATCACTCGCCCCTCCTTCCCTCCCCTCTCTAGTTGCCACTTGGCTGCTCTCGATTCATTTCACGTCAGATGGTCGTTATGTGGAGGAGAGAGAAGGAAAGACAAATGTCTCTTTAATTGGAGTCCCTCCTCTCTACGATTGAATCTCTCGAGGGAGAAAACGGTTTGGAAGAGGAGAGAGGAGGAAGGACTACTGCATTTGAAATGAAGCCAAGAATGGAGGAGATTAGTGGGTGTGGTAATGCATTCCTCACAAAGGGCGAACCACTGATAGATCAGCCCCTCCCCATTGTTTTCTTCCCCTTCCAAATGGTCGATAAATCACGACTGGCGGACCTTCCCTCATCTAACTGCCATCACGTTGCTTATTACAGTTGAATGATAGCTGATTGTCAAAATAGGGGATCAATGCATTGCACTCATTACGTATCCATCATTCAATAAATTCTCGTTTTCTAATTATCCCTGGATTTTTTTCCACCGGCAAAGGCAAAGGTGCACTCTAAGAATCCACATGGTAAATGTTTGTAATTAGCGTTGCCTGATAAGAGACGTAGATTTATCGAAAAGCTGTATAGAGGGCGAAATCGTTACCCCCCCCCTCCCTAACGAATGTTGGTGAGGAGGTGGAGGGAAGCGAGTTCGCTCTCTTCCATTATATCGCCAACCCTCGAGCTCTAGTTCGTTCGTATCAAAGGAGCATGTAGATAACCCGTGGGATGTGATTTGTGAGAAAGGAAAGAGATGAATACCTTGAAGTACTCCCACTTGGAAGGACACGAGAAGAAGCGACCGAAAACGGAGAATATAATATAACGAATCATAGAAAGAGCAGCTAATCATTGAATGACCACTTATACCTATTATCTCCAGAGTAAACCAGCAATTGCAAATTAGTTCGACCATCTACAAAAAGAAATACCATACATGGTACATTTAGATACAGACGCACCATGAATGCGTGATGTGCTTTCGAGTTCTGCTTCTCAACCGAAAGTGCCGGTTCTTGGTACTTGCTTCCAATAGAACGAGCTGATCGGGAAGAGTTTACATCTAGAAGGAGGATTGGGGGGGGGGGAGGGGGGAGGGGGGAGATGGAGGGGGCACTGACGAGAATGGTTTGGACCATGAGCGACTGCTAGATTGGGGATGCGCAGTCCGGGATGAGTCTTGAGACAGAAGGCACAGATTGCAACGAGGAGAAAGAAGACCGAGATGATAGCGACAACCTCAAAGGGAAGATGTACTGTCACCCCCCCCCCTTCTCCCCCCCTCCCCCCCTTCCCCCCTCACATTGGCAGTGGTGCTGGAACGAGGTTCATCGAATACCCTCCATATCTTCGGTTTGAGTCTCTGCCAGGTGGATAGACTCTGGTTGTGGTAGTCGTCCTCCCATCCAAATCGACGATACAACTCCTGCAATGTCTCTCGATGTCAATAGATTGGAGTGAATGGCAAAGGGATCAGATGGGGAGAATGAGTGGGATGGAACACAATCACATCTTCATATTTGGGTAAACATTCGGTATGGTGGATATAAAGAGTGAGATCACTAGGATTGTTCATTCTCACCATTTCTCTTCCCTTCATTCAGTTCGTAGAGTGTGAGAAAGAGAAGGAATCTCACGAGGGGAAAAACTATTACTTTGATTTTACTCAACTCTGCCCTCTCTAATCAATATTTTATGAGAAGAGCCCTGGAGAGGAACTAGGCTAATTCGAATAGGATGAATTCTGTGGAATGTGATTCTCCTTCTCTTCAGATGTGAGAGATTGAGGAGTCTCTCTCTCTCTCTCTCTCTCTCTCTCTCTCTCTCTCTCTCTCTCACTCTCTCTCTCTCTCTCTCTCTCTCTCTCTCTCTCTCTCTCTCTCTCCTATCACTCACTGGTCCTTCTGCATTCTCATCCGTGTCGATATCCAGCCCATCCAGAGTGGCCAACACCTGCAGTTCCTTCTTCTCCTCTCCACTCCCCCCCCCTCCCCTTTTTCCCTCCCCATTCCCTCTCGCTTCTCCCCTCCTTTCGGTTCTTCCTCCCAGCATGTAATCATACAATGAACACGAACTCTATGTTTATCTCATCATTCTAATCTCATCTACTGTAGTCCTTTCGGTCCCATCGAGAACTCCTAATCTACAGTAATCCCTGGAAATCCCCTGTGGACTAGCTGACCTCGGCAGTGTCTCTCGTAGTGGAAAGAGTCATCCAACAGCATGGTTCGCACTCATTCGAATCGATTCCCCAGTACTGAAATGGCCATTCTTCACTTGTTTATTCCATAGAGCAGACTTCTCCTCTCTCGTGGAGAAAAGGCTGAGGAAGTGGGAATATTTGATGATGATTCCATCTAGAGGATTGAGTTTCTCCCCCAACAGGAAGAGGTGCCTCTCCTCCTTTGACCCTAGAGGAAGATTGGGACCTTCTACGAATGGATCAGAGGGAGCACTCTCAGTTGACACTCTGTCTCATATGAAGAAAGAGAGAAGGAAGAGAAAAGGAAGAAGACGTTTCTATTGACGATCGAGCACTCGAGATTGGAAGGGAGAAGAAGGAAGGTGATGGGAGGGAAGAAGCAGTCATAGCCCTCCTTCTTCCAACTACGAGACAATAAGAGAGAAGTTCGAGTAAGAGAAAGCTAATTGAATGGTCGGAGCACAGATACGACATTCGTCAATTGGATTTGCCATTGGTGGAAAGGGAGGAGGGAGCTTGTTCACCTTTAATTCCTCCTCGAACAGGGGGCCCACACACGTCCAGGGGATAGTGTAACTTGCCCGTACGGTAGTAGTTGAGCACTTGCGCGAACACCTACAATGATATAAGGTGGGGGAGGGGGAGGAGGGGGGGGACTGACTGCAGGGTGTCGGTCGAAGAAGTATTCGTTAC
>BTRK01000006.1:27236541-27306995 GCA_036245805.1 Pristionchus mayeri
GTTCATTTCAACACATTTTGTACTTCCCGTCCGTCGATTGGCGATTCTAATTAGACTGGCTGTCAACTATTTTGCTCCCTTAAAAAGAAGAGAAGGAAGACTCGGAAGAGAGAGTTTTCTCTTGCGACGTCTCATTTCAGAGATGAATCAGTTGACAACCACATTGAATCTTTCACTCTCTTTTAAACAAAAAGTGGAGAACTGACCAAGTAGAGACCGGTGACATAACTCTCGTAGTACCGCATATTGAAGCACTTAAAGACTCGATGAAGTGTGTATTGAGTACGAGAGGTCGCCGTGTGCTGATACCTGCAAGGATACCGTAAAGAAGGATCTCTCTCCCCCTCCCTTCCCCCCTCCCCCCCCCCCTCCCTTCCCCCTCCCCCCCCCCCCCCCCCCCTTCCCCCCTCCCCACCCCCCTTCTCCCCCGTCCCCTCCCACCTGAGAGCACTCTCGATGTGTCTCGACAGACTCTCGATAGTGCGTATCCGATAGTCTGGTTCGATATTCTCCTTCTCAGTAGCCATCTGTACTATGTCGTTCAGTCGGATCCCTCAAGAGTATTGATGGAGACAGAAATGAACTCCCCCGCCATTCCTTCTCTCCAGCCCGATTCACTTATTACGGGCTATCCTGGGCAGAAATCCTTTCGCACCTCTCCCCTTCCCTCCCTCTTCCCCCTCCTCCCTTCCCCCTCCCTCTCCTTCCCTATCCCTCTCCTCTTCCCTATCCGAGGAAAGAGTCAGAATCGCGCGAGAATATTGGAATGCACGAGTATGGGAAGAGGAAATAAGGATAGGATGGATGGGTAGATCATTATCTTTGGGAGGAAGGCAAAGAGGCGAATCACAGTTGAATCTCTAATTTTCTCTTATTCATAAATGTGCCTTCCATCAATAAACAAAATGCACTGCGACACGAAAAACAGGAAAAGAAAGATACGAAAAAGTAAAAATAGGAGTGGAAAGATATAGCAAGAAATGTGTTCATACCAGATTTGTCGCTCATGAGTCTCCACATGAGACAAGGAACGTAGTAAAGGAAGGCCTGGAGTGATCAGTGGGGAGTATCACTCACTCACTCAGCCATACCTGCAGTAAGAGGAAGAAGGGCACCCATTGATAGTAAGAGATCTGTCTGTACTCCCGATCAGCGAAATCAGGAGGGATGTCTTGATCGATTGGCACCCAGTAAGTATTCTGAGCCCAGCAGTACATCTCAGTGTACGCCTCCCATGAGGCCGTGAATTGTGCTGGGACCCAGCACTCTAAGGGCCTAAAATTTTTTTAAAAATCATTAAATTCAGTCATTAAAATTAATTTAATTTTCTTCTCATTTGGGTAGAGATAGTGGCTTGTTTATAGTTAATTTGTTGTATATTGCACGCATTATTGATTTATTGATTGATTAATTATTGTTTATTGGTTATTGCTTAAATCCCCGGAATTACCCGTCCTACCGTCCTACGTCTTACCGTCCTCCGAATTGTTTGAATGAGACAAGAACAGCCATCATAATCAAAAAGGATGACGTGTAGAAGTAAGAGAGCCGATCAACGAAGTCATCGTCCTTCCTGAGGAGAGAGGAGAGAGAGGGGGGAGGGGGGGGAGGGAGAGAGAGGAGAGAGAGAGGGGGAGGGGGGGAGGGAGAGAGGGGGAGGGGGGAGGGATACTCACCTGTAGTGGAGGAAGGAAAGGGCAGAGAACATATTCTGGAGAACCATCGCTCCCACTTCGAGTACGGCTGCTTGCTGATACGAATCACGACCCCCACGACCTGAATGGACGAGATGGAGACAGTGCCCGAGGGGGAGATCGACTCTCTCTCTCTCTCTCTCTCCCATCTCTTCCGTGGGAGAACATTGCCCATTCTCTCACCCCCTTACTAATACCATGATATATCCACAATTGTGAACAACAATCTATGCATTGTCTCAAGTAATGTACGGGTGTTGAGGATTCAAAGGAGAGGGGGGAGGTTGTTCCCCATGGGTGTGATGAGGTAGAGAGAGTGATACAGAAGGGAGATCTATCCGTGAGGAATCTCATCAAGTACATTCAAATGAAGGGGAGAGAAGTCTCTCCCAGGTAGAGGAAAAGGAGAGGAGGGAGAAAAGATATTGCGAGATAAATGAATGAATTGCGGATGATTGGATTAGAAAGATGAAGTGACAAGGGAAGGGATGGCAGGAGTTGTGAGTGAGGGAACGGAGAGGGAGAGACTCAGATAAGGATGGAAAGATGAAGCCTCGAATGGGAGAGGATATCAAATCGAATCCTAAACACTCCTTCTCTTTCTCTCTCTTCTCTCCGTTTTTGTCTCCTTCGAATGTAAATGGAGTGAAATCAGAAGGAGGAGAGGCGATAATACTAGTTATGGGTGTAAATGGTATACAAAGGGAGGGGCAGGACTCACGTACCTTTTTCTCTTCTTCTTCTGTACGATGAGGCTATTCGATTCTGCATTTCTCGGAAGGGTCCTCATAGGACCAGATCCATTGAAGGAGATTACCCTCACTGTTGATAACTGGAGGAGAGCGAATCAAGGAGAGAGGGAGAAGGAGGGGGGAGGGGAGGGAGGGAGGGAGGGAGGAGGGAGGGGAGGGGTTATGGAAGAAGAAGGGGAAAGGACAGGAAGGGAATAGATGCAACTCACTCTGAAACAAGAGAAGAGAATAGGTGAAGAGGAAGAGAAGAAGTAGGAATGAAGTGAAAGAAGAAGATATGGAGATGCACGAAAGGACGATAGGGAGAGAAGAAGTTGAGATTTGAGAAGAGATGAACCAATTAGTAGAATATGGAAGTGATGAGTGTGAAGAGTAGAGGGAGAGTCAGAATCACACCGAATGAAAACACGAGAAAACGATGGACAAAAAGGGGAATGATCATAATGGAGAAGAGCGGGGTCTAACACCATTATTTGGCTTATTTGAGGATGGGACTAAGCTATTTGAATGGTGAGGAGGAGGAGAAGGAGGAGAAGGAGGTGGAGAACGGGCGAGGATTGAGAAGTTGGTTGATGATGGTTGACGAATAAATACAGTTCGGAATGAGAAGAAAGGTGAGGGAAATGAATATATCTTGAGATAATAATACAAAGGAGAGAGGAACGATAAGAGGAAGAGGGAGAATGGGAGAGAAGAGAACAGAAGAGGAGAGGGATCAATTATGGAAGGGTAAATCTAGTTGAGATGCCTCGATGAAATGTCCTTCTCTCTTACTAGAAGGGGTGAGATGGAGGAGAGAGGGGAGGAGGAAAGG
Organism: Pristionchus mayeri; assembly: GCA_036245805.1. Lineage (NCBI taxonomy): Eukaryota > Metazoa > Nematoda > Chromadorea > Rhabditida > Neodiplogasteridae > Pristionchus > Pristionchus mayeri. The sequence goes on from BTRK01000006.1 coordinate 27,239,802, forward strand.
AGGAGGAGGAGGAGGAGGAAAGGAGGAGGAGGAGGAGGAGGAGGAGGGAGAGGGAGAGGGATGGCCAATGTGTTCAGCTGACCGTGCATCGATGTCCTCTAACTTACGAGTCTCCGACGCCTTCCCCCCCCCCCCCCCCCCCCCCCACCTCCCTCTCCTCCCCTAGAAGTGATGAAGTCGAGAGAGGAAGGGACTACAGGACGAAACCATTCGTGGAATGAAGAGAGATTGAGAGAGAGAGAGAGGAGGAGGAGGAGGAAGACGTGACTAGGGAATATAAGGTGAGAAGGCAAGAGGAGAGATGTATAAGGAGGTTAAAGGAATGAGAGACGAAGAAGGAGAGAGTAGAGGCAGTCGAATAGTTATGCATCTGAATAGATGAGAGATGGAGGAATGGAGAGATAGGAAGGGAATATGGAACCATTGAGAAGATGGAGAACTAAGGAGTAGACATGATAGAGACATGTACGATAGATGAGGATGGAGAGGTGTTCAGTCAGAGGGAATTAGGGGAAGTGGAAGGATGAGAGGGGAAGATCTCAAGAGACCACTAGTCTACAGTACGAGAGAAGAAAAGGAATCGATCTCCTTATCCTGAGAGAGAGGTGTGAGGAGTGAATGAATGTCCACTGAGAGAGGAAGGAGATACCCAATGTCTCTCCTTCTTCCCCTCCTCACTTCAAGCCGTCTTATCACTCTATTCATGTCACTCCTCCGCTCCTTCCTTCCATCTCTTCCCTTGCCCTCAACGTCTAATCTATTCCATTCATCCCATCCTTCTCTACAGATAGGATGATCCTCTACAGAGTACCTCCCATCACCTCACTCTCATCCCCATTCTATTCCTTCTCTCTCACTCATTCTTGAACTTCTCCTTTCCATCCCCACCTCTTCTTCCTCTTCTTCTCAGGCCTCTCAACGACCGTTCACTCCCGTCAAATAAAGGCATTTCAGTCGAAGCATCGCGGGTTTTCTTGCTGCAAATCAAATGCAGAAAGAGATGAAAGAGTGAGTCTTCAGCTCATTTATTCTCTCCTCTTCTCCATCCTCATATGACTGACCTGTGGAGTGGTGATGGTTGAGGACTCAATGGTGCTTCCTTCTATCTCTTCTCCTTCTTCTCTCTCCTCTTCATAATCCTCACTCACTGCACTCTCAAATGTTGACACGACAAGAGACTACGACGTATGAGAAAGAGAGAATGTTTAATTGTAAACTGTGGAGTCTAGTGTTCATAAGAAGGACGAAGCACGTCATTATCTCTCATTTGTCTTCATTTTCCTGTTCCGAAAGGGGAGTAGCCGGAATTGACGAGTCTACTTGTCATTACAAGATGTGCCACGAGATGAGTTGCAAAGTGAGGAAGGTTGATGGAATGAGAATGAAGGAAGAGGAGAGAGGCACCTACGGGACCGAAGTGAATTGCATATTATGGAATGGAATCAGAAATGATTTGAAGAAGAAGAAAAGGAAAAAATGGATGAAATAAGAAGAGGGAAGAGACTGTAGAGATGAGAGGAGAGAGAGGAGAGACAGAAGGAGAAGGAGAAGAGGGAACTGGCGGAAACTCGAAGGATCGAAAGAAGGAAAGGTAAAAGGAAGGAAATTATGCTAAAGACTCTTTAGCTCCCCTCGAATCGATACTACGAGGTGAAGTGAATCCTAATTGAACATTGATGTACTACTCAATCAATTGACTCTTTTTACTTGGGAAGAAGTGTGGTGATATGTCCTCATTCTACTCATTCGATGTACTACTGAGAGGGAGGGGAATGAAATCTCCTCCTATCTACTCATTTCTACTCCACTTCCGATCGAATTATGAAACGGAAGAGAGAAGAGTATACATAGAAAGGTGAAAGAAGAGACGAATCGAGTATGTCATATCGGTGGAAGGAAGGAGAGAGAGAGATGGAAAAGTGAAGAAGGACCATCTTGATGGTAGATCGAGGCAGGAAAGGGACATCACAGACAGAAGAAGAGAAGAACTCGCTAGAGGAGGGAGAGGAAGGAGATGATTCGTGTGAAGGGGAGATGGATTCTTTGTTGGAATCTGGTCGGAATGCGAGAGAAGGAGAGAGGATATGAAGGAAGAACGGAGGAATCTTTGTCATCTCTGCAGAAGGGAAGAGGACAAGGAAGGGACGAGAGGAGGAGAGACTCACCATCGAGTGCTTTCTGTAGATCCTCGATTGGGGTTGAAGTCGATTGATTGTGAAGAGGTAGAAGAGACTCATAATCTGCCTATCATCTTCTTCATTTCTCCTAGATGGGTGCCCTTTCATAGACATACTTTTGCATAATGTATTTAAAAGGGACCAGTTTATATCCAATTCTTCATCGCCACCATGTCTAATCGTTAATATATCAAGTTGGTGCAATAGTTTTTTCCAAGTTCGGAGATTCATTGTCCTGAACCGAAGTGGAAGCAGAGGTTCCTCTACATATGTGCGCTGCAATCTACCTACTACCTAATATACTACCAGCAATCGCATTAAAGAAGGACTGTCAGCAATGTTTAAATTTTGACGTTTTCATAACCATTACCGACCTTTGTACAACCATAAGAGATTCTGAAAATTTCAAATGCGTATCTCTGTTTTGAACCGAGTTATCATTAGTTGGCAGAATGCCAAGGAGGGCTTGAAGGGAAGGGACGTGCGGGAATTCAAATACCTAGAAGATTTTTCAAAAAGTGGTGGGATTCGAACCCGCAACAGTAGTAATATTATACTTCAACAGTCGTAAAAATAGGGGGTTGAACTACCTTTTTTTCAAATTTATAAATTGGCGGGAAAATAAAATATCATTTCCCCATTGGCCAGTATTATGTGTTAACAATTCAAAAAACAGGTAGTTTAGCTGTTTGTTTAGGAAATGACAAATGAGCGCAATATCTGCGCCAATGACCTTTCCCGGCCAACTTTCACTTTCGTTCAGTAGGGAGGTAGGGGCCAAAACACTTTACTCCACCAAATTCAACCAAAACTTTTTTATAGGCGTTTTGAGGCCCAAGCATCTCAATTCCCATCAAATTTTTCAAAAAGTCATTAGTCATTTTTTCATAAATCATATTTTAAATCAATTCTCCCCCGTACTTCCCATTTCCAATACTGTTCGATATGGGTACCATTCGAACCCTCTAGGCAAGGGCTTTCTCGGCACGTACTTTGTTTTGTAAGTAGATCAAAGACCAAAGATCAATTATCGATTTTCTATTCAACTTTATCCAAATGCCCCAATATGGATAGCATTAGAACCGTCATGGCAAGGACAGTAAAGTCCGCTAATTATTTTTCAAAAAAGATCAAAGACCAAAGGCCAATTATCGATTTTCTATTCAAATTTGACAAAATGGCCCAATATGGGCATCATTACAACCCTCTAGGCGAGTAGAGTCTAAATAATACATTTTTAAAGATCAAAGATCAATTATCGATTTTTTATCAACTTTATCTAAATTACGCCATATTGGTATCATTCTGATCCCCATGACACGAGCAATCGGACCATACACTTTTTTCTTATTATCAATTATTAATTATCGATTTTTCATAAAAGTTCTACAAACTACCCCGATATGGATGTTGTTCGAAAGCCCTAAGCACAGACAGTTCAACTGACCTAGTCAAAATATAATTGGATTTAAAATACTCAATTTATTTTAAATTATCCAGTCATGTTCTATTTTCTTGTTCTAACCGGTTGTTTCCTTGCTTTCGCAAGCGAGGAATGGATAAACAACGAAGAATCCTTCCTTTTCGAACACAACACCCTCTTCCACATTAATAAAGAAAACCAAGTTCGACTACTTGGAAATATTCAAGGCTATCTGTTTGATAACATTACCAAAGTAATCTTCTACAAGCACGGTGATATTGTCTATTCCTCGTTCGACAACTTGCCCGTCCGTTTCCACACTTACAATGTCTTCAATATTTTTACCTTTTTGAATACTTTTGGCAATATGGCCCTTCTACTTTACGCATTTTTTCTTCATAGGAGTGTCGAGACAGTTAGTGTCGCTCGCAGACTTGAAGGGTATAAGACTCCTCCAAACGGAAGCAGCGTCAGTTGCTGAGCATACATCCGTCATGAGTGGTTGGACTTCACCTTCTCTTCCCGTTTCTCCTCTAATATACAAGACATTTCATCCTGACGAGTCTTCTGGACTAGCACGACTTATCGAACTGATCGTCTTCCTTCGTCAAGGACCAATGTCCATCGGATGCTTACTCGGAATTCTGACAGATATAAACGAAGCCATCTCCCATCCTGACATTACTACATTCATTCAAAGAAATTGCCTCAGTCTTGAGTATATCATTGTCGACGGAATCGTCAAGTGTAAATTTCGCAATAGATGAATTCTAGCGACATTTCTTCTACAGTCCGGTCAGATCCCTACATGAAAACGGGACACCCCGGGTGTCCCCGGGTGTCCCCCCGTGTCCCCCCGCCATTTTTCGGCTCGGGCAGAGAAAGAACTAATTCGAATTTTCGGTTTTCAGACGCAGGGGGTCCTTCCCGATCGATTGGCATACAATTCATAAATTCATAAATTTGCTATTTATCGTAATTTAATTTTGAAACTAAAGATAATTAATTTGACACACCCGGAACTACAGTAGTTAATTTGATATTCACCGGTCCGGCTCTGAGACTCGATTTCTGCGAGCTTACAGTTTGCTGCCACGTTTTCGTTCGTTTTTGCTTTCAAATTAGCTAATTTTGTATTTCAAACCCTTCGCCTGATTGAATACGTTGATTCTAGAGCGGTTACAGCCTCTCGTCCATTATCGGTAGCCCTGTTTTGGAAATGCTTGATTTTCTGCTCATTTTCTATGGATTCTAGTCACTTTTCCTTCGATTTTAGAGCTTCTTTTGTTATAAATTTAGGCTTATTATTGTTTCTGCAGGTCGCCCTTACTGCGACACGCCCCTGGAGTCTGGGGCGTCATGAGCGACTCTTCTCTGCTAGTCAGGTCCGACTTTTTTCCATTTTCATTTCTATTTTCTATGCGGTGTCGGCTTGTGGTTTCCTTTTTTAAGGACCTCTGCTTGCATCACAAGGGAAGGAACAAGAATTTATATACAACGATGCATCAACGGAAACTTCTTAACGGTCAGGTATTTTTGTATTTACAAAGTGATGGGGTAAACTTCTGAATTAGGCTAGTATCAACAACAAATTAATAGCTACTGGAGGTTATGATCTTTCGATTTATCTACAATGGGGCCTCCACCGCACCCATAAACTAACTGAACATTCTCTTTTACGTGATTAATATATTTGATGCATTTCTCCTTAGTCAGTTGGAACTCCCAGTAGTGAAGGATGGCTTCCTTTAGCTCCTCTAGAGTAGTTGGCTTGCGGTTGATTCGAATCCACTCCTTCATGTCCCTCCATACAAACTCGATTGGGTTTATGTCGGGGGAGGAAGGAGGCCACGGGGACACGGTGACTCCCCACTCATCCATTTTCTTCATGGTCGATCGGGCGGTGTGCGCCGAAGCGCCATCCTGCTGGAAGATGGCTGCACCACGACCGATCCATCCATCGAGGAAGGGAAGAAGGTATTCCTCGAGAATTCCTTGATACGCCTCTGCTCCGAGAGTCTTTCCTTGATTTAGGAAACAAAGCGGTCCATGACCATCGAACGTAATTGCGGCCCAAACTTGGACCTGAACGACAACCTTGCTTTTGTCATGAGAACTAAAATACTTTAACTGGGAATTTTTTGGTCATCTGAAATCGGTCCTTATCGTAGTCACTTTCAACAGTGACCCATCCTGCGTTACCGCCTAGCTGAACGATAGACTCATCCGACCAAACCTGAAGTCACCGAGTCAATTCTCAACCATTGCTAATTATTTATTACCCAATGTTGAAACGTTTCTTCATTATGCACCAGATCAAAAACGAAATTAAATCTCTCCATCCTTTGGGTTGGATTGATAAACGGAACCTTGCTGAAATAGCTCACTTAAATTGCGTAGAATATTTATAAAACGCACATGATAGGAACAGTTTTAAGATGCATCATTTTTTTCAGTTCTCGGACGATTCCTCTCTTCACGGCGACGCCGAATCGAGAAGATAGAAGGGAGACAATCTATTTGAGTCATTTATTTGTGTTGCGAGCCACTATTTTCTGTTGAAATAGTCCGATATCTTGAATAATTTACTCTTTTTTCACTTGTTCAAGATACTTCTTTCGAGAAAATAGTGGCTTAATCTTTGCGAATTGTAAAATATTTCCACCATTTGTTCGGAGCGCCTCTTGTCCTCCATGTACAATGTTTTGACCATTACTCCAACATCTTGTGTTGTGTCTCCGAGAACGTAGGAACTGTTTAGCAAAAGTTTTAGGTAATAGTGATCGTGTAGGAACTAAATTGTGTACCTATACTTTTTCTTCGCAATTGTCTTCTCGAGCTCCTTGTAGTATCTTAGCACGGATGGATAAGACACATTAATTTTCTTCACATTTCTCAAATGGATAAAGGCTTGATGTGCGGATTGGCCTAGATTTTTCTGCAGTCGAAGCTCTACCTGAGCATGCTCAGAGAGTCGAGTCATCTGAAAGTGAATAAAGCAAGTGAAAATAGGGAAAACGGATTACCGTCACGGTGCGATGGCTGCGAAGAAAATCAATGAAAATATAAATAGAACAAAAGCATGGGATGCTACGCACTTATTCCGCAGATATTTCACAATTCAGACCACACACGGTGCAGTTTTTTATTTTGTTCAAATGTATTTTGCACAATTCGATCATGGTTGTTGTGAATCTGTTGCTCTTATTCCCGTTGATGTATTCCTTTATTCATCAGATGGCATTCGTGTTGGGTAAATGTCTCACTGTCGAGAGATTCGACATCTTTCCATCGAGAATGGTCACAAAGGGAAAGAAGAAGATGGAAGAGATCGTCACATACAGAATGGATGGGGGAGTGGAAGTGGAGAGAGTCATCTACCACATGGGAACAAAAGGGCAATGTAGAGCAGCCATGAAGAGAATCACCAATCGTTAGTTTGATCCAACCTCGATTAATCTTCCGGAATTTAGTTGCTGGAAATGAAGACGAAGAGGAGGATGAGGGTGGCATTGACATGGAGATGGAGCAGATCGAGGAATACATGAAGATGGGAAGGGGGATGAGAGAGAAAAGTAAAGTCCACAGGAACATACCAACGGTGTTGCTTGTTCATAGGAGCACCATTCGAGCTGAGAGTGAAGGAAGAGCCATTGGACGAACAATCTTCGAGCAAGGCCACCGCTCGCATTCCTACTCATCCCAGTATTTTACATTTCTACTCATAAATATCCGCTTACAGAGGGAATTCTAGATAAAAAGACTATCGCATCCAATAGGAGGAATAGTGTGCCCCCTATGAAATTATCGGCACCAGCCCTTCCTACTCCAATAACACAACAGAGGTGAATCGGAAACAGTCAAGATAATTAATAAAAATAGCGTTTTATCCGCACCATAGTACAACACAATCGATTGTAGAAAGGGATTCCTCCCTCACTTCTCCTCTCCTCTCTCTGTGGTCTCTCCGATCGTGCAGCCAACTGCAATTCCTTCCGCTTTGCATATTGAGGTTTATAAACCAATGAATAAGTTCAGGATATAAATTTAGCTACGGGATTTGCTCAATAAAGTGATCAAGAAACAGGAGGACCAGGATCAATTGATGAAGACTATCTATGATAATATGGCAGTGAAGACACCGTCTTCATGTAAGTAATCGTTTTAGAATCCAGATTCATATGAATTGTAAAAGCTATCAAAACTATAGACAACGGACCTGAGTTCATGGCAGCAGAGGAAGTCAATCAATTGGCTGAGTCCAATCCCTCTGATTCCTCCTTCATTCGTGTCCTACTTGATACCGTTTGCCTTCCGAGTGAGACTGGAAAGAAGGTGCAGGAAAGGGATCGCATGAGGACTCGATTCGCTCAAGAAGTCGGCAGATTTGTCTTACATTTTTAGCAATACCGTAAACTTCGCCATCCTACTAACCCGAGACAGTGCACTACCGACTGGAATAGATTCGTGTCCAGGTTCGTTATGCTGACTCAAAAGGTTATTACAAAAGAGGATGCTAAGGTACAACTACAATAATCTGACAAGAAGAGTTCAATCTTCAACATACACTTTCCCTCAAAACGAAGACTCTTCTAACAATTCAATGGTTAACGATGAATAACACGTTAACTCCATTTCTGAAGTTATTCCCCGTTAAATTATACAAATTTACAATAATAGAAGTTCTTTGAAACTAGCCTAAATCAGAAGTTTACCCCATCACTTTGTAAATACAAAAATACCTGACCGTTAAGAAGTTTCCGTTGATGCATCGTTGTATATAAATTCTTGTTCCTTCCCTTGTGATGCAAGCAGAGGTCCTTAAAAAAGGAAACCACAAGCCGACACCGCATAGAAAATAGAAAAGAAAATGGAAAAAAGTCGGACCTGACTAGCAGAGAAGAGTCGCTCATGACGCCCCAGACTCCAGGGGCGTGTCGCAGTAAGGGCGACCTGCAGAAACAATAATAAGCCTAAATTTATAACAAAAGAAGCTCTAAAATCGAAGGAAAAGTGACTAGAATCCATAGAAAATGAGCAGAAAATCAAGCATTTCCAAAACAGGGCTACCGATAATGGACGAGAGGCTGTAACCGCTCTAGAATCAACGTATTCAATCAGGCGAAGGGTTTGAAATACAAAATTAGCTAATTTGAAAGCAAAAACGAACGAAAACGTGGCAGCAAACTGCAAGCTCGCAGAAATCGAGTCTCAGAGCCGGACCGGTGAATATCAAATTAACTACTGTAGTTCCGGGTGTGTCAAATTAATTATCTTTAGTTTCAAAATTAAATTACGATAAATAGCAAATTTATGAATTTATGAATTGTATGCCAATCGATCGGGAAGGACCCCCTGCGTCTGAAAACCGAAAATTCGAATTAGTTCTTTCTCTGCCCGAGCCGAAAAATGGCGGGGGGACACGGGGGGACACCCGGGGACACCCGGGGTGTCCCGTTTTCATGTAGGGATCTGACCGGACTGTATACTCTCCCATATTCCAAACTTTTTGGGTGTATTCCCTTCCGACTGTTTACCTATCACTGATAAACTATCCTACGGTCTTGTCGTCAACACAGATTCTTCGGAACAAGAAGGAACTCATTGGCTTGCCATAATTGTTCAAAATGGAGTTTGCTGTTATTTTGACTCGTTCGGGGGCCCACCCCGAGTAAAGAGTATTCAAGAGTTTTGCAAAAAGTTTGAACATTGCCTCTTCAACCGTGAAAAACACCAGCATTTACAAGAGATAACATGTGGAGCCTACTGTATCTACGTAGCGAACGAAATGCTTTGGCAAAAAAGGTCTTTCCGATCTGTAGTATCCACCTTTCATCGAATCAAACGAGACGACGCGTACGTACGAAAGTATTTAAAAGACAACTTTTCCTTTCATTTATCCCCTCTACATTCGCACTGAGTTGTTGTGCCATGTCATTCCTCTGTAAAATCTGCAATTCTCAATACCCTGTGCTTACCAAGCATGTCATTGATAAGCATTACAAGCTGTATTGCTTCAAGTGCAATCGACTGTTTTCATCGGCATTCTCTCGCAGTCGACACGAAAAAGTCCACAATAACGTCCTTCTGAGCGAAACGGTGCCAAACGAAGCGAAGCCCAACGATAAATCTGACAAAAAGGTAGAAGCAGCTCCAAACGATGTCAACAAGAACAAGGACGAACTGGTATGCAGTCTTGGAGTCTACAAAAGCCCAGCCGACGGGACTATTTCAGTTAAAGTTCGCCATGAATAGTCGCATTTCCCGCAATTCGGACTTTCTTCTAAAAGTTCTTCGAAATACTCGATTGGCCATTAAGCAAGCAACAAATTCTGAAATTGGTTGTCTTGTCGAAATTCTTTTCAACGTCCATAAAATTGCATTTAATCGTTCCGAACGTAACGCAATTGGAAAATTCCTTCCAATAATTCGATATATTGGCAAGTGTCGAGACGCTGAAAAGGCCCGAGACCTACTAATAACCTTTGCCCATCACTTTATTCGCATAATTGTTCAAGTTGTCCTTTCGACGCAATGATGAAGCATACTTCCCGAGTTCAGCCGTTTGTAGCCGTTACACAGAAAGAAGCAAATGCTATTGAAATGGAAAGAAGGCTAGACAGCATAATTCTTCGAAAGGATATTGACCCTCATACAAAAATGAGACTATATCAAGACCGTCTTGCTCGTCTAATCAACTATAGAAAAGAGAATGACCTGAAAGACGATAGATCGGAACCAACGCCTATTGTACATGTCAGCGAAATCAGAACGGCCACCGAGAGGCACCGAGAAATTTTCGATTTCTGGTTCTCTGCGAATACGCAATTTTAAAAGTCGTGGTTGTGCTCATATTTTTTATCATGGTCGATTTGCCGGAATCGACCCGGACATGCTCGGTCAATTATGGCTAGAAATCGATAAATCAAATACACAACATTTTGGTGCGATTACGGTATTTTGGAAAGCTCACCGAACTTGGTGAGCTATCCAAAATACCGTGATCGCACCATAATTGTTTGTTTTCGATTAATCGATTTCTAGCCATAATTGACCGGACATATCCGGGTCGATTCCGGCAAATCGACCATGATAAAAAATATGAGCACAACCACGACTTTTAAAATTGCGTATTCGCAGAGAGCCAGAAATCGAAAATTTCTCGGTGCCTCTCGGTGGCCGTTCTCATTTCGCTGACATGTACGATACAACTATTTTTACTCCGGACGTTTCTCTACCACTCGTAGATTTCTACTCTGAACCTCAAGAAACAGACTACTCGGACCAAGACGTTGTTTCTACCAATGACGATTATACACCAATTACTCCCGATAATTCTCCTGCTAAAACAAAGTTTATACCTCTACCAACCTCATTTAGACCCCCTAAAAAAGCCGCAACGCCTATTCCTCAATCAAGGCCTAAACGGGTTGAAAAGGCCCCTTGTCCGAGAGTAACCAAACAACCTGCAAGGCCAAAAACGCCCGCAAGGCCCGCAACGATGCCAACCAGACCTACTGTACAAACAGAAAAACTTCCTAGTTGGGCAAGACCGACAAAGTCTTCGCGTCTGCAACGCGTTCAAGGAGGAACCGGCAAACGACTTTACATAAGGGCTTGGCCTTGATCATTGTATTCATCATGTTGAAGAAGCTATTCTATAATCTTGACCAGCCTACAGCGTTTTCATCCCATGGACCTTTGCAAAAAGCAAGCAAACAATCAATCAAAAAAGTTACAAGTTTTCTTGAATCCCAGCCTGTATATTCGAGACATAAACAAGTTAGATACAAGTTTCCTCGTCGTCAAACCCGCGGTGAGTTTGTATTTTCCCATGTTCAGGCAGACTTGATTGATATGAGTGCTTTAGCACGTCAAAACAAGGGTAATCGTTATGCCCTAACCATGATTGACTGCTACAGCAGGTTTGCCTTTGTCATTCCTCTTCATCGAAAAACCGGTCAGGAGGTTGCGAATGCTTTGGAGAAAACGTTTGAAGACCTACAAATGTTTCCAACTCTTCTGATCACTGATCGAGGCAAAGAGTTTATAGGATCTCGTGTAAAAGACTATCTTTCTTCTCGATTCATTAAACTTGTACATGCAAACTCAGATATTAAGTGCGCAGTAGTAGAACGGTTCAATCGAACCTGGGAAACACGACTGTTCAAATATCTTATTGCAAATCAAACAAAGAAGTGGATAGACATTTGTGACAAGCTTACCCAAGCAATAAACAACTCTTACCACCGTATTATCAAATGTACACCTCAGCAAGCTTTTTCTGGGGAAAAAGTTCCTGCTGATAGAGCTACATTGCCTGTCAAGAAGCCACGATACCGCGTTGGTCAACTAGTTCGCATAAGCCATCAAAACAAGGCTTTCCGCCGTGGTTACAAGTCAGGCTGGACGGATGAGGTCTTCCAAATTGTTCGAGCTCTCGCCGGCTCTCCACCTACCTATTGAGTTGTCGACCAAGCTGGAGAAGAAATTACTGGAATTGTTTATGAACAAGAACTTGTACCTGCAGCATAATTGTTTATCAATAAACTTTAATTTACATGAGTGCGTCAACATGGGGTACACGATTATCGTCAATGGTAAACACAGAGTCATACTGACAATGAAGAATACAATACAGACCCGGATCGGGAACCGCCTTGTTGAACTTTACGTTGAAACTAGTAGTACCAAGGTTAATTAGGTCAAATGTTTCCGAGTCAAGGTTTGGCGAAATTTCAAAGACAAAGAATGTGAAGCCCTCCTTGAACATGTCCCTGGTAATGCCGTTGTTGTCCAGAGAGCGTGTCAAGTCCGTTCCTTCAAGCATGTTTAGATAGGCCGGCATGTACAAGTCCTTTTCAAAGTTTTTTTTTTTTTTTTTTCCTTTTCAAGTCGATGTTCAACGGTCTAGAAGGAATGGTTCGTCCACCACATTCGAGGTATGCCTCCTTTACGTCAAAATGCCTAAAGTTGAAGGGCATCTTGGTATGGGATCCTACGTAAGACAGCGCATCGACCATACACATTATGACTCGTTTTGGAAGCGCTGAAGTAAGCAAACGACACTCTGGTGCGTCAAATCGTCCAGGTGCAACATAGAAACTACGCATTTCAACATTTGTAAGCGGGTAGGTGATCATCTTTTCCTTCTTGAGAAGCTGTTCGATAGCTAGCGAGGCGGAATCGTGAAGTTCGTATTCGTGAAGAAGGAGCTTAATGTCCGAAAGTTCATACGTATAGATTGTGTCATTGGGCGCTCTGAGATCCTTATCAATCTCGAGCGAATCAATTACAAACTTGGGATCATTTAAGTAGGCAATCAGCTTAAAGTCAACGTAGTTTAGAAGAAGACGGGGCTGGTTGAAAAGGTTCAGGTTAAGAGTAGCAGCGAATTGACCGTCTTTACACTTATCTGTCCAACCCGTTCTTTTTACATGACCTGATGAAGTGGAATCATTGTTGGGCTTGTCATCCGTAGCATACCCGCCAAGCGAAAGCGTTGTATTCTTGGTATCCTGGTCAAAGTTAAGCTCTGTCTCAATGATACTTCTCCAAGCGTAAAGTGGCGAAGAATCCTCCACCATCACGCCATTGATATACACCTGGAACTGCTTGAAGAGGGTTTTGCCAATCATTTGACAAAATGCGATGGGAAGCTTTTCGTCTGCTTTAACCTCAATCTTTTTGCCATTCTTGTCTCTGATTCCGATGGTAAACTGTATGTAACTGCGTTGAAGGTTGAGAAAGGTCTTTTGCAAATTATAGCGCCATTCAAGGGGTCCTTGGTGCCCGGAAGAATACGAGTTTGTAAGAGGACATTCGACGTAACGACTGTTGACAACACCCACTGAAGTGTCGGGAATACTAAACAGATCGAGCTCAGGAACAGTTGACTTTTTAGACTTGGGGTTGATGATTTTCTGCATTATTATGGGGCGGGTAAGAAATACGACCGATTTTCGTTAGGAAGGAAACTGGAGGGTCTTTTACGACTTCCAAGACCAGTAAGATTGCGAATAGTCCGTCTTCCTGCTCGTTTAAATGCATCTGTCGGCGAAGACCCTTTGATGACGTCAGATGCTACGCTTGCTGCAGCCTGCGTTACTTGCCTTCCAACAGGGGATTCAAGAAAGGAAGGGATTGCAATGCGAAGTCGTTTAACGACCCCGGCAATACCTCGGCCTCTTTGGTTACGAAATCCGATAAATTTTTGGCCTGCGCCACGCTGCAAAATGTTAGCAAAGTCAACTTTATCATAATCGAAAAATTCTGAACAATCTTTCATTGTTTAATTTTGATGAAATGCATAGTACAAATGGTCGTGCCGTAATGGAATTTTATAGGTTTTCCAAAGGCGTCGAAAACTTCAATCCTGATGGTATCGATTATTTCCTTGTTAATTGAAAAATATTGAATTGGATTGAAGACTGCAGACACGTTTGCGTACTGATGATCCGCTGACGTCGGAATAATTCTAACAAGTTGTGACTTGCAATTTCCTACAACTGAAGGCTGGACGCAATCGGCGTATACGAAAATTGACGAAATGTTGTTGTTAAAGTCGATAGAGTATGGGGCGATTGTCCTGGCTTCATTGACGGTAAAGTTATTGTCCCCGTCGGATTGGGTCGAAAATCCACAAAGATAGGCAAGTTCGCGTGACAGTTGTAGACTGTCAATCGCGCTCTTGTTTACAAATATGACTATTCGATTTAGAAGGGGATCGAAATCAAATGAGAAGCCATGTTTCTTGAGCTGTTCTTGAGCGCGACCAAGTGAGTAACTGCGGACGTTTGCTTGGTTCGCAATCTTTTTGGAATCTACAGCATTGCCTTTTTGAATATCGATCGACTGTTTGAGCAGATCTTGAATTGTTTTGTTGTCCTCTGCGGTTGTTTTAACGAGTTCGCTGGTTGCATCAATAGACTTACTTATCAGGGATTGAAGTTTTTTGCTTTCTTCCTGTAAAGCACTAATGTTGTTTTTGGAGACTCTGATAATCTCTGACTGAATATTCTTTGCCTGGTTTACTAGTTCAGCAGTTGCGCTCTTGACCAATAATTCTTGTTTTGAAAACTGATTAGCATCTAGCGCTATCGTAGAGGGAAAGCTACAGTCACTGGCGACATTCTTAGGCGGTGGCGTAGGTCCAGTAGTCGGTGCCGGATCAGGTGGTGGGGAAGTAGGCGGTATGGTTGGTTGCGCAGGCGTTGTAGTTTGAGTAGGGGGCGAGATAGTTGTAGTAGGTGCTGTTGGTTGAACTGTTGCGGCGGCATCTTTTTCTCTTTGCGCTCTTCTCTTTAGAGCCGCATCAATCTCTTCTTGAGTAGCAGGTCGTCCTTCACCTGCTGCTATTCTTCTTTTCAACTCTTTCATTTGTTCATCTGTCATTTCTCCGGCTTCGCGCTTCCTTCGATTCGGAGTTGCAGACCAGAGGGAGTTGAGCAAGTCAAAGGCATCTCTATAATTACCGCGTGGTAGTTTAAAATCAGAGCGAGATCTTTTTTGTCAATAGTATAGAAACCGAGTGCTTCGGGAACGTTTTCAAAGCTGTTTGTGTAAATTATTTCGGCCAATCCGCACTTCCATTTTTCAGGTTTTAGTTTGATCGGTTCCGGAAGTCGGACCAGAAATGATGAGTTGGAGTTCTCGGGATGGTCCGGATTGTTGGACGGAATTGTTATGAAAAATTCCGCCATGACCAATAGGAAAAGGAATAATAAGGGCTAGGCAGCTGGACAAAAGACCAAGCCAAAATGGGCGTCTTTCGCTATCGGGAAATACGGTAATATTTACTAGCGCTGCAGTTATGCAGACTAAAACGATGGCTAGTTGGAAGAGAATAAATAGGGATGACCTTTTAGTATGACTGAATATAGTCATTGTAAAAACGTGCAGTCCGACAAGTTTGTTATAAAGACTCCATGCCTACTTTATTGTTCTGGCGCCACCCAAACGGGAAAGACTACGCTATTGCGTAAAATTTTGGAAAATGAAGAAAAAATGTTTGATAAACCTATTGACAGGATTATTTGGTGCTACGGTATAAACACCAACGATTTTCCGAAGCATGAAAAGATTCGGCTTCACGAAGGTCCGCCCGATATGCAGATTTTGGAAGGAAAAGATCACAAGTTGTTGATTTTGGATGACCTCATGTCGTATTACGTCAAGAATAAGACGGAATTAAATAACCTATTTACACGGGTTTCCCACCATTGTAATTGTTCAATATTTAACATTCGGCTTGTTTAATCTGTCAGAAATGTGCGAGAAAAGTTGCGTAAAAAGTTGCGTAAAAAGTTCGCGAACTTCTGATTCTCTCCTGTTCGTGTACTCTCTCTCTTTCTCTAACCAGGTCGTTGAAAAGTTCACGAACTTTTCGACGAACTATGTTCGAAAATCATACTTTTCTTTTGTTTTACTTATTTTTATAAACTATTTTTGCTTTTAACTTATGACTGCGTATAAGAACAACCTTCCCTCTGATGGAATAGCTTGACATTACAGGGTGGGGAAAGTGGTGACCCATTTTCGAAAAAAATACTCCAACCCTGTTTACTTTCACTACGCTGTATTCTGAAGCTATTCCAGCTAAGGGAAGGTTGTCATTATAAGAAATCATAAGTTAAAAGCAAAAATAGTTTATAAAAGTAAGTAAAACAAAAGAAAAGTATGATTTTCGAACACAGTTCGTGAACTTTTCATCGACCTGGTTAGAGAAAGAGAGAGAGCATGCGAAATGGAGAGAATCAGAAGTTCGCGAACTTTTTACGCAACTTTTTACGCAACTTTTCTGACAGATTAAACAGGCCGATTGTTCAGTCTTTGTTTGCTCAAGAAAGAACGGCCCGAGCCAACAGTACCTAGATTTGTCTAACAAAGTCTACTGGAGATACTCTGCAGATTCAAAACTTTGCAAAACAGTTGTTTCCTGGTAAATCACAGCATTTTCTGGGAGGCTTACGAAGATGCGGTAAAGTCTCAGCCATATGGATATCTAATGGTTGATTTGCACCCAACTACTCCGGACAATAGAAGATTGTGCACCAACATTTTTGATAATTCAATTGTTTATTACGTTGAAAAAAGACACCATAAATTTGTCAGTTGAACTGCCCGTGCTTAGGGATTTAGAACGACGTCCATATCGGGGTTGTTTGTAAATTTTTATGAAAAATCGATAAAATTGATAATCGATAATAAGAAAAAAGTGTATGGTTGCTCGTGTCATGGGGATCAGAATGATACCAATATGGCGTAATTTAGATAAAGTTGATAAAAAATCGATAATTGATCTTTGATCTTTAAAAATGTATTATTTAGACTCTACTCGCCTAGAGGGTTGTAATGATGCCCATATTGGGCCATTTTGTCAAATTTGAATAGAAAATCGATAATTGGCCTTTGGTCTTTGATCTTTTTTGAAAAATAATTAGCGGACTTTACTGTCCTTGCCATGACGGTTCTAATGCTATCCATATTGGGGCATTTGGATAAAGTTGAATAGAAAATCGATAATTGATCTTTGGTCTTTGATCTACTTACAAAACAAAGTACGTGCCGAGAAAGCCCTTGCCTAGAGGGTTCGAATGGTACCCATATCGAACAGTATTGGAAATGGGAAGTACGGGGGAGAATTGATTTAAAATAAGATTTATGAAAAAATGACTAATGACTTTTTGAAAAATTTGATGGGAATTGAGATGCTTGGGCCTCAAAACGCCTATAAAAAAGTTTTGGTTGAATTTGGTGGAGTAAAGTGTTTTGGCCCCTACCTCCCTACTGAACGAAAGTGAAAGTTGGCCGGGAAAGGTCATTGGCGCAGATATTGCGCTCATTTGTCATTTCCTAAACAAACAGCTAAACTACCTGTTTTTTGAATTGTTAACACATAATACTGGCCAATGGGGAAATGATATTTTATTTTCCCGCCAATTTGAAAATTTGAAAAAAGGTAGTTCAACCCCTATTTTTACGACTGTTGAAGTATAATATTACTACTCGCAACCTTCCGATTACGCGGCGCCTGCTTTACCACTGAGCTATGCGATTGGCCTTTGCCTATCCTCTTAGCTCGCGCTATGATCGTTGGATGATTGTCTAGGTCAAGCGTCACAAATTCAGCGTCACAAATTTAACTTTGCTGACACTCCTTCTAAACCATGGTCATCGCATGACAGCGAATGAGGGCTTTTCAAAGGTCGATGTTCGGACTCTACGTGAAAGGATACCCCTAAGGTCTTCCTCCAGCTTCATTCTATTTTTTCACTGTACGGACTCTGCTCAGTTCTCTGAGACAGTCACTCCTAAACTTGAAAAGATCCAGAAATTCATTCCAATTTTCCACTCAAATTCACTTGTGTTTCAAGAACTCTGTTAAAGAAGGACTGTCAGCAAAGTTGAAATTTTGACGCTGTCATAACTATAACCGACCTTTGTACAACCATAAGAGATTCTGAAAATTTCAAATGCGTATCTCTATTTTGAACCGAGTTATCATTAGTTGGCGGAATGCCAAGGAGGGCTTGAAGGGAAGGGACGTGCGGGAATTCAAATATCTAGAAGATTTTTCAAAAACTGGTGGAATGCGAACCCGCAACCTTCCGATTACGCTGCGACTGCTTAACCACTGAGCTATGCGATTGACCTTTGCCTATTCTCTTAGCTCGCGCTATGATCGTTGGATAATTGTCTAGGTCATGGTTATGACAGCATCAAAAATTTAAATTTGCTGACACTCCTTCTTTAAACCAAAGGAATGCCATCCATATTATGTACTACGTTACCTTAAACCGTAAGCATTGTCGACCCAGAGCAGGGAAGATGCTGTAATTTTGGGAAGAAGTGCGCAACCGTTGTGATGTAAAATATAAATATTTTGGTACTTTCGATGAATTTTACGTGATGAGCTTCATTTGGGTAGAGATAGTGGTTTGTTTATAGTTAAAGAAGGAGTGTCAGCAAAGTTGAACTTTTGACGCTGTCATAACCATGGCCTAGCTTTTCATAACCATGAGAGATCCTGAAAATTTCAAATTTATATCTTTATTTTGAACCGAGTTATCACTAGTTGGCAGAGTTCCATAGGCGCTTATAGTCCTTGATAGGGCAGGAACGTGCGCGAATTCAAATATCTCGAAGATTTGTCACAAATATTCGAGTGGGATCGAACCCGCATCCTCCCGACCACATGGCTGCTGCTCTACCACTGACCTATCGTACATGTTAGAAAAATCGGAACGGTCACCGAACCGCACGGGGTAAATTTCACTTTTCGGAGTCATTGCGAATACGCAATTTTAAGAGCTAAATTTGTGCTCATATTTTTTTCATGGTCGATTTTCCCGAATTCATCCCGATTTGTCCGGTGAAAAATGTCTAGAAATCGATAAATCAGAAACACGCAATTTTGGTGCGACTACGGTATGGAAACGATGGCTGTCTACCTTTCTTAGCTCGCGCTATGATCTTTGGAAGGTTGGCTAGGTCATTGCGTCAAAAGTTAAACTTTGCTGACACTCCTTCTTTAATTTACTGTCATATGCAGCAAACACGGACTTTTTTGGAAAATAAGTACGGACATAGGAAAAAAATCTCGCAAAGTCTATTTTTAATTTCCAATGTTTTCTCTTATCGGCTAGTGATCAGTTGGAGCTTCACGAATCATAAATAAAAAGTGTTACTACCCAACCATCTGAACGAATTATTATCTTATTTTAACAAAGTTGTAGCAAAAAATGACGAATTTTCGATTTTTCACGAAGAGTTTAAATCCGTTTCTTATGAAAGTTGTCACATACACTCATCATAATAGTGCGCATGTTTTGAGATATCAGTCATTCCGAAATGAAAAAATTCGAAAATTTGCATTTTTTGACTGAAGTGTCGCGCACTTCTCAGCGCGCCATCTAAAACACTAAATAAGCCACGCCTGAGCTGTGCTCACCGAGTACTACACATATACACATTTAGGGCAAATTCAATTTTCCTACTTTGCCAAGCATAACTTCATCTACTCAGAAAGTCTCTCATAGTAATCGGGATGAATGAGAACCTCAAAATCGCAAGCATCTTCGTTTTTGACTGCGCTATATGCAATCGGTCTCTTATTTCCTGGATGTGCTGAATAGTATTTATGGAAGTGATAAAGAGTGGTGAATCTTCGATCAAAGTACTTATCCAAAATATAATCATTTCTAAAAATGTAACATCGTATTCAACAGTTTCTGATGGATTAAATGACTGGACATTGTTCATGTGATGGGTAAAGACGATGGGTACAAGTAATAAAGGGATGACTAGCGGATGGAGAAGGAAGTGAGGGAGGCAGTGTAGGAAGACCCGAAGAGAGGATGGATATGTAGAGAAGGGAATTGAATGATCAATTGGAGGGAGTGAGATTCAACCACGAGGAAGGAATCCAGAAGGGTTCCGTCTCGAGTCGATGAAGAAGAGAACGAAGATCTTCCAATGATCGACTCATCTCCGTATTCACTATGGTCATGTCGAATAGATGGCCGTATTGCTGTAACAGACTCTCTCCCTCCCGCTCCTCCCCTCCTTCCACCTGTTGGATTGCCTTCCCCTGGGAGAGAATCCGTCTGAGATCATCGTCCGCCACATTCCTCTCTCCCATGATCTCCTTCTGTCTCTTCAGTTGAATAGCAGAAGGAGGAGAAATGAAGACAACGAATGGCATCACGCGAGAGTTTCGAATCGACCACAACGACTGAGAAGTGAGGGATAGAGGGAGGGGGAGGGGGGTTGTATACCTGTGGTTTGAGAGTGAGTAGACAGGTCTTTCCTCTCTCCCTAACTGCGACTATGTCTGAGAGTGCAGTACCATAGAGATTCTTCTCGAATTCTCCGAATCTGGAATGATCGAATGATGGAGAATGAAAGAGTGAATGGATGAGAGGAGGAAGGAGACTCACTCAACTAGCTGGCCACTCTTGCCCATCTCAATGAGAGTCGATGGAGACACGAAGTGATAGTGTACTCCATCCACCTCCCCTTCTTTCGCTTTGCGAGAAGTGTCTGAGAAGAATGGAGGAATAGTCTCATTCAGTCGATGAATCTTACATGGAATGGGAGCGACCAATCGATGTCCTTCCTTCTCGAGCAGTGATTGTCTCAATTGAAGAGTGCCCATTCCCTCGGGAGAGCAGAGGACGAGGACTCTCTTGTGGGAAGAACGAGCGAGATGGAGAGAGACCTCCTCGTACGAGAGATCTGTCCATCCATCCACTTATATCACAGCACTCTATCCATTTCTCACTGAGGGAGGGAAGGGGTCCATTCTCGTCTCTGATCACTACTTCCTTCTGTCTCTTCTTCATTGTATTCATAATATCGGTAATGATCTTCTTCCCTTCTTTCCTCGTCTTCGGTTCGTTCTTTTCTTCTTCTTGATAGTGTATCACTCTAGAATTGGGGGTTCATTCATCTCTCTCTCTCTCTCACTCACTCTTGTCTGAATGAAGGACTGGGAATGATTCCAGCTAGTTCCTCTCTGCAATTAGATCCATCCACAGTAGCCTGCCACCAATTGGAATCGGAAGTGTCGAGGATATGCAGTACATCCCCTCGGGAGAAGGGCAGACCCAACTCACTGAATAGAGACCAATCCTCTGTAGTCCTTCTCTTCACTCACCGACAAGGCACGAAAAGATCATCGTTTGGATGGTAGTCGAAGAGTGCTCTCAACTTCTTGCCCTTCTCCATTCTCTCTCTCTTCTTCCTCCCTTCCGTATTGATGACTACTCTAATCTCTCCTCGTACTCCTCTCTCAAGGCATTCAATGAGTACGAGAGAGAGACAGTCCTGACTAACCAGTACATCGCACACCTGTCCTACATTCCTTCCCTTCAATTCGAGTCCATTCACTTCGAGTAGTTCATCTCCTTCTTGTAGTAGTCCCGTCTTCTCAGCTATTCCTCCTGCCACGATTCTCCCCACTACCATCCGATGGTCCTCGTTGCGCACTGTTGCTCCCTGCATCACATCATAACCACCATCTCTTCTCAGGGAGAGGGAGAGAGCCCTTGCATCTATATACCTTGCATCTAAATGACGGCGGTTGCCTAAGAATCGAGCATCACTGTGAAGGTACTGGCACATCCATTTTTCGAATACTTGTGAAAAGGGGTTATTGAAGATGCTGATCATTATGGACAAGTTAATTTTGCGCCAACTCGGCCGGTTTAGCTTTCGTAACAACACTCTATGTTCTGCACCGCGCAATTTGTGCATAGAGCGACGAATGAAGTGAGAATGCCGTCGTAATTTGCTGGTATGAATAGTTTCCCGAAGGAAAGGGCAACTTCATTCCTCACTCTCTGCACAAATTACGCGGTGAAGAACAAAGAGCGATGTTCCAGAAGTAGGTGTGCCGAAAAAGTGCCTACTTTGTATTCTATACATACAGTCCGGTCAGATCCCTACATGAAAACGGGACACCCCGGGTGTCCCCGGGTGTCCCCCCGTGTCCCCCCGCCATTTTTCGGCTCGGGCAGAGAAAGAACTAATTCGAATTTTCGGTTTTCAGACGCAGGGGGTCCTTCCCGATCGATTGGCATACAATTCATAAATTCATAAATTTGCTATTTATCGTAATTTAATTTTGAAACTAAAGATAATTAATTTGACACACCCGGAACTACAGTAGTTAATTTGATATTCACCGGTCCGGCTCTGAGACTCGATTTCTGCGAGCTTGCAGTTTGCTGCCACGTTTTCGTTCGTTTTTGCTTTCAAATTAGCTAATTTTGTATTTCAAACCCTTCGCCTGATTGAATACGTTGATTCTAGAGCGGTTACAGCCTCTCGTCCATTATCGGTAGCCCTGTTTTGGAAATGCTTGATTTTCTGCTCATTTTCTATGGATTCTAGTCACTTTTCCTTCGATTTTAGAGCTTCTTTTGTTATAAATTTAGGCTTATTATTGTTTCTGCAGGTCGCCCTTACTGCGACACGCCCCTGGAGTCTGGGGCGTCATGAGCGACTCTTCTCTGCTAGTCAGGTCCGACTTTTTTCCATTTTCTTTTCTATTTTCTATGCGGTGTCGGCTTGTGGTTTCCTTTTTTAAGGACCTCTGCTTGCATCACAAGGGAAGGAACAAGAATTTATATACAACGATGCATCAACGGAAACTTCTTAACGGTCAGGTATTTTTGTATTTACAAAGTGATGGGGTAAACTTCTGATTTAGGCTAGTTTCAAAGAACTTCTATTATTGTAAATTTGTATAATTTAACGGGGAATAACTTCAGAAATGGAGTTAACGTGTTATTCATCGTTAACCATTGAATTGTTAGAAGAGTCTTCGTTTTGAGGGAAAGTGTATGTTGAAGATTGAACTCTTCTTGTCAGATTATTGTAGTTGTACCTTAGCATCCTCTTTTGTAATAACCTTTTGAGTCAGCATAACGAACCTGGACACGAATCTATTCCAGTCGGTAGTGCACTGTCTCGGGTTAGTAGGATGGCGAAGTTTACGGTATTGCTAAAAATGTAAACTAAAAATGTAAGACAAATCTGCCGACTTCTTGAGCGAATCGAGTCCTCATGCGATCCCTTTCCTGCACCTTCTTTCCAGTCTCACTCGGAAGGCAAACGGTATCAAGTAGGACACGAATGAAGGAGGAATCAGAGGGATTGGACTCAGCCAATTGATTGACTTCCTCTGCTGCCATGAACTCAGGTCCGTTGTCTATAGTTTTGATAGCTTTTACAATTCATATGAATCTGGATTCTAAAACGATTACTTACATGAAGACGGTGTCTTCACTGCCATATTATCATAGATAGTCTTCATCAATTGATCCTGGTCCTCCTGTTTCTTGATCACTTTATTGAGCAAATCCCGTAGCTAAATTTATATCCTGAACTTATTCATTGGTTTATAAACCTCAATATGCAAAGCGGAAGGAATTGCAGTTGGCTGCACGATCGGAGAGACCACAGAGAGAGGAGAGGAGAAGTGAGGGAGGAATCCCTTTCTACAATCGATTGTGTTGTACTATGGTGCGGATAAAACGCTATTTTTATTAATTATCTTAACTGTTTCCGATTCACCTCTGTTGTGTTATTGGAGTAGGAAGGGCTGGTGCCGATAATTTCATAGGGGGCACACTATTCCTCCTATTGGATGCGATAGTCTTTTTATCTAGAATTCCCTCTGTAAGCGGATATTTATGAGTAGAAATGTAAAATACTGGGATGAGTAGGAATGCGAGCGGTGGCCTTGCTCGAAGATTGTTCGTCCAATGGCTCTTCCTTCACTCTCAGCTCGAATGGTGCTCCTATGAACAAGCAACACCGTTGGTATGTTCCTGTGGACTTTACTTTTCTCTCTCATCCCCCTTCCCATCTTCATGTATTCCTCGATCTGCTCCATCTCCATGTCAATGCCACCCTCATCCTCCTCTTCGTCTTCATTTCCAGCAACTAAATTCCGGAAGATTAATCGAGGTTGGATCAAACTAACGATTGGTGATTCTCTTCATGGCTGCTCTACATTGCCCTTTTGTTCCCATGTGGTAGATGACTCTCTCCACTTCCACTCCCCCATCCATTCTGTATGTGACGATCTCTTCCATCTTCTTCTTTCCCTTTGTGACCATTCTCGATGGAAAGATGTCGAATCTCTCGACAGTGAGACATTTACCCAACACGAATGCCATCTGATGAATAAAGGAATACATCAACGGGAATAAGAGCAACAGATTCACAACAACCATGATCGAATTGTGCAAAATACATTTGAACAAAATAAAAAACTGCACCGTGTGTGGTCTGAATTGTGAAATATCTGCGGAATAAGTGCGTAGCATCCCATGCTTTTGTTCTATTTATATTTTCATTGATTTTCTTCGCAGCCATCGCACCGTGACGGTAATCCGTTTTCCCTATTTTCACTTGCTTTATTCACTTTCAGATGACTCGACTCTCTGAGCATGCTCAGGTAGAGCTTCGACTGCAGAAAAATCTAGGCCAATCCGCACATCAAGCCTTTATCCATTTGAGAAATGTGAAGAAAATTAATGTGTCTTATCCATCCGTGCTAAGATACTACAAGGAGCTCGAGAAGACAATTGCGAAGAAAAAGTATAGGTACACAATTTAGTTCCTACACGATCACTATTACCTAAAACTTTTGCTAAACAGTTCCTACGTTCTCGGAGACACAACACAAGATGTTGGAGTAATGGTCAAAACATTGTACATGGAGGACAAGAGGCGCTCCGAACAAATGGTGGAAATATTTTACAATTCGCAAAGATTAAGCCACTATTTTCTCGAAAGAAGTATCTTGAACAAGTGAAAAAAGAGTAAATTATTCAAGATATCGGACTATTTCAACAGAAAATAGTGGCTCGCAACACAAATAAATGACTCAAATAGATTGTCTCCCTTCTATCTTCTCGATTCGGCGTCGCCGTGAAGAGAGGAATCGTCCGAGAACTGAAAAAAATGATGCATCTTAAAACTGTTCCTATCATGTGCGTTTTATAAATATTCTACGCAATTTAAGTGAGCTATTTCAGCAAGGTTCCGTTTATCAATCCAACCCAAAGGATGGAGAGATTTAATTTCGTTTTTGATCTGGTGCATAATGAAGAAACGTTTCAACATTGGGTAATAAATAATTAGCAATGGTTGAGAATTGACTCGGTGACTTCAGGTTTGGTCGGATGAGTCTATCGTTCAGCTAGGCGGTAACGCAGGATGGGTCACTGTTGAAAGTGACTACGATAAGGACCGATTTCAGATGACCAAAAAATTCCCAGTTAAAGTATTTTAGTTCTCATGACAAAAGCAAGGTTGTCGTTCAGGTCCAAGTTTGGGCCGCAATTACGTTCGATGGTCATGGACCGCTTTGTTTCCTAAATCAAGGAAAGACTCTCGGAGCAGAGGCGTATCAAGGAATTCTCGAGGAATACCTTCTTCCCTTCCTCGATGGATGGATCGGTCGTGGTGCAGCCATCTTCCAGCAGGATGGCGCTTCGGCGCACACCGCCCGATCGACCATGAAGAAAATGGATGAGTGGGGAGTCACCGTGTCCCCGTGGCCTCCTTCCTCCCCCGACATAAACCCAATCGAGTTTGTATGGAGGGACATGAAGGAGTGGATTCGAATCAACCGCAAGCCAACTACTCTAGAGGAGCTAAAGGAAGCCATCCTTCACTACTGGGAGTTCCAACTGACTAAGGAGAAATGCATCAAATATATTAATCACGTAAAAGAGAATGTTCAGTTAGTTTATGGGTGCGGTGGAGGCCCCATTGTAGATAAATCGAAAGATCATAACCTCCAGTAGCTATTAATTTGTTGTTGATACTAGCCTAATTCAGAAGTTTACCCCATCACTTTGTAAATACAAAAATACCTGACCGTTAAGAAGTTTCCGTTGATGCATCGTTGTATATAAATTCTTGTTCCTTCCCTTGTGATGCAAGCAGAGGTCCTTAAAAAAGGAAACCACAAGCCGACACCGCATAGAAAATAGAAATGAAAATGGAAAAAAGTCGGACCTGACTAGCAGAGAAGAGTCGCTCATGACGCCCCAGACTCCAGGGGCGTGTCGCAGTAAGGGCGACCTGCAGAAACAATAATAAGCCTAAATTTATAACAAAAGAAGCTCTAAAATCGAAGGAAAAGTGACTAGAATCCATAGAAAATGAGCAGAAAATCAAGCATTTCCAAAACAGGGCTACCGATAATGGACGAGAGGCTGTAACCGCTCTAGAATCAACGTATTCAATCAGGCGAAGGGTTTGAAATACAAAATTAGCTAATTTGAAAGCAAAAACGAACGAAAACGTGGCAGCAAACTGTAAGCTCGCAGAAATCGAGTCTCAGAGCCGGACCGGTGAATATCAAATTAACTACTGTAGTTCCGGGTGTGTCAAATTAATTATCTTTAGTTTCAAAATTAAATTACGATAAATAGCAAATTTATGAATTTATGAATTGTATGCCAATCGATCGGGAAGGACCCCCTGCGTCTGAAAACCGAAAATTCGAATTAGTTCTTTCTCTGCCCGAGCCGAAAAATGGCGGGGGGACACGGGGGGACACCCGGGGACACCCGGGGTGTCCCGTTTTCATGTAGGGATCTGACCGGACTGTATCATACTAAAAATGATCATGTGATCAAGACGCATCTCACTGTACCACTCTCGCTTTTACTGTGAGAATAGAAAGCGTGGTGTGGTGGGCGAGATTTATTACATTTGTTTCTAAACATACGCGGAACATTTTTCCTCCGCGTTCCGCGTATATTTACAATAGAAACAAATGCACTAAATCTCGCCCACCACACCACGGACTACGCGTTCTATTCTCACAGTAGCTCGAACCTTATATTCGAGGTCCAAAATTTATTTAATTATCGGATCATGGAAAATAATGCTAATAACATATCAAAATTCGTCTGGCGGGCTTATTTGAACATATATCAAATTTCATGAATTTTCTTAAATAATTTATCGATATATGAGGCCGTTTGCCTAAGAATCAAGCAAGGGCCGGCATAGCACAAAAATCGTGATTTTCTATAAATATGTTTTTGGGGGGTAGTTAAAGGTGCTGAAGACGGTGGGCACATTCATTTTGCCCTCAGAGTTGCCGTTGGCTCCAGACGGCGTCACGTTGAAAACGCATCTGTACGTATATCTCATAATCGGAAAGCACTCAATTTACGTTAATATGGTTTCTGGGGTAGAATTTTATGCTGATCACGCACGTCTACTTCATTTTTCATGAATTGCTAAAATAATTTTAAAAATTCAACTTTTCGTGGGCACAACTCCGAGCTTAGCACTTTACACCGACGAACCGCCGTGACGAGAGGATTCAGAATATACAATTTCATCGAAATTGTCGGTAGGACTTTTAAGAATGAGGCAATCGCAGGCTCCCCCCGCGGCAGAGGAGAGGAAGGGGTGAGAGAGTGTGGAGGAGGGAGAGAGCGGCGAGGGGTCGTAAACTGCCAGGGGGAAGAAGGGAGGGAGAGCCTGCGATTGCCCCACTCTGGTGTGCCACTCCAAGTGGCGCTGGGCGCCCTTTCTCTCCTTATTACATGCTCTCTCGTATCTATGACCGAATCCCAAGTTGGGATCAAGTCGGGGCCAACTTGAAAATTTGCGTGATCCTAACTTGGGGTTCGGTCAGAAATACGAGAGAGCGTGTAATAAGGAGAGAGAGGTCGCCCAAGTGGCGACCAAGCTTGGGCACCACTTGGAGTGGCACACCAGAGCATTTTCACCCATTGTCGCAACATGTTTTCACTCCAATCTTTAAAGTCCTACCGAGAATTTCGATGAAATTGTAGATTCTGAATCCTCTCGTCACGGCGGTTCATCGGTATAAATTGCTAAGCTCGGAGTTGTGCCCACGAAAAGTTGATTTTTTTAAAAATTATTTTATCAATTCATGAAAAATGAAGTAGACAGGCGTGATCAGCATTAAATTCTACAACGGAAACCTTACTCACGTAAATTTAGTGCATTCCGATTATGATATATACGTAAAAATGCGTTTTCGACGTGACTCCGTCTGGAGCCAACGGCAACTCTGAGGACAAAATGAATGTGTCTCTCCAAATCTGCTCGATTCTTAGGCAAACAGCCTCATATGAATAGGGCGATGTGTGCAGCCTATATGCAGCCTGGCTTATAAACCGGTCGAGTTGGTGCAAAATGAACGTGCCAATCATACTCAGCATCCTCGAAAAACCCTTTCTTTTTGAAAAATCGATGTGCTAGATCCTTGCTCGATTCTTAGATAACAGGCGTGATACAGCGACATCGATAAAGACAGACTGACCAGATAAGCGTCATTCTCTTTGTAGAATGTGACAATCCGCAGATTGGGATTATCGGGAACTTCTTCGTGAGAGAAACGAGAGGAAGATTCGATCTGCAGAGAAAAAGAGAGATCAATTCCAAAAGGGAAATATCTAAGGAAGGAACAATGAGGGAAGTGCCAGGAATGGAGGGAAAGAAGAAGAAAGGGAGAGATACGAACAGGAGAATGAACGGAGGAAGCTTCAATGGCTGATTTGACAGGAGGAGAAGTAAAGAAGTCTCGAATGAGTCGTCCTTCCTCTGGTCTTCCCTCCCACGAATTGAGATGTTCTGCTATCCTCTCCACTGACAGAATGATCTGATCGAAAGCTGAAGGGGGAGTAAGATGAGGAGTGAGGGGAGGGGGGGACTGACGTGATGGTAGTTCATCGGGAGTCTCCACCGTGCCTTCCATACCTTCCCTGCACGAGGAATGAGAGACGAGGAAGCATTCGTTCTCATATCCACTTCCTTCCCCTTCGCCTTCTTTTATGCCTTGCAATGCATCCACTGCAATCATCCTTCATCATCGCCCTCTCTTTTTTCATCTCTCCCATTTTCATTTTTTTTCATTTTCATTTTTCATCTTTTCTATCTTCGATATCATTCCTTCTTGCTCACCTTCATCGAGTGATGTCTCGATCACTTCTTCTTTCTCGCTCAATTCATTCTTCTTCATTCTCGGGTTATTATTCTCACTCTCAGTCAGAGACTTCAACTTTTTAGAAGCACGAAGGGAAGATCTGATATGGTGGTTTCTCTCTCCCCCCCCCCCCCCCCCCCCCCTCTCTCAACATTCGTGTTCCATATTTCTCTTGATCACCTCAATAATTGGTTCTCTTTCTGTCTCTGGAACTGTCTCTCCTTCCTCTCTCGAATGTCTTCATCGTATCTCAAAGGGAGGAATCATTTCCTTTCCTTCCTTCGTTCACTGAAACCTCTTGATCCTCTCCTCTTCATCACTTCGCCTATTCGTCGTTCCATTCGATCCTCTGTGAACCTGAGGAGACTATCGAGAAGGAGATTTAGATTGAAACGAACGGAGGGAAGAAGGTGAGAGTCTCCCTTCGCAATTTCCTCCATCGAGAATGTTGATAAGCCAGGATAGGATCTGGAAGAAGGAGGCGTTCAAGGAGGGCAGAGAGGAGGAGGAGGAGATCACGGATGGTATTGCCTTATCGGTGATGGAACAGTTATTTAAAAATAGAGAATGAAATTTAAAAGACTGGAAAGGAAGAAAAATGAATAGAGATGTATATCGAAGATGAAATACTACTGTGCACTAAATGGTGAGGGGAATGAGAATAGGGAGAGTGAATGAAATTGGAAGAGGAGGAGGAGGAGGAGGAGAAGGAGGAGGAGGAGGAGGAGGATGAGAGAGGAGGAGGAGAGAGGTGGTATAACTGGACCATATCGGAGGATTGTGAGTAATCTATGTTGTGGCGAGAGAGAACCATTGGATGCACTCCCACTCCATGGAATGGAAATCAGTAGAGGAGAAAGGGAGGAATTGAGTGAAATAGAGATGGAAAGACTGAATGAAACTAATGCAATTGAATAGGAAGAGACAAATAAGATGTACTGAGATTGGAGAGAAGAGAATACTGAGGAATGGAAAGTGAGGAGGAGAGAGAGAGAGGAAATGAAGGAAGAATGAGAAGAAGAAGACTGTGAACGAGTTAAGAAGAAGTAGAGATGAATGAGAAGAGGAATGACCAGAGAGGAATGACCATTCGAATGAGAGATGGAGGAGAGAGGGGAGATGCCTATGGGGGAGAGAAGGGTCAAAGGGAATGAGTAGTCATTCAAAGGGGAGAGGAATGGTATGAGGAGAGAAGGAATAGGGTGAAGGGCCACCAGAGAAAAGATCAAGACATAAATAATCGGGAGGAATAATCAGAAGCGGATTGGAAACTCACTACGCTTATTCCGTTATGTGAATGAGAAATTGTAAATTAGAAGATGAGATAATCGAAATTGAGGTTGAGAGATGGGAACTTCATGGATCTTCGAAGGAAAGAAGAGGGGGAATGAAGTGAGGGAGAATGATTGGCACTCAATTAATCAATGAGGGAGTGCCCGATGGTGAAGAGAGGGATGGGGGGGGGGGGGGGGGGGGGGGGTAAATAAACATGACCCATTTGGGTAGAATCGAGATATGGACTGATAACTTCTCTACATGAATATTCCATTGAGAGGACATGGAGTGGATACTAACTGATTCATCTTCTGAATGATTCCTTCGCTGTCTTCCTTCTTCACTGCAACGAGAATCGCCTCTCTCAACACGGCCGAATTTGAGTGAAGATCATCTCCTACAATCACTTATTCACCACACTTAACTAATCCATCGGAGAATCTCCATCCAAGTTTCGCCGTTTCTAATATTTTAAAGTTTCATTTGTGGCTATGACCAGCGGAAAATGGAAGGGAAGGTAATTGGTATCTAGCAGATCCCGAATGGGAAAGAAATTAAGGGATGAATCACAAACTGACTGATGTTATCCTCTCGAATTCTCCTCACTCGCAATGAGATTCTCCGACTGCGAATGCACTCAAAGGGAAGAACTCCATTCATTCATTCATTTACATTATTTACTCATTCAAATGTGATCTCTCTATACTCGCCATTTCAGTTTCACTCTTTCCCATATCAATTCCATTCTGCTTGTTATGAACTGTTCCCTCTCTCATTTCACTTTGATCATGAATGTTTTCCCATCCATAAACATCCTTCATATCTCGCCTCTCCTCATTTTCATACTCCCCATTCTTAATTATGGTTGTTCGGTGAGAGCATCTACACCTTCTGCCACCTCCCACAATATATGCCCATTTTCGAATCTACAGCAGACAATTCGAGCAAAAGAATAAAGGAAACGAGAAGAAGCCACCAATTTCATTTCCCCTTTCATAAAGAGACATTCAAATCAATATGCCATCAAACCAAATAGGAGGCAAAATATGTAATTCTAATTGGGGAATGATTTAGCTTAAATTCTTCGTTCCGTTCGCTCGTTCGTATCTCGACTCCATCTGTTCCTTCCTTTTGTTTCTGTGACAATTTCTTGTTCTTCTCATTCTCACTGAATGGAAACTTATGGTTGGACTAATCATATCCAGACTCTTCTCTCCAGTCAATCTCACCCTCTCTAGATATCTCTATTCATCTACTCAATTGGGATTTTTAATAAATTAATCCTCGTCTGCCCATCATTTCTCGTCTTCATTTATATCCATTTCAATTCGAAGAACTAATAATCGACCCCCCTTTTCACCTCCTCCCTCCCCCCATTTCACGCACATTCTGCACTAGCCGAAGCACCCTAGTGGTGTACTTTAAAAAAAACTAACATTATAAAGTAACCCTAATTTCTCTCTAATGAAGAGGCATATAGTTATCTAAATGTGACTATCGTCACGATTAAAAATAAAGAAATGGAGGCGGAATTCAGGAATGAATTGAATTCAAAAGTATGTATTTTCCACTTGTTCAAAAATGCGCACAAGGGCCAAAGGTTGATGGTGAATAAAAGGTGGAAGCCCTTTGATGGATCTCTGGTGTGCCACTCCAAGTGGTGCCCAAGCTTGGTCGCCACTTGGGCGACCTCTCTCTCCTTATTACACGCTCTCTCGTATTTCTGACCGAACCCCAAGTTGGGATCAAGCAAATTTTCAAGTTGGCCCCGACTTGATCCCAACTTGGGATTCGGTCATAGATACGAGAGAGCATGTAATAAGGAGAGAAAGGGCGCCCAAGTGGCGACCAAACTAGGGCGCCACTTGGAGTGGCACACCAGAGATGAAGGAGGGGAGGAATGGACGAACCTCCTGGATGATGGTGAGGAGTTGCTCGTGATTCCTTCCCTCGATATTCCTTCCATTCACTGCGACCACTTCATCCCCAATGGAAAGTCCCGCTGATTCAGCAGCAGAGCCTGCAATGAGAAGAGAAAGGATGAGCACTCACTTCCAAAAGGAAACAATCTATCCAGATATATTACATATACTCATTTCTTTCCACTCGCTCGACTTCTGAATTTCCTTTCTAAAGGGACCCGACAACTAAGCTCCCGATTGTTTACTCGATGGAATCTCTACGAATTTATGCCTTCAACTATCGCACGAGTTTGTCACTTTGAGTGGTGAGGAGGATAGCCAGTGGTCCTTCACAAGGAGAGATTCACTCCTTCCTCTCCGCCTATCCCTCTTCATCGAGACTGAAAGATTGAGAGAGGGATGAGGAACCTCCTATTGACTCTCTTCTCAAACACCTCGATAACTAGCGAGGACTAACGGCCTTTCCACTCCCTTCCTCCATACCTTTCAATCTCCCAATCCTTGCATAAAGAATAAGAATACGAGTGAGAATGCATTCATTGAGCATTATCAACTGCTTATACACATTGTTCAGTGATTGGTCTCGAATGGGAGAGGAATAGGAGCGGACCCGAGGGATTTACTCCCACCATCCCATCCATTCACATCCCAAAGGGTCTATTGATAGGGGGGAATGAGAGATGGGAGTGGAGTGACCTACCGTAGAGAGAGCATCGACCATTCTTCTCTACGAGAGAGAGGATGAATCCATCTAGGGAACGAGAGGAATGATTAAAAGGAGCAAGAGAAGTAGAGGGACTCTTCCTAGGAGGAAGACGAGCTGAGCCGCCTCTTAGATCAGAGAGGGAAAGGGGGATTGAGACTGATTTGGACATGGACTACTCCATCCAGAGAATGATGATAGGGGGAGGAAGAAGGAGTCCCCCTCCACCCCTCGACCCTCCCTCTCCTCCCCTCTCGACTCCTCCCTTCTCCCTTACACATTGCTTCCTCCCCCATTCCCTCCCTCCTTCGTCTATCCTCATTAGTGAGTGAGAAAAGGGGTCTAGAATGGGCAGAGAGAGGAGGAGGAAGCATCATCACTTCACTCCTCCATTCAACCTTTCATTCTACCTAATTTGGCTGTCTCATCTCGTCCATTCTTCCACTTCAAATGTCCATTATCACTGGAAGGATGTGAGAATACTGAGGCACCTCCAAGATAAGAAACAAGTGGTCCTCAGAAAGGGCTATTTAGCTGAAGAAAGATACTCAAAGTTTTTCAGATATTCAAGACTGCTCTACATCGTCAACATCAGTGATTCTCACTAGAGAGAAGGTCGTAAAAGTAGACAGAATAGGCATTCTCCTTGGACGACTTGTGGATTTGTAATGGACGAGAGGATGGATGCTCCTCCCTCTCTATCTTAAAAAGATATTCCCACGAGCATCTGGGTAGCAAGTCTAGCACTGTGGGGCCATAGAGGAAGCATATCGGATGAACCAGAAATTGATCCGAAGAGGCACTCCTTTGAATCACGCTATGAATTGACAGTTTTTTTGAGAATTTTTTGTGGTAAGATTCTGGCCATTAGTCTGGACACGAGACGTCCCTCCTAACCTCTGCTGACCATTTTCTCTTGTCCCATCCCTTTCTGATATACATAATAGTATGTTCATGTTCACGGACATGAGAAGCGCACAATTTTAGAAACGGAATGGAGGTTCTGAGAGTGAGACCCAGCGCGGGGACTTCGTAGGAACCCTTTTAACTGACCATGAGTGACAGTACTGACAGTAGTGATTCCCCGTTGTACGAAAAGGGAGAAACAGACTCGATGGAGAGGATCGACGATCACTATGTTCACGTCCAATTGATCCCCCTGGAGAGTGATGGAATGTGAAGGGAAAGATTTGGAATGTACCTGATGGAAGAGATATTCAGGGGGGAGCATATCACGGAGACGCGTAATGTTCTCATACTCGTTCCTTCTGATGATAGGAAGAGACATGAGAGGTAGATGGGAGATAAAGAGACTGTGACAAGAAGAGAGGAGAGAGGTCAGAGGATGTCTCAAGGGAAATCATCGGGGGAGGAGAAGTCAGAAGAGAGAGAGAGAGAGGATACCGTCGATTCCATCGAGAACACGAAATATGAGATGGCGAGGATGGAACCAGGGGGGAGTAAACATAATCTAAGGAGGAAGTCCCCCCATCTAGTCCCTGTGTTCCAATCGAGTGCATTCTGCACGTCTTCAATGATGCATTGCAATTAATTCAAACTGTTTATCTGAAATAAATCTCTTTGCTACAATTATAAAGCAAGCATGTGACAATGGCCAGCTGAGAATATTTACGGTAACGACTTAATGATTAGCGGACGTCGAATGATATTTGAGGGAGGAGTGAGACAGGTATGCAGTAACAATGGGTTGAAGTGACGAGAAGAGACGAGGGGGGGTCAATCGGTGTCTATCGAATCGCATCTAGCTATTCTAAACCAATAGAAGTGAATGGAGGTCCTGAGGCACGTTCAACAAAGTAAACGGTTTAAACAATGACTAGAATAATTAGAACGAAAAAGATTAATATCACACCTCTCACGAGAGAATCGGGATAACTCCGCAATGTAGCGGTACAGTAGGAAAATTGAAGTGTGAGTTCTTGGGAGATCAGAGGTTACGGGTTTGCATCCAATAACGGGGTAAGCGAGAACCCATTTTGATCATTGCTGCAGATCAACTCCACAGTTGATCTGCAGCAATGAGTCTCAAAAATCTGCATCGAAAAAATGTAAAATGCTGCTCAGCCGTTAATCGACATGAGTTGCCGCTTACCTCGGAATCGGATGCAGACGCGTGTAATACCCATGGATATCCCAACAACTCAAATTTCAATGTTCCTACTGCGTCCACGAAATAGCGGCTGTCCCGATTCTTTGGTGAGAGGCGTGAAATGTTGTCCGTCTCCTTCTCTCGATTGATCACTCAGGTAAACGACGAGCAAGAGTGTACTTTATTGCCTTCAAAATACTCATCATTTCAAATTGATATCACACTCACACATCTATATCTAGTTTTTGGCATTTTTATTTCATATAATTTTTTACTGTCATGCTCCAGAATAAAAAGGGAATGTTCGGCTGACCTGTGTCTGTTGAGCATCGATCTTAATGTAATCCAGATCAGAATCGGGTGCGGAATGGGTGATTGTCCGAGCAAAAGAAGAGGGCAATTCCATCGGTTCGAGATATTCGAATTGAGTAGTCGAATGTGCAGATGTGGGCTGCAACCAAAACGTTTCCTTCAGTAACCCATCTGGAATAATTTATGTCGCGTCATTTTGGCACACTTCCCAAATACAATTACAGTTACGATTGAACTGTATTGGCGGGCCTTCTGTGAGAATTCTGGGTTCTCAAGTGTGTGGCGAGCGGTTGAGTGCGATTTCGTCTCTCCGTCTCCGGTTCCGCCCGCCCGGATTCCCTCTCCCAGACGCGTTGGCACGCGGGAGTTGTACGCCGCCACGATGGGTCGCCACTTCTACATCGGCACCATCAACGCCAGGACGCTCGGCCCAAGGGAGAAGCAGTCGGAGATGGAACTCGCCCTCGACAAGATCAAGTGGGACGTGGTTGCAGTGCAGGAAGCCAGGATTGTGGGTTGTGCCTCGTTCAATCTTACATCCTCAGGCACTGTAGTCTACCACTCGGGCGGGCCCACTGCTTCCCATGGCGTGGCATTTTTGCTTCGACCGCAACTCGCGCGCGGAGCTGTGTTCAATGGCCTCTCCCCTCGTTTGGCCACTCTGCTCCTTCCCGACCTACGGCTCTTCCTGGTCTGCGCTTACGCCCCTACGTCTTCCTACGATGACGACGCGTATGAAGACTTCCTAGACCAGGTTGAGACCGCCCTGCGGAGTGCCCCAAAAGGCCATATGCCAGTCCTGGTTGGTGACTTCAACTGTCGAGTGGCGAGGGAACCTGGCAATGAAAGATTTGTCGGTAACTTTGCCTCTCCCACACCGAACTCACGCGGACGCTGCTTCACTGAGCTCTGCGTGAGGAACAGACTGCGCATCCTGAACACGTTCCCCAAGAGACGGCACGGTCGAATCTGGACCTGGCGATCCCCAAACGGCTCCGCATTCCACCAAATTGACTACGTTGCAGCGCCCGCCACAGCGAGAGTAGTCAACTGTGGAGTCGTTGGTCGGTTTGAGTTTGACTCCGACCATCGCCTTGTTCGGATGTGCCTCTCCCTCCCTGGCAAGGCGAGGCAGAAAAGATGCAGGGAGCGGCTAGATTTCGATCGAACCGCTTTTACTGTCAACGCAAACCTTCTCGCGTCACTGCCCCTTGCCCGCCCCAGTTCTGCCGCCGACGCCTATACTACGGTAAAGGCTTTCACGGAGACCGCGGCAACGAACTGCTGGAGGAAGCGCCAATCCCCTTCTTGGATCTCGAGTGTAACGCGGAAGCTCCTAGCGATGCGCCATGAATTGCAATCCAACTCCCAACAAGCTGTCGCCTACTCAGCTGCCTGCAAAGCTGCCCGGACGAGTTTCGTCGATGACATCAGGAAGCGAAAGGAGGCGCAAGCACGGCAAGCAGCAACCATGGGAAGGAGCATCGTGAAGAGCATGCTGAGTCTGCAAACCTCAAAGAAGCGCCTTCTAGTTCCCCACCCTGTAACTGGTGCTCTCTCTCAAGCAGCTACCAAGACAGTGGTCCAGAGCTTCTTTGACGGTCTCTACACCCCTGCAGTTCCGTGTCCACTCCCAGTCCCTCCTCAGCCTCTGGATCCCCTTCCTCCCTTCCTACCCGATGAGGTCAGCAAAGCGATGTCCCAACTCAAGTATGGTCACTCACCCGGTTCGGATGGCATTCTCCCTGATATGCTATACCACTCTCGAAACCACCTTGCTCCCGTTATCGCTGATCTACTCAACTATCTGGTAGATGGAGAGGCTGTTCCAAGCGACCTGACCAAAGCAATTGTCACTCTTCTGCACAAGAAAGGAGACCCTACCAACATTGGGAACTTCCGTCCCATCTCCCTCCTCACCGTTTCCCTGAAGACAATGACCAAAGTCATTCTTCAGAGACTCGAAACTGTGCTTGAAGAAACAGAGTCCTCGACCCAAACCGGCTTCCGGCGCGGCTACAGTACTCTCGACAACCTGCATGCCATCAAGCAGGTCGCTGAAAGAACCTCCGAGTACGGTATCCCAATCTACTTGGCGTTCGTCGACTTCAAGAAGGCGTTCGACTGTGTGGAGTGGAATGCCTGCTGGCAAGCCCTCTTCTCGTTCGGAGCCCATCCCTCCCTCGTCCACATGTTGCGCCGTCTCTACGAGTCCTCCTCTACACTCATTCGAGTTAATGAGGAGCTCGTTCCTGTGACTGTGCGTCGAGGAGTCCGCCAAGGGGATACCCTCTCCCCTCGTCTCTTCAACGCAGTGCTACGATCAGCCATGGACAACATTGACTGGGAGTCAGATGGAATTAGAATCGACGGAAGGAACCTTTGCCACTTGGAGTATGCCGATGACGTGGCTCTCGTTGCCAAATCTCGACCCGAGCTGGAACGAATGCTGAAGAAGCTGATGGACGCGTGCAGCCGAGTTGGTCTCGAAGTGAATGCAAGCAAGACCAACCTCCTCACCTCCTGCACCTCTACCCGCAATCCAATAATCATCGGCAATCTGCGATTCGAATTCGTCGATAGCGCCACCTATCTCGGAGGAAGAATAGCTCTTCCCTTGGATCATTCCGACGAAATAGAACACCGGATTCGATTAGGGTGGCTGGCCTGGAGTAAGCTCTCGCACCTCCTATCTTCTCGAATTCTGTCCATCAAGATCAGGAGGAGAGTCTTCGAGAGCTGCATCACGGCTACAGTTCTCTATGGGTGTGAAGTATGGGCTCTGAGATCTAGCGAGAAGGAGAGGCTGAGAGTCACCCAGAGGAAGATGGAAAGAAAGATGCTTGGGGTCACGCTGAGGGACAGATGGAGGAATGACCGCGTGAGAGGGATTACCAAGCTGAGAGACTGGAATGAGGAAGGATTGAAACGAAAAGCGCGCTGGGCCCTCAAGATCAGAAGAATGGGAGTAGAACAGTGGAGCCGTGCGACAACTGTCTGGACTCCATTCAATAGGACTCGTCCCCCCGGAAAGCCTCGCGCGCGATGGAGAGACGACCTATCCCGAGCTATTGGCAGCCATTGGTGGAGTGCAACTTATGAAGACTACCGACCTATCATCTTCTGAGCGTTTCCGCCTGATAAGATAAATTGATTGATTGATTGATTGATTCTGT
This sequence comes from Pristionchus mayeri, assembly GCA_036245805.1. Taxonomy (NCBI): domain Eukaryota; kingdom Metazoa; phylum Nematoda; class Chromadorea; order Rhabditida; family Neodiplogasteridae; genus Pristionchus; species Pristionchus mayeri. The sequence continues at coordinate 27,278,401 of BTRK01000006.1, forward strand.
GAGAAGGCACAAATGTCACCTACCACAAATTGTTTTTTTTCGTATGCTATGTGTGGCTAAGAAGTTTGACATATTTTTGCTACGCGCCTTTAAAAAAGGGTTCCCATGAAACAGAATCATGGACTCTCACAACGACTGTACTGCATGCTGAGTACTGTACGGTGGTTTTCGATAAATTCTGCGCATAGCACTATTTGCATAATTCCACTATATTTTTATGAAAATTGCATTAAACTGGATCGCGCATTCCATGTTTTCACAATAAAAATCCATTAAACTCAATAATAAGGAAGAAAACCTATGCCAAGCAACGTGGTGTAACGCAGCGTGCATTTCGAAATTCCGTCTTTTCCGAATCCAACGGCCGTTTTCTCAATCAATCGCATGAATTCCTACAGTATTTTTAATTTGCCTGCATTTTCAATGAACTTTAGAAATTAATTGTGCAGCTTGTAGAAATTTATTTAACTTGAAACCAAGTGATTTCTGATCGGAAAAGCGCCCTATATAATCCCATGGTGCCAGTTTGTTATCGGCGAGACTCATGGGAACCCTTTTTTAAATAGGGCGATTTGATAATGTTTTGCTGCGACACCGTGCACTTTGTGCAGAGGGAGAGGAATTAATTTCAATTGTCATCGATCTCAATTTCATTTCTCACCCTCTCCGAGAAATGAAATTGAGATTGATGACACTTGAAATTAATTCCTCTCCCTCTGCACAAAGTGCGCGGTGTCCCAGCAAAACATTAGCAAATCGCCCTATTTAAAGGCGCGTAGCAAAAATATGTCAAACTTGTTTGCCACACATAGAATACGAAAAATGATCCCCTGAACAAGGCGCATCTTCCCATCTAATTGGTGTGTCTGTATCTGGCGCCTTATATTCGAGATCATCCAAAATTTAATAAAATTAGCATATTTCGAAATATGCAAATTTTGCTTCGACGGGCTCAGAGATAGCTCATAGTACCACTGTACAAATTTGAAGGTGATACCTCAATGGCTTTCGGAGTTATTAACAGAAATGTACATGCAGCCCACATGCAGCCTGGCTCAACCGGTCGAGATTGTGCAAAATGAAGTTGATCATCATGATCAGCTCCCTTGAGAACCCCGGTCCACGAGTTTTCGAAAATTCGACGCTTTCCAACGCTTTCATGAGTTTGCTCGATTCTTACGCAACCGGCGTCATATACAAAAACGCTAAAAATCAATAATAGCCTCAAGGGAAATCCGGAAGTGATCAGCGTAATCCCGCGCTCTCTCACTTTTGCATACTCTCTCGTACACGCGACGAGATCAGGGTGAGATCAGGGTTTCGGCCTCGTCCGGTAACTTTAATACATATACATTTTTCAAAAATTCATGTTTTGGCTATCTATGATCGTTCACAGAAGAGATCTGGACAACTCCTTTACAAGGGAACCGCATATGTAGGGGAAAGTCAAACATAAATTTGATGTCACCACTGGATTCTGGCCCCTGAGGGAAGTCCAACCACCTCTTGAACTCATCCAGAAACGACCTTCTAAGAACCGAAATTTGTATTTGAAAATTGGGATGAAATTTCCTCTACTCTTCATCAGCCTAGTGTACTCTTCGAGCTGCCCGTTCCACATCTCCCCCGGTAGCGCAGTGGTTGTGAGCTGCATCTATTTTGCAGAAGTCTGAAGGTCAAACCCCGATACCAGAGGCATATTTTGCTCTTTTTTTCCCCATCTTTCACTCACGTTTCATGTGGATTTGCTCAATTACTGCCATGTTTCACTCGATTTTGACTTGTTCAAAACTTCATTTTTCTTTGTTGTTTTTTCAGCAACACAGACAAATACCAGTGAAAATTGAACAATAATAGTCACAAAATTATCAACAACGATGGAACAGTATGGAGCAGTAGTGATGGAGATGGAACAATGGACTTCACAGAAAAATGAAGTTTTGAACAATTCAAAATCGAGTGAAACATGGCAATAATTGAGCAAATCCACATTCAAAGTGAGTGAAAGATGGGGAAAAAAGAGCAAAACATGCCTCTGGTATCGGGGTTTGAACTCCAGACTTCTGCAAAAATAGATGCAGCTCACAACCACTGCGCTACCGGGGGAGATGTGGAACGGGCAGTTCGAAGAGTACACTAGGCTGAGGGGGAACACAGTGTTTTAAACACACCACAAACGTAATGAAAGCGAGCTCTTTCTGCGATTTCCCAAAAATTAAAATGGCGCAATGGTGAATCCTCTTATCACGAAAACTAGGTTACGGTAGATTCGGGATACGCGTGCAATACGCGCCAGCCAAGCGTCGCGGTTACTCGCTGACCTCGGTGGCGTGGGTCGATAATTTCACTTTTTATCGATTTATTCTCTGTTGTTTTCGCTATAATATCGCTTGGATTACAGGTAGCTCCTCCTTGGATCGTTATTTTCTTCGGTTTTGTATTTTATTGATGATAAAGTTTTCAATGTTTTCTACTTGTGATTCGAGATTACGAAAATGGTTTATGGCCATTATTTATACCTCTTTAATCAATCCTAGGTACGATCTTCTCGGGGGAATCGTCCCCGCTACCGTTAAGACGAAGCCCCGTGAGGTTCGCGTCCCCGGAATGGAGCGCCGCGCCCCTTGTGAGTTATGTTTTATAGTTAAAACTAGCCCGGTTGCTCCTCTCTTTCGGCGGGGGCTCCTGATCTAGCGGAGTAGGTTTCGAAATTGCTAGTGACAAAACTTGTTAGCTCTAGATCTTTCTCCCTCCACTTTTCGTAATCGCCTAATCCGGTCACACAAAGGCACTGCGCTTTATATGTAAGTATAGATGAATGGGATGGGGATTATCAACAACTATGTTTCACTAGCCTGATTATGCTATCCGATTAGTTATTTTCTATAGCTCTCGAGGATACTTGTTTACGCGTGGGCTTAATCTGGGCACACGGACTTACCCATTATAAATATCAATACATATATATAAAGCGCAGTGTGTTCGTGTCTTTTCGAATTGCGAAACGAAACATTGAGGGAGAGAGTTCGCGTGCGATCGGAACGAGGGCTCTTGTGCTGAAGCCCAGATCGACACTTCCCAGCCCCCATTTTTAATTTTTTCTATGCAAGTTGACCGGTCAATTCATAGCATTAATATTCAGATTGCCGTAATTCTTAGAATGATTGTATCCTATCTAGACTGCTATCTATCCCAACCTAAACCCTATATTATACCATCTGGGTTTCAGCACAAGAGCCGGAACGAGTGATTGCGAAACCTGCTCCGCTAGCACGAGAGCCCCCGCCGAAGGCGTGGGGAACAACCGGGCTAATGCATAGAGAGTCCGTAATATTTTCCAACAAGAGTGTTAATCGTAGAAGGTGGTTCTGAAAATAACGTATTTATACTCGTATGTGCTTTGACATTCGTTAGGAAATATTCGCGTTGATTAGGATGAGATTAATATGACAAAATGGCACGTTAATAAAAGTAATTTCAGTGTACGGCAAGACTGAGGAGCGTGACTCGTACAGAACTGCCGAGAAGGTCACCCAGGCCGGAGACGGAGCGCTAAGTAATGGCCGTTTTTTTTCCGCGGAAGAGCGGCCTAGTAAATGCTTTCTTTTATATTGATTGTTTTTAATTGTATCAATATTACGCTTGCTTTATTTTTGAAAAATGTATAAATTACTTTGATTGTAAAGCAGTAGATGGTTCTCTGGCTGAAATATTGCCAGTGGCTATCTAGCATGCTAGAAAAATTATGATCTTTGTCTGTTTTTACTCCTTGATAAATACATTGGAAAATATGCCAGTTCTCGGTTGGTGGTGTACAAAGGGCACATTGCATACGGTATCATCGATAGGCTCGCTTTCATTACGCTTATAACACTGTGGAATAGAGGAAATTTCATCCCAATTTTCAAATTCAAATTTCGTTTCTTAGAAGGTCGTTTCCGGATGAGTTCAATAGGTGGTTGGACTTCCCTCATGGGTCAGAATCCAGTGGTGACATCATATTTGTGTTTGACTTTCCCCTACATATGCGGTTCCCTTGTTACTAGCCATGCTCATTTTGCCTTCATTCCTCCTTTAAACAACCCAAACAAGAGTTACAGAGAATAGCGATTTTTTAGCTGTGCCAGAACTACCTATCTATGCACGATTCTTAGGCAAGAAACCCTCATATATAATTGAGCTTCACTCCTACAAATAATGGGAACATTCAACGAGATGCTTACCGTGGTGGAGTGGGGATGCCTCACTCGGGGCGTTGTCTTTGGAATAGCTGGTAGTTTAGGTTTGAGTGATCGATCAACGAGTGGAGGAGCGATCGGAGGAGGAAGATCGTGTCTGCAAGAGAGAGGGTGAGAGAGAGGGAGTCTCACGCTCTCCTCCCCCCTCCCTAATTCTCAAACGTTTCTCAGTGAGAGAGTTCAGTCGCGCTTGCCTCGACTGCCAGTAATTGGGAATTGGAATTGCATGGGCACCTCTACATAATCTAGTCATCTTATCCACTCCCACTACTCACCACACCATGCACAAAAATATGCGAAAATCAATCACAATAATTGATAAACAAGAAAGAAAGGTAGAATTTACTAAATATTACAGATGCATAGATCCCCATGATCACAAAATCTCAGTCTCGGGGCTGAATATTGAGAAGCTTAGTTTCTTCTTTCTCAGACCTTCTCATCTATAATCGTTTTCACTATATACTCACAGTTTGATGGTTTCTCCACTGCTCTCATAGTCAGCCCTTTCATCGACTGATCCCCGTGGAGGAGGGGGCACGAATCCGTTGAGGTCGTGTTGACGAGAAGAGGAGGACGACGACGAGGGCCTCTCCAGAGTACGACATCTGCTATGCGCGCCCTTTCCTCATCCCACCATACTCAAAAATATAATATTTTCAAATAATGAAACATTACAGCTCGGCACCGAGAAATATTGATATGTGGCTTTTGAACATATAAGCTTAATGTTTACAACTCCTAAACTTGTAATGTCTTATCACCATTTCGCTTGAATTCCCTTGATGGGATGAATTCCCACATTTTCAGAAGTCCAATGCCGCTGTTCCCGAGGTAGTGCTATCGTTTCTATTTGAGCTATTTCAATCACAATCAGCCAACATGACAAAGACATAAAATTGATATTGAGAACGTATAGGGGTACGTGAGGTACCTCGGGGGGACAGGTGGTCTCACGAGAACTCCACTGCAACTACTGTTGTCTTCTTCCGTGCTGAGCGAAGCATGCGATGAATTGATGGATGACAGGGAAGAATTATCTGCCCCACTCTCTAAAGTTTCAACCTTCGCATAGAACTATAAATATTATGACGAAGTAAGATGACAAAAAGAGTGAATCGTTGTTTGCTCCTATACGAATTTGGAGCTCGTAAAGGCAAAGAAATTATATGAGCCTGTTTGCGTAAGAATCGGGCAGATTTGGTGGATTCTGGGACAGCCCAAAAATTCAATTTTCTAAAACTCTGTTTTTGGGATTATCGATGGTACAGAAAACGGTGGGCATGCTCATTTTACACTCAGAATTTTCTTTGGCTCCAGAAGGCGTTACGTTGAAAACACGTTTTAAAATATATCACATGCCAGGAAGGTGCTAAATTTAGGAGAGTATGGTTCCCTAGCTAGAATGCGATACTTATTACGGCTGTCTCCTTCATATTTCGGGAATGATTACGTTTTTTAACAATAAAATTATCGTACACGCAATTTCGAGACGAACGACTCAGGTGGAGGTGCCCAAGTTGGGTAAATAGTGAGTTGAAATGGAACGAAAACGGCGATCTTCTCTCTTCTTCCCTCTCGTTTAATCTGGGCACCCTCGCGATACCACACTCTCTCGCCTCTTCCTCGCTAAGGGAGATGGGGAAAGTAAAGCGCCGACTCGATTATCTCTGTTCTCAATTCACTATTTCACTACATGGAAAAAATCGATCAAATTAGAAATTCTGAATCCCCTCGTCACGGCGGTTCCAACCATGTAACTCGCTCGTCTTTAAATTGATTCGTGAAATTTGAAGTAAACAGTCGTAATCAGCATCGAATTCACCTACTGTCGTAAATTTCGCGCCTTCCTATCATGTGATAGATGTAAAAACGTGTTTCCATTTTTGGGCTGTCCCTGTCCTTGCTCGAAACTTATGCGAATGGGATCACTTAATTCTCGAATTCGAAATGACAAACCAGATCGTATATTCGGATTACGCTTCGTAGAAGGTGTCATTGGAGAATGGAAATTACGCAAATGTTGGTAGGGCTGCTGACGAACCTAAGGACGATCAACCATAAACATTGCGATTTAGTCATCCATCCCGCGCAAATCAAAGATCGTCAAGGCAAAGCGAATCGGATGCAATATAAATAAACATAGTGAAAACTAACTGCGGATCCCGTTTTCACACTGCTAATCTCGGACTGTGCAGTAGAAGCAAGAGATTGCACGTCTGACTGCTGAGACGAAGAAGGAATTTCAATCGACGGCGGTGGCAATGTGTCATGAATAGCCGGGCCTGTCAAATGTCACTCAAATTGAACACTTCTCAAATTTGCTCTATTTCTTGTTATTGACTGATTCTATAATAAATTAGAATCTAATTGGAATCATTTAGACGACTTCTTAATATGTAAGATTATGTTCTAGCAATGAACATATTAAATTAAATTAAATGTAATAATTAATTTTATTAAATTTGTTTTGGTGGTATCATAAAATTGTAGTGAGATATCTTTCTACTTTTACCCTTTCCTGTTGCTTACCCCAATGGTCAATAAACCATAAGTATTATTAAGAAATACCAGAAGCTTCGAGCGAATCTTCCCGTCTCCTCAGCCCACACGACTTACATAGGTTGCACACCCATACGTTCATTTCCTTTAAATATCGGAGGGAAATGGATATGAGCCAGTAGAAGAGACTCATGTCGTAAACTAGTCTATTTCGAATCGTGTAGGATTGAAAGTGAGAGAAGGGATAAAAGGAATTACAGCACTCACGTGTTCCGATTCTGCCGCGTAATACACCTCGGAAATTTTGGTTTCGTTTCGTCGAGGGACGTGAATGGAGAAGATCCACTGTAGATGGAGACCTCCCCGAGAGGCACACGAGGAATCAGCGAGACGAAGGTGAGAATCGATCTCAACCAATATACTTATTTTATAAGATAAATTAACACACGCAATAGAAATTAATTCAAAATCTACTAAAAGAAACGGAAGTCTTTTCAACCCGAACCACTCGCTTAGAAATAAATATACTTTGTTTACGAAAACCTATCGATATGTGAACAATATTTTGAAGAAAAGATAAGTTTTGTTATCATTATCACTGTGAAAACGAATTTGGTCGCATTGTCTTACGTTGGCAAATGTATAGATTACCCGAAGACGAGTATAATGTAAATAAAAGTTCACTGTTCGATCAAAAGGACCGAATTTTGCATATCAGAAGTGGCATTTCAAAAAAAGCAATAATGTTCAGATTTGGCCTCATTCTGACCCCAGTGATATCAATAGAACAAGACTAACGAAAAATGATGTCACAAAAATAATCCTAGTAGCCAGTGTACCGAGATTTTTAAAGGAGGTCCATGAAAACGCTCCTAAACCTGTCGTGTACCTGAACGACTTGATCCAATTTGAGCGATTTCCGCAATCTACGTTGCGTTTCGTCCCTGAATTCGTCTAAGAAATATATCTTGGCATCGTTCTCATCTTGTCTGATCTTGTAGTATCTCCTCGCCCATTTAGACTACAATCAATATAATGATGAACTGTGAAAATGAGCCACTTGCCTTCAAAAGTGGAAATCTGATTCCGTGATCTCTGGATTTTATCAGCCATCCCTCAGCACGGACCGAGTTAACGCCGGTCATTACATTTGATGAAACTCGAAAAAAAATACATGAACAAGAACAAAAATATATCATATATTTTATATATGAATAAAACACAGTTGCTTCGATAAAAGCGAAGCAGAAAATAATAATGAGAAGCAAAGTGTTCTGAATTTATGAGCATTGGCAATTTGCCAATCTACCTGAATCGTTTACTCTCCATTTTTCAACGCACGATGCGTGCCACTTTTGCGTGCGGTCACGCACTCCTCATTTTACATACACTCTCGCCGTGGATACTCAGAAAGAAAGAGTGTGCGAACGAGGAGTTCGTGGTCGCGCCGCTTTACAAATGTGGCGCGCATCCTGCGTTGAAAAAGAGCTCTGATCCGTAAGGCACGCCCCCCCCCCCCCCCCCCCGACCAAATATTTCCTTGCACTATTATAACAATGCCTACGTTGAAACTAGACTAAATTTTCAATAAAATATTTAAATATTAAAGGAAATCAAGAACCGATAATTATATGTTACTTACTTAACATAAACAGGTTTGAACTAAATGGAACCGGTAGCTCCTTGACATAACTAATTGGAACATTTTTTTGTTCTAACACCTTGCCAATCTGGAAATTCTGACTAAACTATTTTAACGTGCTATTTTAACATACTAAACTACTAAACTATTTTAACGTGGAAATTCTGACTAAACTATTTTAAAGTTACCCAACAAGGACGAAATTGACCCATTATTTTTTGTCCTCCATCGAATAGCCGATGGTTGAATTAGTATAAAATGAATATACAAAAATGCTAAAAATCAATAATAGCCTTAAGAGAAAGCCGGAAATGATCCGCGCTCTCTCACTTTTGCATACTCTCTCGTGCACGCGACGGGATCAGGGTGAGATCAGGGTTTCGTCCTTGTTGGGTAACTTTAAAGTTACCCAACAAGGACGAAACCCTGATCTCACCCTGATCCCGTCGCATGTACGAGAGAGTATGCAAAAGTGAGAGATCGCTGGATTACGTTGACCATTTCGTGCTTTCCCTTGAGGCTATAATTGATTTTTAACATTTTTGTATATTCATGCTCAACTAATTCAACCATCGGCTATTCGATGGAGGACAAAAATAATGGGTCAATTTCGTCCTTGTTGGGTAACTTTAACGCGCGTTTTGCTTGATTTCACCGGATGTGATGACACGTTTTCAAAAGGTCGAGGAACGTTCCGTCCCGAACGTTCCGGACGCACGGCCCCCGGAGCATCGACATAGGGCTTTGGAAAACGTCCGTGCGCTGTACAATTTATGCTGCAGAATTTACTCGCTAAACGCAGTAGCGATGATTTTCCAGCGGTTTCACGGCGGGTAGAAATCAAGTAGGCACCCCGACCTCCATGGCGAAAATGACAAGCAGCGAAATGGCCAAATTCAAAATTCGATACTCAGTTTCAATTCAAACCGTCAGGATCACCTGCACATCAGTTGCCTGAATATTGAACTTTTGAATGCCTGATTTTTGAAATCGCTTGTTTTTGCGGGAGTTTCTATGCGGTAAAGTTAAATTTATGAATTTTTTCGGACCACTGTGCTTTGATTGCAATCATGATTGTACAAGCTTCCGTTTTGATTTATTGGCAATATTGAGTTTGTTTTGCTTTGTTGCGGTATTTGGGTTCATCCCTTAATGCATTCTCGTACTCGCGCCCACATTCTCTTTCATATTTCGCGATTGCGAAGTGAATCTGTATTGAACGCGAATTGTATTATTCCGTCTTGTTAATTATCAACTTCCATTTCAAGTATTAAGCTTTTCGTAATGGTTTTTCATCTAATTTATTTCCAGGTCCTGCCCGTCCAGCCTACCAAGGCCGAGACGCGCTGATCCACGGTCCAAGATACACCCTTTTCCAATTAGTGGTTTGTAAACGACGTATTTATTATGCTTTTCAATATTAGTTGAATGCCAGTCATTGTGGGTTATCTGCAGTTTCTTTCATGAATTATGTTTAATTATGTTTAATTTGATAAAATTGCTTTTCGTCTGTTCATCCAACTACGCCAGGCAGAAATGCTGCTGAATGCCTCATCAACTTTTTTTTTCTATTTATCGTGTGTTATCATTCGATTGTATGTGCATAAAGGTAATTTTCAACCTTTGGAAGTACGCTTATAACAAGCCATAGCGACGAAAGAGGGCCGTATTATATTCTTGAAGATAAGTACTCACTAAAATTAGCAAGAATGGGCGGGGTCTTGGTCAATCAATCTTACGGAATTTAGTGATGTGGGCGGAGCCAAGCTGAACAAATTTTCGCCATGGGTTTGGCCTCCGGGTCGGGATTCTACCCGCCGTGGCGGTTTCTGCCGAAGACGATTCCAGTTTTTTCTAGTTAGTTCCCGGCTATGAATTAGAAATTAACTTTTCAATGTTCTGTAGTTTGTAGCCTCCTTTCTCACTGGAATTCCCTTATTTTTTTCAAATGTGCAGTATTTTTTCTTCTCTTTTATGATAATATTTCTTCCTGAATTCGACACCTGCACTATTGAACTGTTGTGATATTTCCATGGCTAATATTCATCCATCCAATCGATACTGTGCGGACACCTTACAACGCCACCTCGCGAAAGTATACCACACAGCTTCGCGCATCCTGCGTTGGAAAACCGGAGAAACTTCCAAACGACTCGTTGATACCTGAAATGTGCATATTAGCTTTCTTAGCTGGTGAAACGGGGAGAGGTGCAGGAGGGCATTTATACACGGGAGGTTATATGGGATTGATATTAATTGAGCCCGAAGCGGTGCGTGAAGCACATGAGTCGGTTGCCACCCTCCGCCGAGTGAACGATAAACGTAACCCTGACAGAGACGGTGGGACCCAGATGCGTAAACACACATGCGAACACATTTGCGGAGGCAGTATAAGGAAGAAGTGGAGATAATTAAAAAACACAAACCGACACTTTTAAACACAGAGCGTTAAAAATGCTCGATGGGAGGACAGCATTTGAGGTCTTCTTCTTCGGCTTAACGTTGTCGTCTTCCATCAAACGGAGAAGAAGAAGTTAGACTGCAAGAACGGGGTTTCAACTAGTATCGAATAATGGGGAAAGCAGAATCGTTAACAAATCAAATCCGCGCCCGTGTAAGTAATATCATATCAGAAGCTATCAAATATTATTCTGAACTCGCGCTATCACATAAATATTGATAATTGGTAGGGATAAACTAAACAAACCTATTAAAACAATATAGAACAATCAAAATAAAACTAAAAGCATCGAAATTCACAATGACAAACTTAAAAAAAACGCAATGAAAAAATCAAATTTTGCACCGCGCGTGAAGTGATAATCAGGCAATTCGAAGTGACAATCAGGCATTTTGAAGTGATAATCAGGGAATCTGACTGTACTTTTTTTGAACGCGCGCGCCTTTTTATTGATGCCTGCGGACGTTTTCGTTTTCCTTATGTATTCTCTTATGTAGCATCGACATAGGGCTTTGGAAAACGTCCGGACGTTCCGCACAGCGTTCTGCTCACTAACCACAGTAGTGGAGCTTTTTCAGTGTTTTTTGTAGGGTCCACCGCGTGAAATTGAAAATTAGATTAAAAAATTATTTGTTATTTGCATTAAGGCAGTCGGCGATGCAGAATTCATATTCTACACTCAAATCGTGATCAAAATTAGAACTCATCGAGCATTTACGCTCAAATCTAAACCCCGCCCCTCGTGGTGTATGCTGAGCCGCGCGCATGAATGTTCACGCGTGCGGCTTCAGTTCTCTGTGTCAACCTATATATTTTCTGAACAATGTTTTCTGATGTTCGGTCGAGTAATCAGTTTATTTTGCTTAGAATTGTTAACACTTTCGTTTTTGTTGTTTTTGTACACATTTGCTAGTTTCAGATGGGTATCGACATCAACCACAAGCAAGATAAAGGTAGTCCTGGGCCAACTACAACGAGATCGTGCTCAGACGCCTGTTCATGTCACGCAAGAACCGTCGGAGATGAAGTAATCACCATCGACCAGCTCGCAACTCGTGTGCCCTAGGGAGAGAACACCCTCTTCATCAAGGTGCGTGGTTATTCATTCAAAGAAAATTAATGCTAGTATAGAAATATCTAAACCATATGTGTATTCTATTTGTGCTTTAGGGTCTCCGCAAGGCTCGCGAGGCCGAGCGACACTCGCATGGCAAGCCCTTCGTCCGTTCCAAGGGACGCAAGTTCGAGCGCGCCAGAGGAAGAAGAAAGTGTAACGGATAAAAGGCATTTTATGTCTGTGTTGTGTAGGTCATTTTCGAGTTAAAAAGTTATAAATGTAAAATAAAGTTGTTTTTGACCAATTATGTGTCAATACACTCAATACACTAATATAGGTTAGTGTGTCCTGATTTTATGCGATTTTCGATAGTCGATCTAAGACTAAATATTTATGATATGTCATTGCAAATCCGGAATTCAATGAGGTAGCCTTAAGTTTTAGTTGGTATTGTTTAGAGTTTCGGAAAGTAATTGAATCTACGTAGATAGGAGCGTGATAAGATGCACGAACGAAAGAGTAGAATGTTCAATTATTTATATTAAAACCATGGAGATTGCAAGGGGGAGGGGGGAGGTAAATACTTCGGTATAATTAGTAATTAGTTACAATAGAGTAACGGTTTGTTTTCCAGATTTTAACACGGACTTCAAGGGGGTCAGAAGGAATAATTTGGAGGGGACAACTTCGATAGGAAACGACAAAAATAATATGCTCTTGACATTTTAATCTAGTATATTACAACAGAAATGGCGCTATTCGGGGGGTCTCCGCCACATCAATCTAATAGTGTGTTATGTTGTATTTCATTATGCATTTTCCTTCATGTCCTCAATCATCTCGCAATCAGATCGGTCTGTATCCATCAATGCACCACCCTCTTCTTTCACAATAGGCGCTACTGGGCTGACTCGCTTGCGAATGTCTCCATTCATGAGATCACTCTTATACCACTCTTCCGTCCAAATCATCTTTTTGTTGGATCCGCACTCGTATTGCACTAGTGCATATGGAGTTCCGAGCTTGGATGTTTTCATAACAGAAAGAATTTGGAATGGATAGGGAATGTTATCCAGAATATGGACATATTCGCCGACCACTTTCGCCGCGTCTTGACCACTGAATACATTCAAATCAATTTTCGAGTCGTGGTCGATCGCTCTCTTCACTTTCTCAATCAACTCATCCTTAGATAGTGCAATCGAGTTTTTGCTCGTAGTAAAACTCTTTGTACCGTAAGCAGCTTGATTCAATATTCGCTTTCGAACACGCAATTGAATCTTCATAGATTCACGCACTTTTTCATCAGTTGATCCTCGGGCAAGAAATGCATCGAGGTCAGCTCTTGTAGGGAAGTATCCACCACTACTGTATAAGTCTTCAAAAAGCTTCTCCGAGGCAGTTTGAATATGAGCAGAACTTGAGTGCTCAATTTTCAAATCCTCATTCATCTTATCATTAACTTTTTCGAGAATTTCTCGTTCTGCCTGTTTCGCCTCCTTCTCAAGAATCGGAGCGAGGGCAGTGCATTCATCCATCACTGTTTCCTGCAGTTTCTCAGGCATTGAGTTAAACCACTGCATCACTCGGTTCTTTCGTAGCATAATTTCAGTGCCTACTCTAGACATCCTAGTGTGTGGAGCTCTCTTCAGGACGTAATCCAAATCACCAAATGCTGCCTCTACGGGAACATTGGTGCATGGTGTTCCAGAGAATGCAATGCGAGTGCATGTCGCTTGTGCTCCGGTCGAGACGCACAGTGAGTAGTATTCACCACCCTTGAGGAATGGAGCGAAAACACGCCGGAGGAATGGACCCGTAATCATCATCGCCATTTTCGCTACGTCAATGGCCAATGGTGAAGATGGGCACTTCACAACGAAGGAAGTGTCGGGGTTGTCCAGATGGAATATGTCCTCCGATGTGAATGCACTCAAATCTGGCGGGGTACCTCCAAAGAGTAATTGGGGATTGTTCGTTCTTGAATCAGTCCAAGTCAGCAGCTCTCCGATAATCTTCGGAAAATCAAATACATGAATTTTTTCATCATTAGCAATCCTCCAAATAGGTCCTGTCAAATAGCAATCGACTAATGCAAGCACTAGAATTTGAGCCAAGTATAGCTCGTTGCACAATCCTTGCTTGAGGAATTCGACCTTATCTGCTCTATAGTTGTTCAAGAAGAGCAAGAAATGATCGAGATGAGCAATAATTAGCTTTGCTGCCGCTGGCACTACATTGAATCTATTGCCAGTCAACGTTGGAAGTCTGATCATTTCGATCCGCTCCACTGCGCACCACGCCTCATACTCTTTGTATGTTAAGTACTTAGCAGAGGCTCTCGGCCCAAAAGGTTTCATCATCTTTCGTATGAGTTTGATCGAATTAGCCTTTCCTTCTGCAGATTCTGATGTCTTAGTACGATTGTACTCATGCTGTGCAAAAACAGTACAGATCGGCTCAATCAAACTTGCTACAATATGCACCAGGCATAGGACTGAGATGAATTGAAGATGCATATTTCGCTCGCTTGGGGTCATAGTGGCCCATCCACCACGAACAACTGGTAAGATATGACTCCTGTAGTCTCTGATCAAATTCGCAAATTTCGCTTGTGTGGATGCGCGATCTCCCATTGCCGCATTGATCGCTGTGATAACGAGATTACGGAATCTCGGCGTAACAGACATTTGGGGTCTCGATGCCGAGCCGGATCTATCGATCTCGTCCAGAATGGCGAAGAAAGTGTTCAGCGATGTGAGCGCATCCTTCGATGGGACTTCACGGACCCCCAACACTTGGTTGAATGTCTTTCCATCTTTGTCTGTAATTGTAGCAATGTATGATTGCATAGTATGTGTCCGTTTTTTCGTCTCATCGGAGCACACAGTCACTCCCACGTTTGTATTTCTCTCGTTGTTTACGGCCTCAGCCAATACACTCCTATTTTGCTTCTGGGCAAGTGCCATGGCAGTGAATGTATTGTGGGCGACACAAGTTGCAGATGGTAGATCACTGAGTGTTTGACCAGTCATGTTCCGAATAACCGTTTGCATAACTGGAGCGACATTCACGTCGCTCACTCCATATTGTTTGAGCTCAATTGCCGTTTTCCTTGTGTTCAGTGTGTATCGTCCACCCTCTTTGGTCACGATAGTATTTGAATTGCGAATACCATTCGTATTCTCATTCATGACATCCTCCTCTTCCCTCACACAGACTCGTTTGTTCAACAAACGCATCTCCCTCCGTAGTTTCTTTACTTGGGACTTTGATTGGGAAAGCTGCGACTGAGCCTCCTTCCATTCACTCTCAGTATCATCCAGTTTCCTTTTGAGCGATGAGATCTGTTTGCCTTTAGATCTGTTCATTCGCCTTTCTTGCAGCAGATCTCTCCACAACCGATCTCTCGACTCTCTCACACGTTTCAGGTTCATCTTATCTATATTTGGAGTGGTCTTCCCCATGGAAATCACTCGCGAGTGAGTGCCGATAGGCCCTTGCGAAAGGAAACATTAAAAGATGCATTCGAGACTGAGGGCGTGAAGACCGGGGATGGGAAGGAAATGCGGTCTGAGTTTGGAAAAGTGATTGTATGTGGCGGAGATGGGCATGATGGGAGCGAGGAATGGGGGGGGGGAGTATTGTATGATGAATGAGGAGAAAGGGATGAGGGGGTGGAAGTTTTGTCATAGGAGGAAGAGGAAATGAAAGGGCTATGGGGCAATTTACAAGGAATATTCAATAGTAATTCGGGTGGCTTACTAATTTCACGTATAGAAATTCGGGTAGAATAATCGAAGGAATCTTTCTTCTTATTAAGTTGTGCTTGCCTCTCAATATTTGTCCATCTCCTCACAACATTGAATAACTTCTTTCGATCGATAGAAATATGCGGTGGCAGGGCGCTGAAGTACCTTCATTACTCAATGAAAATAGACGATCTTTCTCTGATTTTTTTATCAATTTGCATTAAGATTAGTTATTAATGTTCGATAAGAAATCTACTACCAACCGCGTTGCAAGTGAATAGATTGAGGTTGCACTGGACTTTGCCTCAGCATCCAGATACAGTAGCTAGAATATCAGTATTATGCATGGTGAACAGTGTTTTAAAACAGTGCATAGTGGTTAAGCAATATACATATAATTGTTCCGTACCTCTCCCACGGAAATTGATTTCCCATCGAATGACTGTTTATTCGTTGATAGACGAGCAACTCGATGATTCCCTTTGTCTGGCACAATCTTGTTTCGTGAGACCTGATTAAATGAGAACTACCCAAAAAAATACTAGCAGAGGAAATAGAACAATTGCTCTCCTCGATTTGTCCCCACTCTCGTTTATCTACCGTATTCATTCCAGGAACCTAAGTGAAAACAGTGGGATAAAGAGGACAGTGAGAGAAAATCTTCAATGATCAGTGGAAATGTAAAAGAAGTTAAACTCCAGAGGAGATTTTGTTCCTGAGTTTCTGGCTGCTCCATCCTCTCTTTCATTCGATCACTCTCACTGTCATCTACCGTAATCGCTTCGGGAGAGGGAATCTGAAGGAGTAGAGTGTGTTACTACAGATGAACGGTGCCCTTTTCATTCGACTCTGTACCTGGGAATCTAGTTGCTCCCTCCTTTCCTCCATCTCCATTCCTTCACTCTCATTGTAATCTACCGTAATCGCTTCGGGAGAGGGAATCTGAAGGAGTAGAGTGTGTTACTACAGATGAACGGTGCCCTTTTCATTCGACTCTGTACCTGGGAATCTAGTTGCTCCCTCCTTTCCTCCATCTCCATTCCTTCACTCTCATTGTAATCTACCGTAATCGCTTCGGGAGAGGGAATCTGAAGGAGTAGAGTGTGTTACTACAGATGAACGGTGCCCTTTTCATTCGACTCTGTACCTGGGAATCTAGTTGCTCCCTCCTTTCCTCCATCTCCATTCCTTCACTCTCACTGTCATCTACCGTAATCTCTTAGGGAGAGGTCACCTGAATGAGCAGCATGGGTTACTACAAAGGTTACTGTGAACTATTCATTCCATTCTATACCTGAAGTTCTGACTTCTCCATCTTCATTAGATCATTCTCTCTTCGATCTATCGTAATCGCTTCGTGTCGGGCCACCTGAGTGAGTTGAGTGGGTTACGATAGCAATTCGGAGTATTGATCGCCCAATGTATTCATTGAACTGAAAACTTGTCAATGAATTTTATTATTTCTCCGAATTTAGCACTTGTTCGGAAGGATAATCATGTTCAGGGATGAGAGATTTTGATTGAAAAGGGCTTCTGTACGGTGAAATATTCAATCGATTTTTGTACCTGAGAAGACTCCTCCCTCTCATCCATTTTCATACGATCACTTGCGCCATGGCCTATCGAACTTGTTTTGGGAGGAGGCGTCTAAGTGAGTCATATAACTTACTGTAGCAGGATATCGTTCTCTAACCTTTGGAAATATCTGGTATGTTGATGGAGAGGGCAAGGAGGGGAAATCATCTTCACAGAACAAGCGAATTTGCTGTAAACGAGGTTCTAATCCCGAGGAGTACGGTAAAGGGATTATTTCAATTGAAATATTACCTGAGAAGACTCCCTACTTGTCCCAATCGACTGATCAATGGCTGCTTGATCTACGGTGCTTCGGGAGGATGCCTAAGTAAGTCAACAAAAATTTATTCACTACTTTATTCCTTCATTTTACAAGAAACATAATTGATTGAGAAGTAAGGAATGCTAATTTAAAAATATCCCACCAGTTCTTGGCGGACTTTCATTAGTTCGATTCCCATCCAATTGCTTCCCCTCCATTTCGCACTATCAATTGCATCCGGATCGAACCAATTCAATCCTGAATAGAGATAACTTACTATTTCAGAAGAGAAGAAAATTAATAGTATCGCAGTGGCATTCGAGACAAAGGGGGGAGAGTATTGAGGGCAGGTCATACTCACCGATTCCCCAGCGGGTGTCGGAAGGGCTAGCCTCAACAAGGATTGCATCCCCAGTGGCAATCAATTCCTCTCTCAATGATCCATTTTGAGAGAATTTGAGGTAGAGTGCCCGATGCATCACTCCACGGGACACTCTATTCCACCTGAAACTGTTTCCCTCCAACGAGAAGTCGTGACTGACTCACTCCTATTCGCATGATCTAGGGTTGCAGAAACAATATGGATGAGATCGTACCTTCTAGCTCTATTCCCTTCTTTGTTTCACGAGCTCGCACTAGAGAGGTCACGATACTCTCCCCTCCCTTCCAATGCCTTGATCAACGGGGGAGCGAGTCGAGTAGAGAGAGAGAGAGTGAGCAAGGGGAGAGAAGGAAGATCGGAAGGGGTCTGTTGATCTTTGAGGAAAGGGTGTCAACAGAGATCCCGCTTAGAAAGTGAGATCACGCACCCACTGGAAGTTTGGCATGTTTTGTGCGAGATTGAGGGAGAGAGGAAGGGAAAGAGTTCAGGGAGGAAGGGGCGCGACAAGCTGGATCTCGATCTCGTTTCTGCAACCCTAGTATACACTCTCCATTTCCTCTAACTTACGAGAGAGAGTGTGCAAAACGAAGACCATTACTCCCTCGAACCCTCAGGAAACACTCGCTCACTTCCATCGTTTGAATCCCCGGACATGTTTGCCGAGTGTCTTCGTGTAGCCAGGGGATGGGGTGCGCATGATCGCCCTCGCACTCTCCTCATCGCGAAACTCCATGGCTTTCTCGTACCTGATGGTCGATGTAGTGAAAGAGTACGGTAGAATACGTTCGAAGTAAGTGAATGCGACGTGGAAGACTACGGTAGGTGACTCACATGTAGAACTGCTCAGATGAGTGGAACGAGAGACCCGTGATTGGATCCTACGAATACAGATCATATTATTTGTTTTATGAGCATAGTCCTTCATCTACGAACCTCGATCCTGCAGCGGTAGTGGTTAGAGAAGTGCGATTCGTTAGTGTAGAAGAATACGTATTTCTCATTGTGTAATCCAGGAAGAAAATGTGTCATTTTTAAATGAATATTGTCTTGTTTTAAATCTTTGCTTTACATGACAGGTTGATAGATATGCTTACAGTAATCAATGATTCTTTCCGGGTCTCAATTACGGCACTGTGTTTCGATGAATGTTAAGGAAAGTCTCAATGATAAATTCTTCTGCATTTCCGAACAGTGATCAAGAATAGACAGATCTACTTTTTCCTGAAGATTTATTGCTGAGCACTATATTGTTCATTCGCAATTAATTTTAGTGTAAAAAAATCGACATTTACCACAAGTTTAATTCGCTTTTCTAAAAAATCTCAATGATAGATTCAGGCCATTTTAATTTATTTGTATCGCCTCATTGTTATTTATACATAGCTTGAAATGCTAAGATGAGCACTCTCTAGAACAAGAAATAATCAAGAAATTTAAATTTTCCACGTGACGATGTTTCCTAATTTTACAACCAGACATTTGACGGTTTTCATTTTTGATTTTCCGGTTCGGTGGTCCATAGTTTTTTTGCCGACTTTTCCGGGTTTTAGGTATGCAGAATCGCAGAGTGATCGTGATTCTCCCTGCAAATTCAGTGATTTTCAGGATTTTGCACGCACAATCAGGCAATCTGACTGTACTTTTTTCAAACGAGCGCGCCTTTTTCTTGATGCCTGCGGACGTTTTCATTTTCCTTATGTATTTTCTCCGGGGGCCGTGCGCACGCACTTCTCGTTTTCATATTCTCTTGTCGATAGAGAGAGTGTGTGAAAAATAGTTGTGCGCGCAGCCAGTTCGCAAAAGTGGGCCACAGTCCGTGGCGTAGGGACGGCAGCGCGAATTTTTGAGTACGGAATATTGGTTGCCTCCTTCCGACGCTTTTGCTTCCAAACTACCGTACTTTTCAAGCCAAATTCTTTCAATATTTTAAAACATTTGTAAAAAATATTTAATGTTATTTTTAAGCTATTTTGTTAATTGGAATGAATATGAACACATATTGAAAGAACACCGAGCATGGCAAGAATAGAAATATTGCAGAAATGAAGACGCACGATACGTTCGAAAATATACGTGTTTTCAGAATTAAGTGTTGAAGCTTCATTTTCTCAGTATTTGTAGATTATGAGGCACAAAAAATTGTTTCAAAATAAAAATAAAAATAAATATCAGATATTAGAGAATTCTCCATTCTCCATTCTCCATTCTCCATTCTCCATTCTCTATTCTAGCGCTCGTGATGGGCGGTCGTCCCTGACCCCGCTCTTTTCCGACCTAGTTTGGGGAATCCTCTCCCGTCAGCTTGGGCAACCCGGAGAGTATCGCCTACTTGGTACACTTCAAGAGGAGGAGCACGGACGGATTCCCATCGTCTCGAGTGATCTACCGTCAAGAAAGCCTCGCTCAAGTCTGCGTTGTGAGTTCCTAACCGGCGCAAGTCAGGTGTTCGGCGGCAGGATGATCTACTTCGATGCTCAACGGAGATCCGTCACGATCGTCCCTACAGTTGACCAGAGAAGCCAAAGAAGATCCCATCCATTGACCTAACGACGCTCTGATACCGAAGATCCCAATTCCATCCACACCGAAGTCACCCTCCTGCAGGACCATTGTGCCTGACGTCAGGATAAATATGAAATATGAAATAGAGAATGAGACCGTCGAAGTTGAGCGTTTTACCGTTGTGAAAATACATAATTCGTGTTTCCTTGGAAGGCGCAAACCGTATTTTCGAGATTTTTGGGTATTTATTTCAGAACACTGTTCCGCGTATCATACGTAAAAACTAAAAATATACTGTCTGCGCCTTTTTTTAAAACAGACTTCAAAGTTGCGACTACCGTAATCCACGCATGTTTACGTTTCTGTTGAACGTATTTTTAATGTTTGGTGCGTGTTTGTAGCAAAAATGTATATTTAGTTCTTGCTTGTACGCGGCAAATATGTAGACACAATAGTCTACGCGATTTAAACACAAATCAGGCAAAAATGATTGTTTCAGTTTGCGATAGGTATAAGTAAAGGAGTGACTTGAGATGCGCTCCACTTGGACTGAAAGCGTCGGCATTTTGACTTTTGTTTATTATTGTTTTTCTCTTTTTTTGGTCATTTTTATTAAAAACTAAAGTGAAAAGTCGAAATGGGGTAGGCATAGCTTTCAATTGCTTACCAATTTGTGAATTGTTTTGCTTGTTCGTTAACACCGTTGCTGTCCCTACCGTGGCGCGGATTCTGAAAAAAGTGTCGCATAGTTTAAATTCCCGCAAGTCGACGTTTACCAACATAAATCTGACCTTTTGCCGGAATCGAAACTGTATTTCCCGGTTCTGTGCCACCTAACCCAAAGAAGCCTAAGCACATCCTTAAGCATCCTAAGCCCGTCCTTAAGCTTCTTAATCATGATACTAATTCTTAGGCTCGACTTCAATTTTGTTTTTGGTAATTTTGCTTAATTGTTGCACCGTGCAAATTACTATTTGCCTAGGAAATTACTACTGGTTTTAACGGTTTTAATTTACTACTTTGCACGGCAATTTTTTTATCAACACCCTGTTGAAAGAAATGGTCCCTTTCGCGAACGTTTTTAAACACAGAAAGACTTGCTAAAAATAGAAATGCATAGATTCTTTACAGTAAACATACAGTATCTATACAGTATATATTGCTACCTGCTAAACAGCTAGGCATAGGTTGCCTGAGATACGGTATATTTAATTTGAAAAGTTACCGTTCTGCAGGAACGTATAATGCACCGCACTACCCTGATTGGCAATTTTTAGCGGACCATTTTTCTCTGGTGTGTTGATGAAAAAATTGCCGTGCTTTGTCTTCCATTCTTTGCCTATTCTCTTGACAATTTAACTTGAACTTTCATTTTTATATACTCTTTCTTCGAAGCTACGAATTCTGGTGACGTTTTTTTCCTTGTGGAAAATGATATCATGGTTTTTTGTATTCGCGTACTGATTGATTAGTTAATTGTGCTGAATGTTGTGTTTGTCTATCTAAATGACTATATTCGCTTAGGTATGGTTAGTAACGAATATAGCAGATGATACTGTGGAGCTAGGATGTAATATACTAAAAATTTCAGAATGGTGCAAAGAAAGGGTAAAAACGACTCCGTTGCTCAAAATGGTGTCACCAATGGTCACATCAACGGAAAAGGAGGAAACAAGGGAATCAAAACCGTCCAAGCGAAGGCTCTTAAAGTTAAGGAAGAGTCGGACTCTGAATCTGAGGTTAGGTTTTATATGTGCTGGTTTTTCAATATTTATTTTATCCCTTTAACTTGGTTCATCTTGGTTTCTGCAGCGTACACTGCCCGTAAAGCAAGCAAATGGGCATAGCTCTGAGAAAGGGGAGAAAAGGAAGCGAACTTCATCGATGAGCAAGACTGCTTCTCTCGGAGAAAGAAAAGCAGCACTGTAAGATATTTTGTGTCCTTGTTTATCTGATTCAGCCAAGGAATGACTTTTCAGAAGTGTTAAGTCTTCATCTGAGTCAAAGGGGGATTCCATAGCTTTCCTTCTCACGCAAGGGTTGATGGCTAATGACTCCTCGAAGATTGACACTGTCTTGGAAAAGACGAATCCTAATGTGATTCAAGTGAGTACCCCTTTGATATTTGTATTTTGCTATTTTTTTCTGAGCACTGTTCAACCGGAAAGTGCCATCTACATGATCAGGATATTTTTGTTTCGCGTTTATTCATCAAAATTATTTTTAAAAAAATACAGCGCGCATTTCATTGCAGCAATCCGTTGTTAAAAGCTCGCCATTTTGAAACGCGAGAAATGAGACAGATTACGGCAACTCCGTTTTTGAGAAATAAGAAGGAAAACCAAAACTGCAAAATATTTCAAACGCGCTCCTCTCATTCTCACAACCGCTTTCGCAATCGTAGAAAACGGGAACGCAGACAGAGTGCTTTATAAATAGTTATAGATAGTCCGCAATTATGTAGATGTTAAATTTAATATTGTGAATAGTTAGTATCTTTGAAGGCCACGCTTGGGGAACTACCCGCGGTTCAAGTCGTTCCCCTACTGAAAGCGATTGAACTTCGTCTTCGCACGAGAAAAGCATTGGAGTTAGTTTGGATTATTACGTATCTATACTAAAGATTTTTTTATTAATTTAAATAAAACATTAAACAAAACCCTATTCATTCGTTTGACAATGTAATTTATTTTCAAGAATGCTCATTTCAGTATTCGTCCTTGGATTCGATGGGCACAATGCTGCCTTTCTCTCCATTTGCCTTACCTCTCATCGGTTAGTTTACCTTCAATAATGCGCGGTGTTGGGGAATTATGTAACCTCCACATCCATCGCCTATCACTCTATCAAGAAATTGGTACGAGGTACTTTCGACTTAGCATTTCTTCAAGGGTTACTCTCACAAAATGATATCGAGTAAAACTTGCCGTGAGGGACCACCAACTTTCAACAGGGCATTGGGAAAAATAACTCCGTAATTCATAGTTTTGAGCGGGATTTCAAAAAAATTAAATCATATGAGAAAGTTTGACTAAACTGACCTGAATTAAAATAATACCAATATTAAAGTTATTACCCGAGGTCAAAAACCTGATCCCGAGATTGTACGCGTTACCGACATGTCGCGTGTATGAGAGAGAGTGTGCAAAAGTTAGGGAGCACTAGATCAAGCAACCTCAACCTGATTCTTTCCGGCCACACCCACTCCTTCTTATCGAAACTATATTTCGGTGTAGGATATTTTCGCGAAATATCAAGTCTGCGCAGGCAAGTCGTCATGCCCGGCGGGAAGATTAATAGTCGTATGAAAACCTAATCAGGCAACAAAGTACGGTACTTTTAAGCTTTAGAATTTTGTTAACGGTCAGCGCTGACGTGCTGACTTCAGCCGTGACGAAACAGCAGCCTGAAACTGAAGAAGGTAGAAAGTGATCACCCACTAAACACCGTAATCCGCAAATTCTGCAGCACACTGTTCCCGGAGCATCGATATAAGGAAAGGAAAAACGACCGGGGGATTTCCCAGAAATCGCTCGAACTATATATTAGGGTGTCCGGAAAGTTCGTATAATTTTTTGTTTTTATTTTTTATTCAATGCTTTACAATTCTCAGTGACCAATGTATGCCCCCTTCTTTCTCACTACCTCCCTCCAGCGATTGGGCAGGGTCTCGATTCCTCTCTTCCAGAATGCGGGTTTCTTCGAGACCGCCCAGTTCACGAAAGCCCTCACAACTTCATCTCGATTCTTGAACTTCTTTCCTTTGCAGAAGTCAGAGAGAGAGCGGAAGCAGTGGTAGTCGCATGGGGAGAGATCCGGGGAATACGGTGGATGGGGAATCCTCTCGATCTTCAGCTCGTCCATTTTCTTCTGGGTCATCTTCGCTCGATATGGGCGAACATTGTCCATCAGAAGAAGAATTTTGCCCTGGTTCAGGAGTCTGGGAGGGACTCTGATCGCGACATCTTCCAGTTGTTCAGAGAAGAGGTCGGCATTGATGCTGGTGCCAGGGGCGAGGATCTCCCAGTAGATGGGACCGAGCACTGAGAAGAAGAAGCAGAGGAGTACCTTCTTTCCGTGCTCTTCCTTCTTCGGGACGGGCGTGGGCTTCTCATCTGCATCCACCCATTGCAGTCTCCTCACAGGGTTATCGTACGTGATCCACTTCTCATCTGTAGCGATGATGGAATTGACCCATCGAAGATTGGATCTACGATGGAGTAATTCCCGACAGACTTGAACACGATTTTTCAGCTGTTCGGGGGAGAGGTCATGGGGAATCACTTGTGGGAGTTTCGGCTTCTTCCCAGATCGATGGAGGATATCGGACACCGTTGATCTGGGAGTACCAGTATCCTTCTTCAACTCACGCACACTGGCCATGGGCTTGCGCTTCAGTATGCGGAGAACGAGAGGCTGATCGAGGGAGGGAGGGCGTCCAGAGCGGGGTTGATCATCGAGACCAAACTCCCCTTTCTTGAAGCGGGAGAACCACTTATAGCAGAAGGGTATGGAGGGGGCGTCAGCTCCTTCCGACTGGGCCAGGGCTGAGTGGGCCTCCTTCACGGATCGGCCAAGACGGTAGTAATGAAGTAAAACTGCTCGGAGGTAGAGATGGGAGTCCATCACAAGAATCAATGTAGCAACTAGGAGACTGATTAAATCCTCTCACTACTCAACGTCAGAATGATGCAATACATTGTTGACAAACAGATTGCGCAATCACTGCATTTGATCGCGAACTGACTTTTTTCCGAAGCATTATACGAACTTTCCGGACACCCCAATAAAAATTGTCGTTTTATTTCTCCTTATGTATTTTCTCCGTGGATGGGGGGGATGGCAGCACTAGTAAATGTCCCATTGCGACACGCTATCCAGATCCATAAATTCGTCGCGGTTCATTTTTGTGGAGAATTGAAGCGAAAATTTTCCACTGTTTGGGATTCCATGCGGCCATCCCGTGGCTATGATTATTCGCATATATTCTTTCATAGCTTATTCGAGCATCGTCTATCTGATGATAATTTAATAATAGGGGGGGGGGGGGGTTAATTTGCGTAACTTTAATTACGATGTATTATGTTTCCTCACTTTTAGCAGCCTTCACTTGATACATCTCTTGGGGTTTGCTCGATTGGATGAGGAATCGCACGAGTCATATGCAGGTTTAACTGTTTGTCAATTTGCCTACTATACCATTTTTAATGGGGGAATTGATAAATCAGTTATGAAATGCTTTAAGTTAATCATTCTAGAAATTGCTCGCTCTTCATGGAAAAATGAATGTGTTTGTCGAGGAGATGGAGAAAAGAAGAGGGGGAGGTGGAAAGAACTGGAACGACATCCACAAAGCTCCTCTCGTCGTCTTCAACGGTCATCTATATTACCCTTATTTTTTTATTAATTAATATACGCTGGAAAATTATCAGTAATTGAGCCACAGGCCAATTCCACCGGCCTGTAGAACTATAAACGGTACAGCTACGTGCACTTAACAAAGTGTGAAAAAAATCGTTCGCGGTTGGGATGATACAACGCAATGTTCAAGCAAGCTTTATCGTTTTAAATGCCGAATTGAAGCCGGTCTGCAATGCCGTTTTGTTACCACTAGTGTTCGTCACGTACAAAGTACAGTATATTTCATATTCTTTTTCGACTTTTTCGAAGTCAAAATTGGTCCAAAATAACGTATTTCTAGCTCTACAAGAAGTCAGATTTTGTAACATTGATGCAGATAAAATAAATAGTTCTTCAATGGTTATATCAGAATACAATTCGTCATAGAGTTATTTCAGAAGATGAGAATAAATCAGACGAAGAGATGGATTCGATGAGTGGAGACGATGAAGATGGAGCGACTAGTGAGGAGGACTGGTGGGACGATGGAGGTACACTTATTTGATAATCAAAACCCTTGTCTGTACATGCTGATTTTTCGGGTGATTGTACATAATACATCGTTTGATGGTCACTTTGTTCAAAGGAATATAAATGTTAACTTGAAGGAGTGGCAGGAGTGGAGGGAGAAGAGGAGAGTGGAGAGGATGCGGAGTCTGCTGAGGACGACGATGATGGTACCATCATTATTTACTATTTTGCTCTTATATGTCCGTGGATTTCGCATCCACTAACCTACAACGCCGAAACGATTTGCTTATTTAGCAAATACCAAATACTATTTTTTTTCAAAAACGATACCATTGGTGAAGAATTGTTTCTAATCTATACTTTCGAAGTCTTTCGGTTTTCAAATATTGTTTAGTTCACTTAAGCAGTAGCCAGACGAAGTATTTATGAAGAAATGTAAGCACACTTAGCATATCGCGGTGCACGCTTCTCAAAGGAAGATATCAATTAGAAATAGTCTGGTTAGGAATTCAGCTTGCTAAGTCGTTTACAAAACTGGTTCATGGCAGAGTGACTATCCCAAATCTTTCTGTGTGCAAGTTTGCTAGCTACAGGAGTGAAACATATTTCAAGGCTCGGACAATTATCGGGCGAAAGGAGGGCGAATAAAGCACTCGAGTGGAAGAGAGGGAACATGAGCAAGACTACAACTTAGAGATAGTTTGATTAATATAAGGTGTTCAGAAGACTCTGAGGATGGTGGCCACTCGGATGAGGACGAAGAGAGAGAGGAAGAAGGCGATAGTGATGATGATATGGAAGTCTAATGCACATTCCCCTCGTAGTATTCATCCCATTGCCTCAAAGTTACCCTCTCTATCCTGTGGCCTTACCAATCTCGTTTCATATCTCAATTGCCCCGTACCATGGCCGACGAATTTCATTGGTTGATTGTTTCGAGATCCGTCGTGTCTTTCATAACGTTCTGCTCCCAACAGCCTCACTGTTTCTTTGTTGTTGTGTTTTCATCGCTAGAATTAGCTAGAAAATAGCTAATAGTTTTGACATTTTTTTGACCAGATTTATATTGCGGACTGCTGTATCTTCCTTCCTTACCCCCTTACCCCTCCTTACCACTTTCCTCCCATCTCCCCCCCCCCCTCCGACGTAGTCTATTATCGCATCCCATTTGCCGACCCTCGTCCTGATTTCTTAATTGTTGCTCGTTTTGCTTGTTGTAGAAGAAAGACATAAAATACTTTCTTTAATTAAATTTCTCTGGTTTTATACCAACGGTCAATTCATCCGAAGTCTTCTCTAGATAATTCTAAGGTTACTCAGTCTGTCTCCCTCTTCTCCACGAAGGTCAAATGTAGTACATTGGTGCATGGTTCTACCAGATTCCATACCAAACACTTGTTCAATTGATGGATATTCGATCACTCGTTGCCTCTATTCCAAATGGATCTCTTCTATTCCAGATCTCGTCCCCATTTCAGAGAAAGGGTTGAATTCACTAGAGTAATAGGCGGATCGAATCTAGATCAGAGTAAGGGTCTGGTTTATATCCTCCCTCTCTTCTCTATTGTGAGAGGGCGGAGCAACAACTTTCGTTCATTTTAGGCGAATACTGTTTTGATTTGAGTGTCTCCTCGTTCTCTCTCGATTCCCCTTCAGATGACTGAGATTGATTGTGGTGGAGCACTGCTGGCAGCCCTCTCCTCTCCTTCTCTTCACGAGGCATCTCTAGGGTGAGTACTCTCGGCCAGGCTCAACCAGTATTATTGCATTTATGATTACAATTAATACTATTGCAAGTGAAAAGGGAAAAGAAGTGGTAGGAAGAAGGTAGGAAGGGTAGATCAGGTTTAGAGGGTACCTGGCTAGAAGTTGTCCCTCTTGTCCAACTCTCTTATTCATCCATCCTTTAACTATTCCTCTCACACGGTTTGGATACAATTATGCATTTATCGATTGTCAATTCTAAAGTGACCTTAGACTGACCTAGATGATCTACAGATGAGGCAGTCCGGACTAGATTGAATGGCTTTACTTCCGTCTCCAATCTCGTCTCTCTCAATTTCATGTACTCCCCCCTTCCTCTTTCCTTTCCACCCCCTCGATTATTCTCATAACCGAGATTTTTTTTGTATATTCTCGCTCTCTTTTTCATGATTCCTCATTCTCAAAGGTGGTTCTTATATTCCCTTCGCCTTGCGCAAATGTGCATTACTGTCCTTGGATTTGATAGGAAGGGAAGAAAAACCGGGGACAACGACGCAAAATGACAATTTCAGTTTTAGCCTTGAGAGTGATCATACAGCGTTCCCCCTTGACAGTTAGTATTGGGATGGTAAGAAGGCGGGATAGAC
>BTRK01000006.1:27307495-27328235 GCA_036245805.1 Pristionchus mayeri
GTGGAAGGGAGGGGGGGATACTATCTAGGAATGGCACATCGAATAAGACAACCACAGTGAAATATGCATAATGTTTTTCTGGGGGCTCTTCATTCAGCTCCCTTCATCCCGAGAGGAGATCCGTTCCCTTTCCATTTCCACGTCTTATCCGGTGTCTCACTCTCACATTCCGATTCGTCATCTATGGTCACTCCTCTCTCTCTCTCTCTTCATCTGCAGTTGTCATCCACTCAGAGGACATCACTGTCCTCCCCTCTCTATTCTAATCCCTCCCATTCCCAGTCTACGATCTCATCTCTCTCTCCCTCCCTTAGGTAGGTCATAATGTCCTTCTCTTTCCTTTCTTCTTCATCCCTCTATCGTACCTGTCTCTAGACACGGGTAGCGAGGGTGCATTCTGAGTGATGAATCCAGAAGGAGAGGTTTGCTCTTCCCATTGTGTCCATCACTTCTCCTCCCCCCCACCACCACTCCATCCGACCACAGAGAAGAACCACACAGAGTCAGACGATTCCCTCAATCAATACCGTACTTCGAGTACCGGCAATCGATTGTGTCACGAGGTTGCATTCATTTCTTGTCCATCCTCACCGGATATTCTGTCTATCTCCTCTCCAGTGCACAGTTTGACGAAATTGTCCGTGAGGGCGGGATGGGTCTTCCTCAATACTTACATATTTCATAATTCGATTAGTCCTCCCCCTCAAAGAGGCGGAGTCTACTACGTCTCAACTCTTACTTGGATAGTTTATTGGCAATAGTGCCCAGTTCAGCCCCTCCCTCCTCTCCAATCGTGAGGAATACGGTAGGGTTCATCTTGCAGTACGGTATAGCTTTCCCTCTCTAAGAATATTGATTAGGTGGAAGCGGTAACAATGATCTACCTCATCTCGGTTGGCTAGAATGTCCGCAGCGATACTGAGAGTCAGACCCATGTCGACCAGTGAGGGAAGAAGAAATAGAGAAGAGTGAATGGATGGGAATTCATTCTGTCCCTCCTAATAGGCTGATCTATTCGGAAGAGATATAATTCCGTGCGAATTCCCACCCTCGATGCATACTCTGCACGACTCCTTCATTGCCATTCACCATGACATCAGATAACCTCTCTCCCCTCCCATTCCTCCATCCACTAGTTTGCCCTCCTCCTTTCCCTTCGATTCCCCCACCTGTAATCTCTTCCTTCCACCCACTTACAGTACTAATGATACGGTACTCTCTGATTGCATCCTTCATCTTCTCCTCTTGCGTATTCCTCACTTTCTCTTCGTCACTCCCTCTCTAAATCCTACAGTACTCAGGATGTCTCAACTCTCCTGCTTGGTCTTCCTTCTCCTCTTCATCACTTTCGTATCCAGTCGAGTCATTCTCATTGGGAATATTGGCGACTACGAAGATCAGGCAAGTATCGACTATTCCTTCTACTCGAGATACGCACTTCTCCCATTCCTTTGAGAGTGGTGGGACATGAAGGATCTCTACTTTTCCTATAGAGCCCTCAAGTTAAAAGGGTATCTCGAAAGGAGTTTCTGTCATTGCATCTATTCATACTCTATACGTCCACCACTTACTCTTTTGATGGATAGATTACATTAACGAGTAGAGAAACATGAAATTCGCAAGTTTACATGAGCGTGATCGAAAACTGAAATGGAGTGACCTACCGTACCCATTACCGTAATGAAGATCTGAATTGAGGAATGGATGCCTGCTGAATCTCCACTCTTTCTTCACAAGAGGAATGTCGCCGTGGGCAGGCCGGATAAATTTAGACCATGATATATCGCTAAGAAGTGTATTGCTCTCATATCTTCATCGAAGGATCCATCTTTGTTTCCATGCCCCACACCCTTACGAATAAAATCCGTGCCAAGTGTACTATGTGTTGGCACATAGCACAATAAATACAATAACATGTAATATGAGAAGCTAATAACTAATCTCGTCGTCATAGTAGTAGATCTAATAAACAGGCTTGGCTCTCCCACAATAATGTTTTCACCTATGCAACTGGTCAGCCAAAGGGACGAAGGTACTGCGTCGCGGTGCAAAAATTCACATGTATTACAGATTTAAATCGACCTGACACACTCGGTCAAGGAAAGGTACTTTTCAAACTTTTAGGCGACGGTTGCTATACGGTTTTCGATTTATTGCATTGATTAACTCATTTATTGACATATAATCAATAACTAATGCCAAATTTACTTTTTCCAATATCCAGAAGGTCGTCAAACATGCAGTTCTCAGCACGGTGATTTCTAGAGAAATAAGGAATATGGAGAATGATAAAAACACAGAAATTAATTTCTAAATATGGTGTGATTAATAAGAGTGACTATCTGAGAGAACTGAGCAATTTCACCTATGTGCCGTACAACGAAAAATAAAGTCTCAATTTGAAGATTGTTCTAGGGGTAACTTTTCACGTAGAGTTCGAAAATCTACCTTAGAAAGCCGTATCTCTGACTCCTCATTTCCTGTGTCGCGCTGTACCTGGTGGTCGGTTTTTGTAACTTTTGAACGACTCATCCAAACTCCATAAATGTATAGTGATTCTGAAATATCTCGACGAAATAAACATTTTTACTGTTAGAAGTGATGAGCTAACTCATCTGTGAAAAAAGTTTAGGCCATTTGAATTCTCAAAATTGATGCCTTGACACCTTACCCTCGGAATGCCCCTTTTTGAACATGTTCATTGGATTCCACGTGAAAAGTTACCCCTAGGTGTATCTTTTCGCTCCAAAAGAGCGGGATGCATGGGGTTTCCCGCTTCGAGGGAAACGAAGTTATGTAAAATCTCAGTATAAATATGTATTTTTCAGCCAAACTATATATGTATTTTTCAGCCAAACTATGATTTCAGATCACTATTGAACAAATATTTACTATTCAAGAATGCAGAAGTATGATTACGCTTGGAAATGCGGAGTTTCGCTCATTCTTAAAAATCGATTTTTTTTCATCTTCGACAAATCTCCATTTTGAACGTTGCTAACTTTAAAAATACAATTGAAATCTCGTAAGTTCAAAGTAATTCGTATAATATGTACCGACCTTAATGATACAAAGTTGTACAGAGGCTCCCACACATTGCGATTGTTGAAATATTATTGCATGGAAACGCTG
The DNA here is from genome assembly GCA_036245805.1 of Pristionchus mayeri. NCBI lineage: Eukaryota > Metazoa > Nematoda > Chromadorea > Rhabditida > Neodiplogasteridae > Pristionchus > Pristionchus mayeri. The sequence continues at coordinate 27,310,628 of BTRK01000006.1, forward strand.
TTTTGAGAGTGCGTAAAAATAATTTATGAAAAATCAATATGTACTTTCGAGGGGATTCGACTAATTTCAGGCCTAAAACAATGTAGGCATATAAGGTGATTGGAAAACGTGTTCGTTATTTCAAATTTCAACGATCCAAAAAATATCAAAAATTTTATCATATGCAAATCGAAATTTGTAAGACAACGGAAAACCCAGTCTGATCAATGCCAATCGATAAAACTCGTGTTCAAAAATATTAATACGCGAAAATTTCTCAAAATTTTACGAAAATGCTTCCGAAATATAATTTATTTCTAATACGGAAGCTTTAAAATCGCATTTTCTTTCAATAATATTTCAAAAATCACATTGTGTGGGAGCCTGTATGCAACTTTTTCTCATTTAGGTCGGTACATATTATACGAATTACTTTGAACTTGCGAGATTTCGACTCTATTTTTAAAGTTAGCAACGTTCAAAATGGAGATTTTTCGAAGATGAAAAAATCGATTTTTATGAATGAGCGAAACTCCGCATTTTCAACTCCGCAAGCGTAATCATACTTCTACATTCTTGAATAGTAAATATTTGTTCAATGGTGATCTTAAATCACTATGATTTGACTGAAAAATACATATTTATGCTGAGATTTTACATAACTTCGTTTCCCTCGAAGCGGGAAACCCCATGCATCCCGCTCTTTTGGAGCGAAAAGATACACCTAGGGGTAACTTTTCACGTGGAATCCAATGAACATGTTCAAAAAGGGGCATTCCGAGGGTAAGGTGTCAAGGCATCAATTTTGAGAATTCAAATGGCCTAAACTTTTTTCACAGATGAGTTAGCTCATCACTTCTAACAGTAAAAATGTTTATTTCGTCGAGATATTTCAGAATCACTATACATTTATGGAGTTTGGATGAGTCGTTCAAAAGTTACAAAAACCGACCACCAGGTACAGCGCGACACAGGAAATGACGAGTGAGAGATACGGCTTTCTAAGGTAGATTTTCGAACTCTACGTGAAAAGTTACCCCTAGAACAATCTTCAAATTGAGACTTTATTTTTCGTTGTACGGCACATGCTTAATCCACTCAGATAGTCACTCATAAATTACCGTATGGCTATGAAATTGTGTAAGACCTCGTCGGGCCAGGCTGCACGCACTACACTATCTAGCTGAGTAACGAAGAATTAAAATTGTGTATACAAAATTTATAAATTCGCTTTATTCCTTTATATTTCTTATTTTATTTGCTTAAATAGTGTACAAATAAGCTCTGCACGCCTGAGCTCCATGTCAAGCGATTCCGATTCCTCAGATGACGACAGAAAGAAGAAGGGAAGGGCAAGTCTTTTTTCTTATTTGATCCGTTTTGTACCCCTCTAGAATGCTATTCTATAATCAACTGTCTCTCCGTTAGTAGCTATTATACTAGTAACAGTTCGTGAAATGAAGTATATGTCTTGTCATGGTGTTACCAGTTTAAATGCTAATGAAAGAAACTAATTCGCTTATTGACTACTCCGTGGGGATCTTCTCAGCATGTTTTCTCAAAGCTATTCAAATTTTCATTTTTTCTATATGCTATTAACGGTTGAAAAATTTCACCTGTAAAATATTGCCTACACTCTTGTCCGTTTTGGAATCAACGTAGAGGCACGACGAACTACGGGACAACGTATTCTAGTCCATATGCGACCCTCTTTTGAATAATCTTTTCCTTTATATTCTCCTATTATTTTTAAATGTATGCTATCTAGAACAAGAAGATGGATTCTGATGACTCGGATGACGAACGCAAGCCTAAACGCCGTGGAAAGGGTTAGTCTTGAGAGAGAGAGAGAGTTTGTCGTATTTGTATATCCTCTAATAGGAGCTTTCTCTGTCCATTTTTAGCTGGAGAATATAGCGGTATTTAGGTATGGCGATTCGGTTCGATTAATGGATTATCCATTATCAAATGCTGCGTCGCTGCGATTTGGAGTATCCGCTATCCAAACCGCCGCGACGCGCACGTGATGCACTAAAAGAAATTTGGATTATCTAAGCCGAATGGATTATCCAAAAAGATAACGGATAGTTTGGACAATCCACTTGACCGCGTCTAAATGGATAATCTGTATCCATTTGGCCATTCCTAGTGGTATACAATGTGTGGGTAGCAGTAAGACATTTGAAGAGACTGGATCATCGAGCGAAGAGGAGAGCGAAAAACCGTCGTCGAGCAGAAAAAGAAAGGTATTGTCTACCAATGCAATTACAATTATCAATTCTTTCCCATTTTCAGGCTCCTACAAGCAAAGGAAGTACGAAGAAACGTGGGAGAGGACGAGCGAGTAGCGATGAAGTAAGGGATATTGATTGATCAATTTATTTTATTTAACCCAAATTTAATAAATTGAATATATTTGGCATATGTTATCATGAGAGAGAAGCATAAAGCTCGTCAAAAAATGATGAAAGTCAGTTGTAGTGATGTGTCACAATTTACTTTTGTAGTAGAGTATCAAGTAATGAATGTAGGACGGGATAGCCATCTCTGGAGTAGATGGATTGGAGCTGACTGAGGAGGACAGGAAGAAGATCCAGGTCCAGTCTATTTCTCACTTCCGTCTTCAGTTCATTATGAAACTGCATCCAAGGAGAGATCTTTCGGTTTGTAGGGAATGAGTGAGAAGGATCGTGAGCAAGAAATATTCAGGAGAATGGAGGAGATGGAAAGGAGGAAAATCAGGTATCCCCAATCATATTGTCATGCTGTCTTATTGATTTATTTTTTGGCAACTGACGGATTTATAACTATAACATTTTGCGACCATAGCTGTGCAAGGAGCGTGTCGGGGAGGGGGGGGGGGGGTGCCCTCCGGCGGTGGGCACCCCCCCCCCCCTTTTTCCGGCAACGTATAGGGGGGTCATGGTGAAAATCGATAAAAGGTCATTGGTAGATCAAGACTAAGTACCATAACCAATCAATAGTACATTATCGACTGATACCGTATATGGCTACCGTAACCCCGAATATCGCGAACTGACTTTATTTTTAAAAAGTCCTGAAACCGTGTTCAATCGATTCTGCAGTACCCAAGTAACTACCGTAACCCAGTTCCTTGGGTCAAAATTTTTTCGAAAAATCCAAAATTGAGCAGACAAATATTTTAAAGTATCATACCGTTTCTCTAATTATTGTTGAATAATTTTGCGTCAGGTTTAGGATTTTTAGAAAAATGTATAAAATGTTTAGAAAAATGTTTGACCCAAGGAACTGGATCTGACCCAAGGAACTGGGTTACGGTAGTTACTTGGGTACTGTAGAATTGATTGAACGCGGTTTCAGGACTTTTTAAAAATAAAGTCAGTTCGCGATATTCGGGGTTACGGTAGCCATATACGGTATCAAGGGGTACTGTGCTATCGATTGGTTATGGTATTTTGACTTTTTATGAAAAAAGTTAGTTCGCGATAATTGAGGGTTCTGGTAGTCATATACGGTATCAGTCGATAATGTACTATTGATTGGTTATGGTACTTAGTCTTGATCTACCAATGACCTTTTATCGATTTTCACCATGACCCCCTATACGTTGCCGGAAAAAAGGGGGGGGGGGGTGCCCACCGCCGGAGGGCACCCCCCCCCCTCCCCGACACGCTCCTTGCACAGCTATGGTCGCAAAATGTTATAGTTATAAATCCGTTGTCATGCTGTCTTATTGATTTATTTTTTGGCAACTGACGGATTTATAACTATAACATTTTGCGACCATAGCTGTGCAAGGAGCGTGTCGGGGAGGGGGGGGGGGGTGCCCTCCGGCGGTGGGCACCCCTCCCCCCCCCTTTTTCCGGCAACGTATAGGGGGGTCATGGTGAAAATCGATAAAAGGTCATTGGTAGATCAAGACTAAGTACCATAACCAATCAATAGTACATTATCGACTGATACCGTATATGGCTACCGTAACCCCGAATATCGCGAACTGACTTTATTTTTAAAAAGTCCTGAAACCGTGTTCAATCGATTCTGCAGTACCCAAGTAACTACCGTAACCCAGTTCCTTGGGTCAAAATTTTTTCTAAAAATCCAAAATTGAGCAGACAAATATTTTAAAGTATCATACCGTTTCTCTAATTATTGTTGAATAATTTTGCGTCAGGTTTAGGATTTTTAGAAAAATGTATAAAATGTTTAGAAAAATGTTTGACCCAAGGAACTGGATCTGACCCAAGGAACTGGGTTACGGTAGTTACTTGGGTACTGTAGAATCGATTGAACGCGGTTTCAGGACTTTTTAAAAATAAAGTCAGTTCGCGATATTCGGGGTTACGGTAGCCATATACGGTATCAAGGGGTACTGTGCTATCGATTGGTTATGGTATTTTGACTTTTTATGAAAAAAGTTAGTTCGCGATAATTGAGGGTTCTGGTAGTCATATACGGTATCAGTCGATAATGTACTATTGATTGGTTATGGTACTTAGTCTTGATCTACCAATGACCTTTTATCGATTTTCACCATGACCCCCTATACGTTGCCGGAAAAAAGGGGGGGGGGTGCCCACCGCACCCCCCCCCCCCCCCCCCCCCCCCGACTGTCGTGCACAGCTATGTTTGCGACTGTAAAATAATTAGTGACAATCGATGAGTATATTTACATATCATCTATACCTATATATAAAGCGCAGTGTGTGTCCGTATGTCCGGATTGTGAAACAGTTGCGAAACGATTACGAAATGGGAGGGAGAGAGATCGCGCGTCAATAAGTTGCGAAACGAGTGATTGCGAAACCTACTTCGCTAGGACGGGGCCCCCGCCGAAGGCGGGGGGCAACCGGACTAGTATATTAATATGATAAAATGTAAGAAAATCATATAGATATCTTCTTGCGATGCTAATCGTATGCACAGCGATTTTCCAGACTTGTTATTTTATTAGCTAAATGTATATGATGAATAACGCACATGCACGATCTTGTATTTTTCAGAGAACAAATTGCAAAGAGATTGGAGGAGAAATCGAAGAAGGAAAGTTCACCCGATGGTAAGGAGAGAGGACGAACGAGGAAGAAAGAACGGAGAGTGGTCTCGGATGGGAGTGACGACTCCCTCTCCAGTGAAAGGAACACGAAGAGTCCCCTCAAGAGTGAGTACTCCTTGTTGTACCATGATACTATAGTTCTATTCATATTAGTTCTATTCTGCATACCAATTAAATGTTGCTCTTCGTCAGATAAAAAGAAGGTGAAGGTGGACTCGGAGGAGGAAGATGGAGAATTGCGAGTGATGCCATCGGAAGCGAATAGGAAGAAGAAGCAGAAGAATGCGATGGAGGATCTACTGAACAAGAGAAGGGAGAAGGAGGGTCAGCTATTCATTCACCATCACTTAGTCATCTACCATTCTCGTAGAGGGGATATACGGAGTAATTTTGCAGCGAAGAAGGCATCTCTGGCAGTAGATGCAGTGTTCGGGAAAGAGAATGACTCCTCCTCCGAGAGTTCTTCCTCGAGCAATTCGAGTAGATCGAGTTCCCCTTCGAGCAGGTGAGGAGGAGAAGGGGACAAGGGCCTCTGCAATACCCCTTTTGTCTTCGCATATGTATATATATCACGTGTAGGTGTGCGGGAACATTTGTCAGTGGAGGTGTGCGGGAACATTTTCAAAAAAGTTGTGCTAGATTGGACTCGTATTATAGTGTTGGAATACACTAGACGTACGATTTCGATAAATATGGTTCATTGGTCCCAGAACCGGCTTTTAGGAATTTTCCGGTTTTGCATACGGCTATCATGTATTTCAGCTCCCAGATGAGCTAGAAAGATGGCACCGGGGCTCAAAATGTGCGGAAAATTATTTCCAAAAACTTTCATGTTTAGTGCAAGACGATTAGACAAACAATAAACATGAGCCGGATGAAAAGCCTGTTTTTCCATCAAAAAATAAATATTCTCTCAATCACGCGGCAATGTGCTACAGAATTTTAATGCAAATTATGAAAGAAGAAGTGTATGTGTATGATATAAAAATATAAAAACTGATTTCGAAGTGGCTTCAACTTGGCAAATTTTACTCAAACATGCCACTATGAAGAAAAAGTCGAAAAAATTACTTTTTCGAAAATCTGATTTTTCTTCATGTAACGTTCAAATATTGTTGTTGGTGAAAAGTATGAGTAGAAAATCGTGTATTGGAGCAGGGTTCTTCGAGGATGAGCGCGACGTGCCAAGATATTTCTAAATTGTGCAAAATTTTGAATACAAATTTATAATCAAAAAATGCGAGTAGAAATCTGGTCCAAAACACGATTTTCTACTCATATTGTTCACCAACAACAATATTTGAATGTTGCATGAAGAAAAATCAGATTTTCGAAAAAGTCATTTTTTCGACTTTTTCTTCATAGTGGCAGGTTTGAGTAAAAATTGCCAAGTTGAAGCCACTTCGAATTCAGTTTTTATATTTTTATATCATACACATACACTTCTTCTTTCATAATTAGCATTAAAATTCTGTAGCACGCTACCGCTTGATTGAGAGAATATTTATTTTTTGATTGCAAAACAGGCTATGCAAAACCGGAAAATTGCTAAAAGCCGGTTCTGGGACCAATAACCCATATTTATCGAAATCTTACGTCAAGTGTATTCTAAAACTACAATACGAGTCGAATCTGGCACAACTTTTTTGAAAATGTTCCCGAGGGTGTAATTTTTCATCCACTGACTCGTGATACACGTGATATATTCATAGGTAGGGGGATTTCAGGTCAAATACGAATTGTGATCGGTAGCACCTTATTGTTAGTAAAAAAACAGGAACATCAAATGAACAGTATGGAACACGCGAATGGAGAGAGTGTAAAAATATAGTTAAATTTCATTTCGCGAAACCAATTTTGCACGAATACATGGGCTGAGCTTATTTGACTTATCGGATGGATTGCATCGAGCGTCTTTACCATGAGAATATTAGAGATGAATTGTATGCACTGATATAATGAGTTACTGTGCAGATCGTCGTCTCCCTCTCGATCTCGATCCGCCAGTCCCAACAAGGAGGATCTTGCTGCCAAAAGACCTGTTTGTCACCCATTCATTTGCCTTTCCAGAATATGTAGTAGGGTTCCCCCAATTGGGCTTTTTGGCACAGTTGGGCTTCTTCGTTCAAGTATGTTTCGTGTGCTCTTTAAATATGTACTATATAACGCACATGAAACATACTTGAAAGTCGAAGCCCAACTGGGCCAAAAAGCCCAATTGGGGGAACCCTAATATGTAGGGCACTTTTCGGACTATTTAGTTCAGTTAGTGAACATGATGTATTTGAGAAGTTACTGTAGGTAAGCTTACAAGTTGCCTTGCTAGCTCTGTGTGAGTTGTACTTATCAGAGGAATTCTGAGAGAACCGAGATACGTCCGTACAACGAAAAACTAACCTATCCTGAAAATTTGCGCCCAGGGGTACTTTTTCGCGTAGATCACGAAAATCGACCCTAGGAAGCCGTATCTCTGACCACTCATTCTCTGTGGTGCGGCGAACTGGGCGGTCGGTTTTTGAAACTTTTGTACGGCTTATCCGAACCCCGTAAATTTATAGTAATTCTGAACGATCTCGACGAGATAAGCATTTTTCCTGTTGGAAGTGAAGGGCTAGCTCATCTATTAGGGTGTTCCAAAAGTCCTTGCACAAATTTTGTTATATTTTTCACTTGAACTACAATGCGCAGTAACAAATATTCTTTTGTATGTATTGCATGTACACGTATTATGTTTTATTCCGCTATCAGATCGTGGAAACACTACCCCATTAAGTTGCAAAATGCCAAAATGTTGATTTCATTTTTTTAAATAATTTCTAATTCAATTTGAGATTGCTTCGAGAGACCGAGATGGACATCCAAGAAGGGCAACTACTTGCTCTTAAAATACGAAATTTCGAACATGATCTACATGATCTACGTCTTTAGATATACAAAACGTTCACCTCTCATGATTTTTCTGGACGTCGATTTTCGAAATTTTCGATTTTGTATGCTTCGTTGTATGCATATTTCATTCAAACTATTCATTCTATTACCAATTTAATATACCCATGATTGACTGGAAATTCGAAACTTTGTAAAAAAATGCGTGGAAAATTACGACTTTCACCATGATTAAGCAATGCCATTAGGAAGATTGGGATGACGCGCAATTAGCTTACCGCGCACTTCCAAGTCGCAAGACACCATAAACTGGCTTATATCTCTTTATATCAGAGAAATTGCGATAGGGTGATTTTGATGAGGTCAATATTTTTTTCGTTATTTTGGCGAATGTGCAAGGATTGCAAGACTTGAAGTGTGGATACGTAACAGCGGTGGATGACATATCCAGCACCGCTTAGTAGTACCTCACCCGTTTTATGACAGATGAAAAAAAATTTCAAAAAAGTAGTGCAAAGACTAGTGCAAAGATTATATTTTACTTTCATTTCCATTAGATTCAGCGTGCATTGTTACCCCTGGAGCCAAATTTTCAGGGAAATCGAAAGGGATATATTACGCGAAATTTTCGAAAGAATATGGCGAAGTCGAGATTTTTTGGCCAAAAATTACGATCTTTTATGCATAAAAAGTTTCATTCTCGTTTACATGCGAAACTATTTGCAAATTCGTTTTCTACGGGTCGAAATACGTCAGAAAAACTTAAACTCGGCTTATTCTGAGATTTTCATTTTTCGGCCTCAAAAACAGGGATTTTTCGATGTTTTTGAGGCCAAAAATTACAAATCTCAGAATAACGAGATTTAAAGTTTTTCTGACGTATTTCCACCCGTAGAAAACGAATTTGCACATATCACCTCCCAAAAACGTGAAAGAAAATTTGTAGTCGCAAAAAATCGAATTTTTGGCAAAAAATCTCGACTTCGCCATATTCTTTCGAAAATTTCGCGTAATATATCCCTTTCGATTTCCCTGAAAATTTGGCTCCAGGAGTAACAATGCACGCGGAATCTAATGGAAATGAAGTTAAAATGTAATCTTTTGAAAAAAATTTCAGAGTGGCAATTTTGAAATTTCAAACGGTCATAACTTTTTTCATAGATGAGCTAGCCCTTCACGTCCAACAGGAAAAATGCTTATCTCCTCGAGATCTTTCAGAATTACTATAAATTTACGGGGTTCGGATAAGCCGTACAAAAGTTTCAAAAACCGACCGCCCAGTTCGCCGCACCACAGAGAATGAGGGGACAGAGATACGGCTTCCTAGGGTCGATTTTCGTGATCTACGCGAAAAAGTACCCCTGGGCGCAAATTTTCAGGATAGGTTAGTTTTTCGTTGTACGGATCCTGTAGGGATTTGCTCGATTCTCTCAGAATTCCTCTGTTATGATCTGGGTGATTTCGAGAGATAGTGAGATGGAGTGGAGTGAATTTTGTTGTGAGTGTGAGTGTCGAGGTGGACTGCGTGGAGGAACTCTCATTGGCTCGTCTCTCTCGATTCAAACTGGCCAAGATTGTACACGCCCCCTTCTTCGCCAAGACTGTCCAAGACTGCTACGTGAGGATTGGAGTGGGCAAGATGCCTGGAAGACCGAATAAGGACAACTACAGAGTGAGGAGGGAAGGGGAGGGGGTCACTTGAGAGGAGGGAGGGAGAGGGACACTCGTTCAGATCGCCCAGATTGTCGAAGTGGTCGAGACTGCGAAGGTGTACCAAGTGGAGAACACCAAAACGAACAAGGTCGGCTTTTACTCTCCTTTTGCAAAGCGTTTTGGAAATTAACTAATTGTAAATGGTTCTGTTGTTGAAGGGGTTGAAGTTACGGATGGGGACAGAGGATCGAGTGTATAGACTGGAGTACGTCTCCAATCACGAGTTCAACAGCACTGACTTCCAGGAGTGGCTGACCATCATGAAGAAATATGTCAGTGGTTATCCATTCCCTCTTCCAGGGGGGGGGAGGGGTGCACAATAGGGATGTTCACGTAAAATTTCATAAAATACGATCCAACTTTTTTCAAGAATGTTATTCACTGGATGTTACATACTTATAGATTATCAGAATGCGGTTACCCTTACTTACTATTTTAGCAATTATCATTAATTAGTTATTCACATTTTTTACGAAATTTGTAAAATGCCCTTTTAAAAGTTTAATTAATAATCATTGCTTGGAAGCATCGATTTGGGGGTATTTTTCGATTCATCTCTTCAATATCTACACGTTTAAACAAACTACTGCCCATACAATCCTATGAAGAGAGTGACATCCAATTGAAAAAAATACAAAGTTTGCACAGCCCAGGTGCTCAGCCTTTCTTCTTATAAACGACATCAAAATAATGATTTATTGAATGTTACATGTTTTAGCACTTAAACTATGAACCATCGTGGATAGACTCCATCAACTGTTTTCAAATATATGCGCACAAAAATCAATTTTTTTTGTAGTGCAAAATGCATATTTTTCATTTCAGAATCGACCAATTCCCACAATGGGGGAAATTCACAAGAAGCAGAAGGATATAACGAGTGCAATGAATCACAATTACACCAATGATGAAGTCGATGCGGTATGCTTTGTCTCTTAAATTGACTTCATACCTATGGTACATGATTAATCAAACTAAACTCAACATTGATTTAGGTTTAAATTATCTTAAATGCTGTTTTCCATAACTCATTTGTTCATTTAGATGATCAAGGAAAAGTCGAGATTCAAGGAAACTCCGAAGAATTTTGCCATGACCAAGGGAGAGCTAATGAAGAAACTTGTGAGTCTATTTACTTCTTCCATTCAAGTTTCTAAAAACCTATATTTTCATTAATTTTTTAATGTTTATATTATTCTGTTCAATTTATCAGTTGAGCAATGCTATGAAAAGATAACGATATTTATTTTAACATATGGACGGGCACTTTAGTGTCATAAGTTATTACGGGTTAAAATTCATCTCTGGTCTCAATTTGCTCGTATGAGTTAGTGAAAGAAAATGCAAAAGATTGAAGAGCCAGCGATTCTTCGAAAGCCCTCAATAGAATGGCAAAATGGCGGAGGAGGGGGGGACACTGGTTGATCTCTCTATGCCTGAGTGTTTCCTCCATTGACGATGGTAGTCTGGGGTGCATTCTCCCCCTTCCACGCCTTCAATTTCATGACGGTCTCGATGGCGAAGATGACTGTCAGAGCAACGCACACCACCTGAGAGGACGAGAGTCTCGTTGTACCCATCCCCCATTACCCTACCCTCTCTTTGACTTGTTCGACTTTCGATCTCTACTCCTAGGTATTTTTGATGCAGAGAATGGGGAAAGGAGTACGGAGAAGGTCATAGAGAGAAATAGACGAGAGATTAGTACCCGGAAGACATAATAAAAGTGGTTGGGTGAAGAGGTGAAGGGGTAAACTGACAGCTCCCATGATAGCGGATCCCTTTCCATCGACTCCCCACGAGGCAGAGAGATGGACCATGAGCCAGATGGAGATGAAGTAGAAGAGAGTGTTCACTCCGTAGAAGAGAAGTTCCTGATGAGAGAAGGATGAGGGGAGGGGGGGGGGCAGGGGGAAGGGAATGGAATACGCACGACGACGATGAGTCCCTCCCTGGTGGGTTCATTGTGTAGAGTGAGATGGGGGAAGGCGACGTATCCGAGGAGGAGCACGCACACCACCATCATCGTCTCGAAGGAGATGTGCTCCGTCCAGGCTGCAGTCGTCGACTTGCGATCGGAGCAGATGGAGAGGACGAAGGCGATGAAGGCAAGGAACTGAGAGGGAGAGGACTCAGAGGGGGGAGGGGGGGGGGAAGGGGACGTACGATCTCGGCCAGTTTGAGCACTCCTGCCATTGTGCCGATGTAGCCAGTGTTGAGTTGGCCCTGTCGATTGTTGGGGATAATCTGGATCTTGGAAGACATGTTGAACTTGATCTTCTTAGTCTGCGCAGTAGATGGACTGCGAATAGATATTGATTAGAGAAGGAAGAGGAGGAGGAAGTTGCCTACTTTGAATGGGGAGGAGATCGAGGTCCCTCATCTCTCCCGAGATCCACTTGATGGGAAGGCTCGTCTGTGTGAAGCATCTTAAGATGATACTCCAATTTTCATTGCGCCAATGAGAAGATTAATGGAAAGGAAATAGGCTAACTATTTCTTTTAAAAAAAATTACTAATGTGGAAAATGGGATTAAGTGTGAGAGTAAAAGCGAGAAATTGGGGGATAACATGCTTGTATAACTAGCAACCTCGATTTGGATACTCGAGAGATCAAAAGAGAGATGTTCGAAGGAGAAAGGAGGGAGAGAAAGAGAGTATAGATGAGTTGATACTCTTTCGTCTCTTTCTTTTGACCAATCGTCTAAATCGAGAATCGATGGGCTTTGCAGAACTTGAATGGACGGAACATGGAACAGTCAACAGGGAAGGGGAATGAGGAGAATCTCGCGATTGATTCGCATCACTATCACTTCGTTCACCCTTATCTAGAAAGGGTGATCGAAGTGTCTCGTTGCCACTTCGTTTTACTGCAAATATAATGGTAGAGAAAAGTGACTGGAATGTCTGTGAGAGAGAATGTTGCTGGAATTGATAAAGGAACGGGAGGAAGGAAAACGCGTTATTGGTTTTTTTTTCAAATAGAGGAAGGAGTTATGTAATTGGAAATTATTTTGTTTGTTTTGTAAGAGGCTGTGATAAGAATTGAAGATGCGAAGATATGAGTAGAATGAAGAAAAGGGGAGGGGGATTGAGAATGGCCTTGAACCAGCGAGAGAAAGCTCCGCTTTCCCCTGCTTACTCTTCACTTTTGGTTCGTGAATCGAGAATGAAAGAAGAGGATAATCAATGACTGATAATGAATCTTAGTTTAAACTGTTGAGATTGATGAATGTTGAGGTACTTATAGAGAATACGCTTGGATTACTGATATAACTCTACTCGTTGACTACTATGCGAATGGAATGGGAAGCGAGAGTGAAAAAGACTGGATAATAATTGTCTACCTATCTATATTCTCTATCCATTCACACAGGGAGTGTAGGGGGGGATGACACAAACACTACCCTCTCTCCTTCCCCTTTTACAGTTTGTTTCAGGGTGGAGGGGCGGGGTCGACGGTGATCTCGATAGTGGATGTTATCGTTAAGAAGGAGTGATACAAAGGATGAATTACACTTGGGAAATCGGGGGATGATTTAATTCTTGTGTAAAACAGTTTCAGTAATTTGTTTATTTATGAAGAGTGGATTGGGTGATTTGAACATACGAGGGAGGTCTCGAATCCTGTATCAGTATAAGACGTGATGAGATCTCGTTTGGTTCCGTTTTCCATGAGATTCATTGGTACCTGCTGCATACTTCGATAGAAAATTGCACGAGGGATTGTTGATGGCGATAAATAGAGGGAAGGATTCTCTAGAAGAAGGAGTGAAGTGAACGAAGTGAGGGAATAGTTGTAAGCTCGTCGGTATGAGGTTATCAGTGTCCTTGCTTCTCTCCACTTTCCACCTTCTCCCTTATCTCTCGCTCATGTTTCTTCTTCACGGCAAGAACCTTCCTGGAGACAAACAGAACTCTTTTGCCTCTCTCTCACTGTGTATCACTGTGTGCACAACGAGTGGTGAAGGGTATTATTGAATAAGGCTTAATGGGAAATGAGAAGGAGGAGGAACTCGCAACGAAGAACAGATCTGTCCCATTACAACTGATTACTGCGCGATTGAAGAATGTAGTGATCGAAAAAAAGGAAGATTGAGAGTAGTTCACATTCTCGAACGTATCAATTACGATTTCAAATCTGGGAATGGTTTCAATTTGAGATGTTTATGCATACTTATATATGGAAGTGATTATACTGATAGGAAGAGAAGGAGCATGCAGGGAATAATAAGGGAATCAATCGAGTTGTGATTGGCACTCTAGTGATGGGAACTGAAGTTGACGAGAATAGAAGGTGATTAGTAGGGGTGGATAAGTATTATTCATTTGTCAGAATAAAGTAAAATAGTGTGTTAATTAGTAACGCTTGGAGGAGTACGCGAAGCAGAATCAAGAGCACGAGGAGGCATCGATACTACAGGCGAAGATTGAGGAGGTGGACAGCAAGGCAGATGCACTGGTGAGGAGAAAGGGGAGAGATTATTGCACTCCTTCCAATTAGTGGAATGAGGAACGGAATAGAGAATGATCAGGATGCAGTCTATGTGATAGCAGAGAGAGAGAGAGGAGGGAGAGGATGATGAGAAGGCAAAGGTAGTCGATGGTTACTCTAATTGATGGACGAGTATCGAATAGGTAAGGGAGTGGCAGGGAACGAAGGCAAATCTCGTTAAAGAACTACCCTTATTTCTAAAGTCTGTAATTATAATATGAATGGCAGGACAAGAAAAGATCTGGTGATATCACGGCCATCGATTGGATCAACAAAAGGAATAGGAATATGATGAAGGAGCAGTTCCTGGGAGAGAAGAAGATAGAGGGATTCATGGGGAAGGAAGACGATCCATTCACGAGGAAGAGTGGAAAGATGAGGGTTAGTTGGAGAAGAGGAGAAGTTTACATCCATTCATGCAGTCATCAGTTTATTCATGTTTAAATGTTATTCTGTCTGGCTACAGTGTAATTGTTTGTGTAGTAATGATTAATGATGAGCAGGTCGTATCTGGATCAGCCAAGAATCTGGCAGCGATGGATGAAGATCCCACCAGTGGAGGTAAGAGGAGAGAGGAGGGGGGATGAATGGGGAGGAGAATTCATGAATGAAGAAATACTAATTTGAGAATGGGAAGGAATATCAACATGATCCGTTCAAAAAATATGCGATCTAGAATAGATTTGAAATTTATTGGGGACCAACTATTCTATTCGTTTCCGAACCAATAATCATGCTGCAACCGATCTTCTAACTTGAAAAATGGAAATCATCCTTGAATTGTCATCCCTACTATTGGGGTGTCCGGAAAGTTCGTATAATTTTTGTTTTTATTTTTTATTCAATGCTTTACAATTCTCAGTGACCAATGTATGCCCCCTTCTTTCTCACTACCTCCCTCCAGCGATTGGGCAGGGTCTCGATTCCTCTCTTCCAGAATGCGGGTTTCTTCGAGACCGCCCAGTTCACGAAAGCCCTCACAACTTCATCTCGATTCTTGAACTTCTTTCCTTTGCAGAAGTCAGAGAGAGAGCGGAAGCAGTGGTAGTCGCATGGGGAAAGATCCGGGGAATACGGTGGATGGGGAATCCTCTCGATCTTCAGCTCGTCCATTTTCTTCTGGGTCATCTTCGCTCGATGTGGGCGAGCATTGTCCATCAGAAGAAGAATTTTGCCCTGGTTCAGGAGTCTGGGAGGGACTCTGATCGCGACATCTTCCAGTTGTTCAGAGAAGAGGTCGGCATTGATGCTGGTGCCAGGGGCGAGGATCTCCCAGTAGATGGGACCGAGCACTGAGAAGAAGAAGCAGAGGAGTTCCTTCTTTCCGTGCTCTTCATTCTTCGGGACGGGCGTGGGCTTCTCATCTGCATCCACCCATTGCAGTCTCCTCACAGGGTTATCGTACGTGATCCACTTCTCATCTGTAGCGATGATGGAATTGACCCATCGAAGATTGGATCTACGATGGAGTAATTCCCGACAGACTTGAACACGATTTTTTAGCTGTTCGGGAGAGAGGTCATGGGGAATCACTTGTGGGAGTTTCGACTTCTTCCCAGATCGATGGAGGATATCGGACATCGTTGATCTGGGAGTACCAGTATCCTTCTTCAACTCACGCACACTGGCCATGGGCTTGCGCTTCAGTGTGCGGAGAACGAGAGGCTGATCGAGGGAGGGGTCCAGAGCGGGGTTGATCATCGAGACCAAACTCCCCTTTCTTGAAGCGGGAGAACCACTTATAGCAGAAGGGTATGGAGGGGGCGTCAGCTCCTTCCGACTGGGCCACGGCAGAGTGGGCCTCCTTCACGGATCGGCCAAGACGGTAGTAATGAAGTAAAACTGCTCGGAGGTAGAGATGGGAGTCCATCACAAGAATCAATGTAGCAACTAGGAGACTGATTAAATCCTCTCACTACTCAACGTCAGAATGATGCAATACATTGTTGACAAACAGATTGCGCAATCACTGCATTTGATCGCGAACTGACTTTTTTCCGAAGCATTATACGAACTTTCCGGACACCCCAATAATGAACAATCTAAGAATAGCATTTAGCAGACCGGTACATAAGTCTGCCCATTCGAACTTTTTATTTTTATATATATCGGTCTTTGATTCTAGTTGATTTGTATTATCTGCTACGGATACCTACGAACTGAGAGAAGGTTATTAAGATGTGCACACAAAATGGGATGACTTATGTATCTAATACGTATGGATGTAGGATGATTGGCCTCCTTGACAGGTATCTCTGCTTCCTCCTCTGCCTCGAATCTATCGTCGACTCCTCTCTCTCTCAAGTCACTCCCTACGTCATCCAAGACTCCCGATCTCTTCTCATTCCACTCAATCAACGTCGGCCACGATGAACTCAATCTCAGTTTGTCCTTCTCGCTTTCTTATTATTAACGCCATTTCGAACTCTTATTGATTAGCCAAATTTATATGTGGATCAGGATATTTATGAATAGTTTGGATCGTTAACAATGTGCGGTTCAGAGATGGAATGAGTAAAGAAAGGATTCTTTGAGACACACTGCGTACTCCCGTGACGGAGGATTCATCGAGGGCTCTCCATTCTGCCAATACTTCCAGTGGAGGTCAGATTCCACCTCCATTATGATGACTAGTGGGGGAATGGTAGGAATATCACGCCTCTCACCTAAGAATCGAGCTGATTCTCAAATTTTTTGGATTGGGGTAAAATATAGTGTGTGATGTTTTTCGAGATTTGGGTAGGTCTATCTCCTTCAAGGACACCCTGAGGAGCTCATACCCATAGCATCATTCGGAATGATTCATGATTCATTCCCAAGGCCCCGGCACCATGTCATTTGTTCTGGTGCCTCACTTTAATAATTAATTACTCGTTTCCAAGGCAATTTTAGACAAAATGTTCCACTGGGTAACCCCCACTCATTTTTCGAGCTCTATCGATCTATGCAAACTAGAGCTTGTGATAGTGAATTTTAACAGCGATATGATTAAGACCGCGTTTCTCAAAAGTGTAGGTAAAGACGCAAATTTTTTTTACAGTGAAAAGAGCTTGACGAAGGCTTTAAAATGAGTGGCTTATGGTTTTTATACGTGTGGGCAAAAATGTGCTGTGTCCTTTTCCAGCTCCGAGTTGATTTGAAGTCATTTTATTCAACGCAGACCGCGCGCTTTTTCAAGCGCCAAGCAAAATGAGGGGAGCAATTTCAACTGTTTCAGAAGTAATACAAATTACTTTATACGCTCCTGCGATAAACAATATTTGTTATGCCTCTGAAACACAGTTGAAATTGAAATTGCTCCCCTCATTTTGCTTGGCGCCTGAAAAAGAGCGCGGTCTGCGTTGAATAAAATGACTTCAAATCAACTCGGGGCTGGAAAATGGCACAGCACATTTCTTCCTCAAGCTCTTTTCACTGTAAAAAAATAAATTTGCGTCTTTACCTACACTTTTGAGAAACGCGGTCTTAATCATATCGCTGTTAAAATTCACTATCAC
>BTRK01000006.1:27328735-27438836 GCA_036245805.1 Pristionchus mayeri
GTCCCCCTCCCCTCCCCCTTCCCCCTTTCCTGATTCCTTTCCTTCAGAGCGGGATCCGTCGTCTCTCGACTTCCCGAGGCAGCAGATCTGCTAGAGAAATTCGTCACCGAGGAAAAACTATCCGACTTCCTCACTACAGATGCATACGATAAACTGGTGTCTGAGGGGCACTGATTACCCCCCCCCCCCCCCCCCGCCCCTCCTTCCCTCGTACGGTCAATGCTCATCACTAGCAACTTCTTCCTCTAGCAGTTCGTCTGTTGATCATTTCTCTGATATGTCCATATCCCTTCACTCTTCTCCATTTCATCTCGTATTTGTACATTCATGACTTCGGAGTAAAGTTATATTTTGTTCTCTCGCTACACTGAGAAGTGACCGGAACCGTCTCCCCACCCCTCAAGTACCCCTAATTTACTCCCTCTATTCATATCCATATTCCCCCCACACTACTTTCTCTCACTCTCTAAAGTCCAATTGGAATGGCATCCAATCTCTCTCTCTCTCTCTCTCTCTCTCTTTCTCATTATAATCTACCAGTTTAGGTGGATGGCATGAGTCTATCCTTCCCCCTCAGGGGTCTCTCTTTCACTCTCTCTCTCTCTCTTCATTCTACCGTAAGCTCCGCCCCTTCGATCGTGTCTTTCTCCTCTGCTTATCCTCTTCCTCTCTCTCCTCTTGTCTTCCAATAATCCTTAGATCGTCTTTCATTCCTCCCTTTATTCCTTCTTTCGTTCATTCTCATTCCTTCGATTTCTCATTCCAGATTCTGCCTCTCTCTTCATCGGATTCTTCCTCTTCTCTCTTTCCATGAGGAGGTTCCTCCTTCTCCTCATAGGAGTTCATCTCCTCTCACTTATTTCATCTGTACGTTTACACCTCAATTAAACGCCCAGAACGCCATGGAATAAGCATAAAAATATAAATTGTGCGCATATCCTCACTTAAAATTAATTATGATATGCTGAGCGCTAAATGCCTTGGTCTGTTTTAGGGGCGTGGCAATTCAGGAACGGATCATTGCTTTGCTCCGGATCGAGAACCTGCAACAACTATTTTTGCTTTCACTTACTGCTATTACAAATCTCGTTAGATTTCAGCCATATTGAATCACTTTTTAAAGATATGTTACGTGATTTTTATGGAATGAGACGTTAAAGAAGGACTACCAGCAAACCTAGTCAACCCAAACTGACACCTCAGTTTTTGAGACAATCTTAAAACGTAAATCTCTTTCGAAATTCCTTTAATATCGCTGCTAGGAACCGAGTTATGGTTGTTTTTAGACATTTAATATTGAGCCTACCGCACAGGCAACGGGTGAAAAAGCAGAATCAAATGAGAGAACGGTCTCTCATTCCTCATTGAACGCGTTTACTCGAGCTGCTTGTTGCGAACTCTCCTTTAACCGGTCTAATCGATTACAGCCCTTGACATTTTGAGTGTCTAACAAGCGATTTCACGAATCTTCATAGAAATATGCCGCCATTGATGTCAATTCGCGCAGTCCCGTTGCTGAAATGCACCCTTCGTCTTTTCTCTTCCTCAGTCCCTTCTTGTTCTCTCCTTTATCCTCCATCTCTTTTTGTATCTGATCACGCTCCCCTTCTTTCTCCTCGAGTCTTCCTCATCTTCCAAGGTCTTTCTTCCCTTGAAGATTATGCGCGTACATACTGTAATAGTGGTGTTCACCCTCATTCGATGCGAGATAGGGAAGTTTTTTTCCCTTTAGCTGTCATTCCAATACTCCATGATATTCGCCCTTCCTCTCTTCACTCAATCCATACATTCTCTTATCCCTCCTCCTTAAACCGTAAAGAGTATTCCCTCCTCCCTCCCCTCTCGAGATTTGCATTCTTTTCCTCCTCGTAGTTCATCAACTCTTTGTGTCTCTCAATCTTCTTCATTCCTTTAGTCATCCTTGCCATGCAGTGACTGGTCTAGAAATGAGCATTAGAACGGAAGGAAGAGAAAAAGGAGGAGCACTATGACTAAGTAGAGTGGAAGGCAGTCCTTGAGCAGAGAGGGAAGGGATTGGATGATCGGAGATGAGAAAGGAGAGAGATCATTGCAGCAAGGAGATGCCCCCTACTCTCATCGTCGTCTCTTCGGAATCCGAAGACTGAGAGTACTCCGACCCTCTCCCGATTACCGATCACCCCTACCCCTAGTAGAAGAGACACGATCCTTGATGGAACAGAATGGAGTATCACAGGTATTCCCTCCCTTTCTCTCTCTCCCTCCTCACTGTATGTGTATTCACTGCAACGTACACTCTCATCGGTTACTCGTTCATCCTCACTCAACTCGTTCTAAAAAGGACTGCACACAGAGTGGATAGGACCCTTGTGCACTAGTTGAGGTGTATCCTTGAAGGGAGCGAGAGAAGGAGAGAGAGAGAACACAAGGAGAAGTCGATCCCATCGGATGTACGAGGAGACACTCACTACCAGCAGAGAGATGCAGGAGGACAGGAGGAGGCGCATGGAGGTCAGTCCCTCTCCCCCCCTCCCCCCTCTCCACTCTATCTCCATCCCGCATCGCAGCTCTATCGATCCTTACACGGCAATTTGCCTGTCCATAGGGAGCGAGAATAGCTCCAATCCATTCCGGTATATCAAAGGCAGAAAGAGATAGCTGAGATTTCTCCATCGAGAGAAGATCGATTAGCCCCCCAGGGTTGAGGCCATTCTCTGACCTCCCACCATATCAATTACTTATCCCCCCATCATCATTCATCCCAAGGTCGAATGACTAAGCATCTCTCACTTACATACTCCCACATTAGTGTTAGATGAATATGGAAAGATGTGATTGGTACTCCTCATTCCATTTCGTCCTTCAATGGAATTCCATCCATTGCAGGCTCGATGGCGGAAGTTGGGAGTTCGATTCAAGACTCTTCCCCTCCCTTCTCCTCGGATTATCTCATCTATGGAGATGGGAGAGTCTTCCTCCATCCCTCCACTGCCTCCTCCTGACTCCCTTCTTCTTCCTCGAGCTGTTGCCCCTCCTATGCATCGAAGACGGCCCCATGTCTGTCCCCTTCTCACCCCCTCACCCCCCCCCCCCTCCCCCATTCACTTACTCATTTAACATCACCTATAGTACCTATCTATATTGAGAGTGCAGGGAAGGAAGTAATAAGACAGTTGACTCTTTAGATTTCGATCCGTGATCCCAACACGAATCTCCCTCACAACTTCCCCCCTTCCTTCGGCATTTCTTCTTCCGCTCATTCCGTCAGTATTTTATCCATTTTTACAGATTAAAAGAGATCTTTAACATAATCTACTGACTACTGTTCTCTCATTTCTCAAAATGTCAATTGATGATCAGGTACACGAAGGAATTTCTCGTTCATCTCCACTCCCATCTCGAGATTCTTCCCGTCCCCGAATCAATGGTCCCATACTGCGTAATCTGGAGGAGGAATCATCCCGTAATCATTGATACTTCTCTCCCTCGATTCATTTATGGTTCATTGCAGCCTCGACCCGGCCATTCTCCCATCAGTCCATTCATTCATCGAGAGAAGAGACTGATCGAGCTCCCGTTATATCCTCCCCCATTGAAGACAAACAGATGGAATACAAATCAGCCATTAGAACACATCACTCATCCCCCCATACGATAGTAGAAGGAGGAAGGAGAGGAATCAGAATGCCCCATCAGACTGAAGTCGAACCTGCCATACACACTGTGCAAGACAGAGTGGAAGAGGCATCCTTCCCCTCTGGAGAAAGTAATCCTCCCAATCACTTCACACCGATCTCAGGAATGAATGGAGGAGAAGGAGGAGGAGGAGGAGGATATCGTCCATGGGAACACACCCATTCTCCTCGAAGAGAAAGCGAAAGGGAAGAAGTATCTTCTCCTTCTTGGGATCAGAATCAAGGACGAGGATCAACCTATCACTTGGAAGAATCAGGAGTGGAATCGAGTAGAGGAGGAGGAGGAGAAGGTTCTCCATGGGAAGAGAGTATTCCTTCTTCATGGGGAGAGGAGAACAAAGTGGAGGAAGAATTGAGAAGGCCATCGAATGGATACAGACAGAGGACCACACCACAAACAAGGAATTACAAACTGAGCAGGAAGCTGAACAATCGACCCAAGTTGAGGATAAGACGACCTGGTGAGCAAGTTTATATCGAGATAAGGGCGAAGGAGGAGGGAGAACATTGCAGGAGAGGAGACAGTGGAGAAGAAGTCTCCCATCCCTCCCCAATACTCTCATCTCACTCCATTCCAAAATGCAGCCAGAGAAAGATTCGGATACGGAGATTCCTCCTTCTCCTTCCCCAAGAGATTCGCAGCTGGATCTGAGACACACAAGGCATACGGACCCACGAATGGTACCAGTTGAACGAGAATGAAAACATTTATTATTTTATCTGTAGAATCCTAATATTGAAAATGTGCCAAAACTTGATAATACGTAATACGTTTTATTTCAGTGGAGACAGAGAATGGAGACTCCGCTTCGGGTTTCGGCACTTCGGGATCAGCCCCCTCTCGTCCACCTTGGGAAGACAACTCGGTGGTGGAGACTTCTCCTCCCCCTCCCCCACCCTCTCCTTCCCCTAGACCACGACCTCGTCCCACTCCCCCACCTGCCCCCACTCCTGAAGAGACAGAGAGTCTTGTCATACCAAACAACTCCGGTCTCAGACCTGTTGCCCCTCCCAAGGAGTTCGAAGGGGGATTCGGATCAGCAGGAGGAGGAGGATTTGGTGGGGGTTCGGGTGGATTCGGGGGTGGATTTGGAGGTGGGGGCGGATTCGGGGGAGGAGGCGGATCTCCATTCGGTGGTGGAGGAGAGACAGCAGTTGCCCCTCCTAGACAACGTCCACAAGGGAAGCAGATGAGAATGGAAGAAGGTACTGCATACTATCCAATCGTCTCAATCCATTCATTACTCTGCAGAGACTCCAGTGGAGTTCACGGGTGAATCAGCTCTCACTCCGAATCGAGCTGGTCCTACGGGAGATGGATACGGACCCCCTGTATCAATGGGAGCTGCTGTCCCTCCTCCTGTTCCCTCCTTCGGATTGGGAGGAGATGCAGCTGGTCTATCCCAATATGAGGAACCATCCTTCCCTGGAGGGGATTCCTCCTTCGACACCACTCAG
Source organism: Pristionchus mayeri (assembly GCA_036245805.1). NCBI lineage: Eukaryota > Metazoa > Nematoda > Chromadorea > Rhabditida > Neodiplogasteridae > Pristionchus > Pristionchus mayeri. The sequence continues at coordinate 27,333,868 of BTRK01000006.1, forward strand.
AATCCTCCCACGACGGTGAGTGAAGAAGAGGGAGAGGAAGAGAGAATGAACGCCTTCAGGTCAAACCCTCGGCCCTTCTCTCTGCACTCTCGCATGCAGATCAAGGACTCAATCAGGCAATCACTCACTTCGAGAGTGGAACTCCCATCGAAACAGCTCTCTTCGATGTTCTAGAAGTACTCTCCTCTCCTTCTCTCCCATTCATCCTCCATCTCTCAGGTCGCACTCGGAAGCACTCGATTAGACTCGCAGGCTAAACTACTCGGACACGTGGATAGGACCATCGGATTGGATAATCTCCAGAGGTTGCAGAGATGGGCCAATACTGCAGGAGCACTTGATATGTTCAAGGAGCAGGTAAAGAGACTAAGAGTGGCTGCTCCTCCCTCCCTTCCCCCGTTTCGTGGGGTAGTCAGGGCTATAGCACTATTAAAACGTTCCGACAATGCTAGTTGGCCTCCTAAGCCGCTAAATCTCTGAGCCGGCTTTTAGTACATTAATTATTATACTCTTAAAAGTGTTTTTAATTTGAATTCTTGCGTTCAATCATCACCACATGTCAGGCTATAGGGATTGAAGAAAATATGCGGCTGAAAAGATTATAGGAAACAACTTTCTAATTTTTCGTTCCGCTTGTTTAGTCGCGTACTCGGCATGGTGTAGGACATACATTTCTAATCCAATATTATGTCCCTCTCGTAGGCATACCACACGAGGGCTCAAAAACAGTGCTCCCTTTCGCAAAAGGTACAACAAGAAACTGCAGTGTTCCGAAAAATCGCGCAAAACATTTGTGATATTCAATAGTGGCCGACTTTTTGTACATGTGCGTACGCCTACTACCTACGTATACCTAGACTCTGCAAGCTCCGCCCACTCGGCTCTGACACTTTTCCCCGCAAAAGCGAGACAAGAGGAGCACAGTCTTCATTCGCAACCAAATCACTCGCTCAAAAAAATATTCGAAAGCCCTTTCCATGCAGATTCCAAAGATGCATGGCGAGCACGAAAAAGTTAACTCTGAGTAGGTCAGAATACGATTTTCATGGTGCGACATAGCTTAGAAAACTATAAAACTCGTATGCTGACCTACTCAGAGTTAACTATTTCGTGCTCGCCATGCATCTTTGGAATCTGCATGGAAAGTGCTTTCGAATATTTTTTTGAGCGAGTGATTTGGTTGCGAATGAAGACTGTGCTTCTTCGAATTCGAAGCGCTCATGGCTCGCGACTCTCACCGCTTCCTCTCCTCCCTCTCCCTCCCCTCCCTCCACCCGTCTCTCACCCGGCGTGACTAGAGAGCGCTCTAAATACGAGAAAGCCCCTTTTCTCCCTCTGCAAACTTCGGCGAAGCCCTACCCGATCGTTTCGAGAATTGAAAAGACAATGGAGAACTAGGCTCCGCCCCTCTTTCTCTCGTCTCGCTTTTTGGGTCATTCACGTTATGCTCAATTCACCCACAATTTGGGCCATATCTTGGCTCAAACATTAGATATCAACCTAATTCAAAATGCAAGGTCTTATTTAGCCCGATGGGAACACATTCACCACATAATTAGGCCTGTGTGATGATTTCGGCCATTCACCTTGTGGTCCCTACGTATACCCTCGTGGTTTATGGCTTATTACAGAGAATACGAAGGTCAATTAGGCTCATTCGACTAAAAATGAAATTACAGGTAGTAAAATTGGCTAAAAACTTCCAACCGCCTCCGGATCTTCTTCCCACAATTCCTCCTCAATTCGAGTATCTCCTCAGACCTTCGGGCAAAAAATAATATCTCCCTTCTCTCATACTTCTACATTTGTTCCTCAGCAGTCGCTTCCACTGTTCTCCTCTGAATACGGGATTGTTCCATACTTAGCAATCATTCACCTTTTCTTTCGCAGCGAATTCGAGCTTGTCAGGCTAACATATCCTCCTCCCCGATTATTGTTGCTCACTCTACGTATACTTCCACTCCCTTGTACATCCCACACTAGCTCCCCCCCCTTCCATTCTGTTGCTCACTTTCCCTTCCCTGCCATTCCTTGTTACGATTCATTAATAAATTGTATTCTAAATTTTTTGTGAGTGTACCGAAAGGGAAATGATAGCATTCTTACCATCGTTTTCACTCTCGTAAAACGAAAGGATCTCACTTTCGATCCCGAATTGGGTCAAAGAAAGGGAGAAAAAGAAAAAGGAAAGGAGAAGCAAGAGAAAGGGGTGATCTTCTGAATGGAAGACAGTGAGAAAATGAACGACTACAGCTCCAAAAATCCTCGTGAAATTCGAATATTTTAATTATTCATTGTTGACATGGTGATAACGGTTATTACGCGAGACCATATTAAATTAGAAAGACAATATAAAAGAGACTGTGGAAATTAGCGAAATGTAATAGATTCTCCTGAGACATATAAATAAAATATATAATAAGAGGTATTGGAGAAGAGGAAATCATTTGAGAGACGAGGGGAGGGGTGGAACAAGGTGAGACCATGAGAGGAGACATTGATGAGAGAGTAGTCACTCGAAATTTAACTAATCGGAGACCGAAGAAGGAAGTGGACGAACTTCAGAGGACGGAGACTTCCTTCGATAGAATCAAGTAGTCTCTCTCCTCGTCTTTGGGACTAGATGCGTCTTCCCTGAGAGGGTATATTTACTAGCAGTATAGCAAACACAAAGATCAAAGATCGTCAGGGTACATTTATAAAGAGAAGTAACTTACTCGAATCCAATTTTGCGGAAGAAGTTGAGGGATCGGATGTTGTACTTGAATACAGTGGCCATCATCTGAGAAGAGAGATGAGTATAAGTAATCCTCCCTCGCTACCTTATCCATCTCCAGCTTGATAGACAGTCTTTCCAGGACACTCATGATTATTGATCCCAGTCCTTTCCTCTGGTACGCAGTCTCCACTTGGATCTCATAACTTAAATCACTCCCCTCGTCTATCTCCCACCACTCCGTCAGAGAAGTTGCAAACTAAATATTGTATATTTCTCACCAATAAATCACTGCGAAATCGTTGTCCATATCCACTCTGAAGTGGCAATAAGCCACGTTGTCTCCCTTCCCGTTCTTCAAGATCAGAAACCTAAGCATGTTTCGTTATACAATATAAATAAATAAATAACAAAAAATAGTAGTTACCTTGCAGTGGTGGCTTGCAGTTCGTTCCTCTTGCTCTCTGGGTCCCATCCCCACTGCGACTTCTCGTACCTTGCATAAATTATATCACAAATATAATATAAGATATATCCGACAACAAAGCCGAAAATGTATTTTTACAATAAACAAGGTCATAAATCGCTTACATGAGTCTCATGTTCTTCTCGAATAAGTTCCAGACCCAATCGAAAGTCTCCGTAGGAAGATTTGTCGCCCAAGAAGTCACTGACGTCAGAGGCTCACTATAAATATTTCAAACATATGGATCATTTGGGAACGGAGCGACGCATAGATGCATCACCCTCTCAATCAAGACTAGACGGAGTTGGAGAATGATGTTACCCGTCAAGAGTGAGCATCACTTGAGGGATGCAGTTGTTGCTCTCCAATAGATCTTTCGTACGAACTGCTTTCTTCACCATCTTCTTCTTCGAAGCACCAGACGTCATTGTGAGAAGATACTGTAAGATCATTACTGAGTACTGTAGAAATAAGTATCGAAGAGACAGGGAACAAGGTGATCATTGATACATACGGGAGAATTGAAACTCCAACGATGACATTCCAAACAATTGCAGGTCTTATGAGAAGACTCCTTTATCACTTCCTTCCAAGAAATACACAGGACAATTAACACAAATGAAAAATGGTCTAGACACAAAACTAGTATCGCCTACTATGTAGCACACCGGTATTCATCATTTGCTTATAATTTCAATGGCGCACTATGAAGAAACGGGAAATGTAACAAGACTGAGCAATAGTTCTACTCTATAGACACTTGCAGTAGCAATTGGAAGTGTTTCTTCCTACAAACAGAATCGCGTATTCATTCGATCGATTCGAATCTTAAATGGAGAAACTCTCCCCACATCCACAAGTTCCTTTAATGTTGGGATTGCGAAAGACGAATTCAGATGAAATTTTATCGGAGACGAAGTCCATCTCAGATCCGAGAATAGAGAGCTGCGCCTTGTTGTCGATCCAGATGCGGATTCCATCCTGAGAGTCCATCGATTCACCCCACTCATCCATCCACCATCTATCACGGAAGGTTTTCAATCAAATTTTCGTCCATGTGCAGTTTTTGATGGTGTAAAGCCACAGTAAATGTGCGAGTTGTGTGAAAACGCACTAATCGCGTCTAAAACCTTGTATTTCACCCGGCGTTGGCATGTTTTTGCGTATTTTTCATGTCTGAGATAGTTTGTATGATAATGCACCTTTGATCTTTGAACTACGATATATCAATCAATAATTAGCATTAGGCCAACTATTATTCCTTGGATCAGATCTATGATTTTACTTTTTGACCTCCGCTAGGACGGGGCCCCGAATGCGAGGGGCAGCCGGACTAGTTAAAATAATGACAGAATGCATATTTGTGTGACTTGAGCACATGGAATATCCCAGAAATTCAACAAAAATAACAAAGCTGTTTTGGAATTTTCAAAAATTGGGCACAATTTTCCAACCAATTGCACCCCTGTTAATACGTCGCTTCATATGGGGAATGTGACAACAAATTTCTTCATATGGCGCGAGGTACCGCAATTCAACTTTTTCGCATAAACTAGGACGCAATTGTCGCCGTCTTTTCGATTAGCCTTGACAGCATAACATCACGAGTCGGTGAAGCAAAAGAAGCACCGCACCGTCGAGAATAATTTTTTCAAACATTTTAAAATCTATTATATTATTGTGGGGAGGTAACCTAGATTGGGTGAAAACTAATGGCAGGATTTAATTATTTCGCTATCAGGCAGATGCTTTACAGGGAATTTTATTGCAGAATATTGCAGAAGATGATTCATGAAACACAGAAAAATGCCGCATGCGACTAAATTTTGTGCTACCCTCATTGAGTTAGCTATCGTTGATGGCCCAATTGACAATTTGAGCCTTCTTCGATTTGTACAACTATGTTATGTAAGAAGTACATAGACTTCTTCTTTAAAATTATGCAATAAAATTCCCAGCAACGCACCTGAATGATAGCGAAATAATTTATTGCATGGTGTAAGTCATGATACTGCTGCCACTATTTTTCTCGTTTTCATCCAATCGAAACATTTTCAACATGAAAGTTGCTTGCCGAATTTTCCATAATATGAACGATTTTAAAAAGGTTTGAAAAAAAATTGTTCCGGGATTTCCTCCACTGACTGGAGATACTGTGAGAATAGAATGCGCAGTAAGTTGGTGCGCGGTGTTGAACGTGGGGAAAGGCACTGCGCGACAAAACGCTACAGCATATATAACGTTCCGTTCCGTTCCGCTTATTCCCACGTTCATTACCGCACACCAACGTTCTACGCTCTCCATTCTCACAGTACCTGTGACAAGCATTTTGCACGATTTTTTTCTGATTCAAATTATATTTTTTGCCAACAAATTATTTGTTACAAATATTCTTTTTCTCTTGATATCTTGAATTAGTGTTGCGGAATGATCGTTGCGGTTTGTCTACTTGATCGAGTGAAATCAATCAATAAGATATTCACAGAACATGTTTTTTTAAAACAAAGTTACGTTCGATTTTGACGCATTTAGAAGAAAATAGTCGATTTGTGAATTCAAACTTTGTCTACCGAATTTTTGAGAACTGTCGCAAAGAAATTCGTTATCTACTAGAGAAAATATGCATGAAAAATCTATGCCTATAGATAAAGCGAAGTGGGCTTAACCGAATTCCGAAATTGGTCGGGAGGGAGAGAGCACTTGTACACAAGTTTTACCACGCATGATTTCGAAACATGCTGCGTAAGCACGAAAAAAAATATACGAGACCCTCCTGACTCCGTGCGCGCTCTCGCTGAGTGGAGAGAGCAGACGAAGTGAAGAGAGTCAGCACCCCATCGTGAACACTGTTCAATCAACAGTGGAGAAGGTGAGATGGGATGGGAGAAGAGAGTGGAATGAGACTGGAAGGCTCTTCTCACCTGAACTACTTCCTCGTCCAACTTCGCCTTCTCCTTAGCGTAGTCGAGAGTATATGTGAGGCCGTTGCATCCTTTCTGCTTAACTCCGATCTAAAGATATTAATGGATGAATGAAAATATGGAGAGGCGTGTGAAATGGGGAGGGGGGAATGGGAGTGGGCGGGAAGAGAGAGCAAGGACGCCTACCCCATCCCTTCAAAGACTCCCGCTGGCATACTGTGTGAGGAGAGGGGATACCTTGAGTGCCTTGTAGTCTGGCTTCTTCTCCATTAACAGTTTGATCCTCCCGATTGCATTGGGAGTGAGGGTGAGGGCAGATCTGCATTCAAATAACACCTAATAAATGTGCCCAAAGCACCGAGGAGATTTCCAAATTAGGGTAGAGGCATTTCGGCTTCGCGAATTGGAATAACTCGCATCAAGCTAACTTAACAGATTCAGGAAATATATCACCAGAATCAGGATTATAATCTAATTACAAGAGCTATCTTGAGGGAGGTGAAACATACATACCTCGAGAAAGGAATGAACGAAGAATTTAAAATTATCGGACTAGTTCTAAACAAGGCGGAATTGTTACGAAAAAAATCTGAATTAGAGGCCGAGCTAGAAGCCGTTGTCGAAATGCCCCCCCCCCCCCCCCCCCACCAATATAATAGGAACCTTAATGATCTGAATTTAGTAGCTCCTCCCTTAACAACTCTTGCTGTGGCTGCTAACGAAGAAGTCGACATCTGCGAGTCTCGATGAGGAATGGAATCAGTTGAGAGATACAGTGGAGATCAACTACTCCTGCTGTCATCATAATCCATTATACAGATTACATATTTATCTTGGCAATCGCAACCAAAACAAATTACTTGTGCAACAAAAAAGAACCAATGTATGGGGAATATAATATATATTGTGGAAAGAGACGATCACAGGAGGAGCACTCCAATTGGGAGAGTCTTCACACCTTCGTACCCATCGAATCGAACCGTCGCCATTGTACCAGCAACAATCGTGCATACAGTAGCGGAGTAAAACTAAATTAGTATTCTCTACGTACAGTCGCGCTCATAAGTGAGTGCGCACTTTTTGAATTTGCTGCAACTTTTTGCTCAGGGCAGGCATCATTCTGCCACTAAGGTAGCATGTGCCAAATTCATTGGAGATTATGGCCATAGTATTGGGGTATGACGCAATAGCCTAATCATTGCGTAGTGATGACGCAATAAAAATGTACTTTTTCAAAACGGCTTTATTCTTACATAGATTTTTTCCTACTTGCCACACTTTCTGTGGTTGGAGATATGTCTGAGGACTACCCAGAAAAATTTTTTGAAGTTGCTGCGCGGTCGCACATTGGCTGCAGACTTGCTGCAAAATGGAGGTCGAAAATACAGATCTCGGCTCCTAGATAAGCTAGAGACTCGTTCAAAGCGTCAAAATGATCGTAATCATAATTCCACATGATCCTGAGAATAAGAAAACACATGGTCAACATTTGCCCTCAGGGCACCAAAAAATCACTTTTTTGCATGCTCATTTTTTGGACATTCATAACTTTCTGGTCAGTTTTCGGAAAAATTTTTATGTTAGAATGTTCAAAATGTATTAAAGATATGATGCCCAACTTTTTAGACTGTTTGGATAACTTTCCAGCCCGCGGCGGGCATTTTTCGGAGGGATACTCGGGTCGGGAAACACCTTGTTTACCGCTATGGCGAGAGAGTACAGACAACGAGAGTGCGTAAACAAGGTGTTCCCCCCCCCCCCTGTGGAATTGTGATTACGATCATTTTGACGCTTTGAACGAGTCTCTAGTAGGGATGGCGAATGAAGAACGAAAATGAAGCCTTCATTCTCTCTCACAAAGGCGCGCGGAGCGGCGTCATTCTGCGTGAAGAGGGGAATGACTCGGCCTGTTCTGCGTGAAGAATGAGGCATTCTTCACGCAGAATGAAACAGGAAAAGTCGCACTTTTAATTAGAAAACGTGGAAAATGGGCAGCAATTGGGCTTCCCAGATTCTGCGACCTCATTTGCATGCCGCTACGGGTCAGATACGAGCGTGCTAAAAATCATCTCGTATGGTCTTTTACAGCCGTTCATCTCTCTATTCCTTCGCACCTTCCGTGCCTAACTATCCCAAATTCAAAATCAAAACTAAGTGGTGGGAGCAGTGATGTGCGGATCAGCTTGTTACGCAAGTTCGATCAACACGGAACAGGCCGCTCTCTCTCGATCATCCCTATCCCACATCCCCTCTCTTACTGGGAAGCTTGGAAATGCGCGAATTACTGACAACCTCGCTTTTTTCTCTAATGATGCACAAGGACACTGTTCTCAAACGCTATTCCATTTTATGACGTCTTGTCCACAACTTCATGCTTTTTCAAAGGGTAGCAACTTGTGATAGAAAAAAAAACCTATTGCAGTTACTGCATTGATCATTTTCATTTTTAATGGACTGATACTGACTCAAGCAGAGCTTGTATGTTCCAGAATGTTCTGGATCATGTTAGTTTCGATCTAGACAGAAGTAGATCATGGGGACATTGATCAAAATTCCATTATTCAAGCATTCAGTGAACAGTTTAAGCTAGGAATTTGTGGGAATCAACGATACAAAAGAACAGCTTGTAATATGCAGCATAAATATGTAAATGCTTGATTTTGAAACAAAAATGTTCATCCGTTCTCCAGTTATATCATCTTTCGTTAAATTCGTTCTTCATGAAGAACGGGAACGACCGCGCAATTCTTCATGAAGAGAAAATGACAGGGAGGGAAAAATCGTCTCTTCATTTGTCACAAAATTCTTCATTCGCCATCCCTAGTCTCTAGCAGACATATCTCCAACCACAGAAAGTGTGGCAAGTAGGAAAAAATCTATGTAAGAAAAAAGCCGTTTTGAAAAAGTACATTTTTATTGCGTCATCACTACGCAATGATTAGGCTATTGCGTCGGGGGGCGGACATTTCCGCAACGGGGTACCATTCGCTTGACAGAAGGAGTAGCAACATGGGAGTTGTTGCATTGTTACCAGTATGTGCTCCCCCACAATATCATATATAAATTTTGTTACCAGGCGATATTGAGTTTTACCCCAAATCAACGACCCGGGGTTCATGGTTTGTGGATTTCCATGAACCCCTATACGTTGAAACTCATGGTCGCCTGGAAACAAAATTTATATATGCTACAGTGGGGGAGCACATACTGGTAACAATGCAACAACTCACATATTGCTATTCCTTCTGTCAAGCGAATGGTACTCCGTTGCGGAAATGTCCGCCCCCCATTGCGTCATACCCCAATACCATGGCCATAATCTCCAATGAATTTGGCACATGCTACCTTAGTGGCAGAATGATGCCTGCCCTGGGCAAAAAGTTGCAGCAAATTCAAAAAGTGCGCACTCACTTATGAGCGCGACTGTATGTTTAGCAATAAGCAAATATTAAACCTTTAAAGTTACCGGACGAGGACGAAACCCTGATCTGACCCTGATCTGGTCGCGTGTACGAGAGAGTATGCAAAAGTGAGAGAGCGCGGATCATTTCCTGCTTTCCCTTGAGGCTATTATTGATTTTTAGCATTTTTGTTTATTCATGCTCAACTAAGTCAGCCATCGGCTATTCGATGGAGGACAAAAAATAGGGGGTCAATTTTGTCCTCGTCCGGTAACTTTAAGATGGCGCTAGGTCGGATGAGAACTATTGCGTGATACTTCCTTTTTTTCTTTTTAAGCAGATACAATAAATTATTGTGCTTACATTTCCGTCGTTCCACGGTGCTCTGACTTTGCTTCCTTCCTTAACTTCTCTTCCAATCCCTCCAAGCTCCCCATTCGAATACATGCTTCCTCCTCCAATTCTCATTCCTCCCATTCCTCTACTCAATCCATCCACACAAGGGAAGTCACTCTCATTCAACAGTGATGGAATGAGTGATGGGATCTGCTCCTTTCTAGTCAGCTGACCTCCTTCTTGTCTCCCTCCTCTGTTCCGTGCTCCTCTATCTCCTCCCCCTCTTCCTCGTCCATTTCCTCTTTCATATACTCCATCCATTTTCGTATCTTCTCTATCCAATCCATAATTCCTCGCAGATTGGTTTCCTCCCCTTCCACTTCTCCGCTCTCCTCCTCTTCCTCCATCTAATTCTTCTCGTCTATCATTCCCTCCTCCTCCTCCTCTTCCTCGTCCTCTTCCCTCATCTCCTCCCATTCTTCGACCTCCTCGCCCTCCTTCTCTAATATCACTCGTCCATGTTTCTCCATCCAATCGTCTCACTCCTTCGTCCCACTCATTTTTACCATATCCTCCTCTTCCTCCTCTATCGTTCATTCCTCCTCTATCGTTCATTCCTCCTCTTCCTCCTCTATTGTTCATTCCTCCTCTTCCTCCTCTATCGTTCATTCCTCCTCTTCCTCCTCTATTGTTCATTCCTCCTCTTCCTCCTCTCTCACTCCCTCCTCCTCTTCCTCCTCTCTCACTCCCTCCTCCTCTTCCTCCTCCTTCTCTTCCCATTCTCATCTCTTTCTCATCATGAGAGGGCGGAACTGCAGTAAATGCATTAGCAGGAGGAGCGACGCCCTCTCCGAGGAAGGAGGAGAGTGTGATTCCCTGTGTGGGGCGAGCAAACTCAGAAGGGACCTGCAAGATGAGAGATCTTTCCATTTATCCAATACAACCACAGCATACTCATATATACTTCACATGTCCAATTTTTTTGGGTACTTCGACCGGATATATTATGCTAAATAGTTTCCATTCCTTCCATACTTATCGCGCGGAACGGCGGAATGGGATTCCATTTTATAAATTAAATGACTATATGGTGTTGGTACGAAATGGAAATCAGTTTTCACAACCAAGGTTTGGGAACCGAGAGAACAAAGGACGATGTAATTAATTCCTTTGTTCTCTCGGTTCCCAAACCTTGGTTGTGAAAACTGATTTCCATTTCGTACCAACACCGACCATATCTTAAACCATTCAATATTGATAAATGCCTAAATGAAATTCCAACAACAGTTTCTAGTGATATGAACTCCATTTTTATAAGGGCTGATAAAAAATGAGTTATATCCCATTATACTCAGTATCTAGTATGGGGGGAGTAAATGAGACTCACATCAGGTTCATCGTCACTGCCTCTCCTTCCCCTTCTTCCTCCCTTGATCCCTCTCTTCTCCCTTCTCTCCTCCTCCTTCTCTCCCCTCTTCTTCATCTTCTCCTTCATCTGCTCTATCTTCTCTTCCTCACTCAATCCCTTGGGAGCTTCCACTTTCACCTGCAAGAGGCTGCTTCTCTCTCTCCCCATTCATTCCTACTCATTCTTCCCTCTCTCATTCCGAGAGAGAGGCCATTCCTCATATTCACTCCTTGCTCCTCATCTCACTCCATATTTTTCTCACACCTTCGCAAATCTCCGTTCTGCGACCTCAACAGCTTGCAGCTTCTCCTTCCTAGTCTTCTCGAATTTATCCTCTCCTTCCTCCTCTTCATTTTCTGTTGCTTCCTGTCAATCATTTTTCGATCACGAAAACAATCCTTGACTAGTAAATAATACTCTCAAGTATCAGTTTTAATATTTGCCATTCAATATTATGCTGAATGAGGCTAATTTGAATGGAAAGCGTGGATCAAAGAGGAGGAAGAGGGGGGGGGGGGGGGGTGGATACCTTGAGTACGTGATTTGCCCTGAAGTCCTTCGTGTTCTTCACTGCTTCTTTGTTGCTGTCCTTCCTTCCGAATGAGATCCACTTAGGAGCGTCCTCTCCACTCTTCCTTCCCAGTCCCTTCATCGAACTCTGTAATTAGTCTACCTTTGCACACATATAATAATCACAGAATGGTTTCAATTAATTCGTACCTTCTCGATGCTCCATCTCTCGATTAGTCTATCCACTCTTCCTCCAATTACACTCACATTCGAGGGAGTCAGAAGAATGAACTGTCCTTCCACTTTCACTTCTCCCTTCACAAGGATCTTCGTCCCCCACGGAGTCTTCTCTTCACTGATGTAGAGCCCGATTATATAACGTTCAAAAAACTACCGAACTAACAAGTTTCAGAAAATCGACATTCTTTCTCTGTGTCATACACTTGATGATTAGCTCATTTGTACGCAAACGACATCATATGGTGGAATGGGTTCGTGGTTGATCTATCAACCTGAGTCCATTGATCTTCTCGAGGGCAAGTCCACTGACTGCTTGATGTCCATCAGTGAGGAAGACACGAAGCAGATTAGAAGTCGAGCTTTCCCCCATCGAAGGACGACCACAGTCTCGGATCCGAGAGATCTCAGAAACAATGATAATCCACCTTCCGTGGGAAGGTGGCGTATCCTGGCTTTGCAAGCAAAGTCAACAGCTGAGTGAATTTTGGCAAAATATCAATTCAATAAAAGGAGTGAGATCATATTACACAAAAAAATCAGTTCAATAAAAGTCCCGGGATCAACAGCCAAAATTCGCTCACTTTTTTCAAATTTAACTAAGAAATCTGAATATTTTCCTTTTTTTTAAAATTCTTATTATAACATTGTAATTGAGATTGTCAAAAATAGTGAGAGAATTTTGGCTGTTGATCCCGGGACTTTTATTGAACTGATTTTTTTGTGTAATATGATCTCACTCCTTTTATTGAATTGATATTTTGCCAAAATTCACTCAGCTGTTGACTTTGCTTGCAAAGCCAGGATACGCCACCTTCCCACGGAAGGTGGATCTCGGGACTTTTATTGGTGCGGAGCGATTAATTTGTTTTCGTGATTAGCGTTTTCTACTTACATTTAGTGCATTGAATAGATAGGGAGAGGAATCTCTAGTTTATACGTATTTTCCCTGTGGGCCATTTTATAGTTTTTCAGATGGGAAGCTTTCAATTCCCTCCTCCTCCCTTTCCACACCCAGAGGGGACAAATCAGAAAGTGCCCGTTCGGCCCCAACAAATCATGCCGCCATAGGTAATTTAGCACGCTGATTTCAAGTATGGTACTTGTTTTGCCCTAGCTTCAACTTTGTATCTCGTTCCGGACGGTTGTTGACAACTTGAGACGACTTGTGTTGTTTACGACCTGTGACCTGGCCGAGAGAGGCGCGAGGGAGGGAGAGAGAAGGAGGAGGAAGAGGGATAAATTCGCGCGGGAAAATGTTTGATAGGCGTCAGCACCTACAGATGGACACCAATCTTTTCGAAATCAGGCTCATTGGATTCGCCGTGTCAACATTAGTCTACAGTAGGTCGGTAGGAATTTGGATTTTCCATTGAGAGCTTGGATAGCCGAAAATGTGCCCGAACCGCCAGAGGGGTCAAAATTTCGATCTTTGACGACGATTTTCGCACCTTTCCAGTAGGAATTTCACAATTCTGAAAAGTCTCTAGGCGGGCAACCGTGTACGCTCTATCGAATGAGCTGTAGCACGTCTCTCTACGATGCTCGCGGACCCAACTCAAAAAACCGGGACGCCACGAAACCGACAAAAAGTGGAGTCAGCCTGAGGCACTTCCGGTTGTGATAGAAACTTGAAATTTCGGATTTAGCATCTCTTATGTTCCTGCACAAGATCCCCAAAAGCTGGATACTTGGATTTGAGTTTGAACGGTTGTCGATACCCTACCCTCTCAGGAACCTTTCCGACTGTGGGAATTTCTCGTTTCCGGCCAAAATTGCCCCGGCGCTTCGCGCCGGGGCTAATACAAGACACCAATTACCCTTACAGTATATGTTTAATTTCCGTATTAAAGTTACCCAACATCCTCGAAAATGCCTTTCTATATTATTTAACAATATAATAGAACGGGCTCTAATTAGTTAAACTGGAATAATAAAAATAATTGAAATGCAATATTTGCACCAGCGTAGAGCCGCAAAGTAAGAGTCTGAATTGCCTGATCACGCCCGCCCTCTCCCTTGTACACACTATCTCGCTCGTTTTGTCGTGATCAGGGTACTCCCGCCAATTCAAATTATTTTCATGGGTGTTGGGAAACTCTAAACTACTCACTTGTAATACAATTGGTCCTCTGACCACTCCCGCACTCTTATCCATCTTATCCTGTAGCGAGGGTAGTCCAAATGCTTTGAGATCCAACTGAATTGATACCGTAGATGTGGTACCGATGGATCAACTCACATCCGCAATGCGTGCTTCTAACTTCTTTCCCTCATCGGAAGTCTCATCAAGTAACTCCTTTAGTGCATGGTCTGACACGTGCCAACCAGGGGACAGAGATCCTGTCATCTGATACAACCACTGTCAAAATATGTTAACATCATATACTGAGGAATCACAAACCGACTCGAACGGTTGCAGAGTACACAGCTTCATTCAAGCTATAATAATGCATATATATATTTATATGCATCGGCGGCGAGTTATCACAGAATACAATTAATTAGTTCGTGACAAAATATAAAGATAAAAGGGATCTAAAAGGGATCTGTATCCAATATGGCTCATGGAAAGAAAACAGGGAATACAACTCGTACTACATATATTTGTAACATAATGTAGATATCTTAACAAAAGATATCGGAAGAGTATGTCAACATTACTGTGGAATACATTGAATAAGCAAGTTAGTAAAGGACAGCAAACATTGAAGGGGAAGAATAGAATATTATAATAGGCGCATACGCTACGGTTTATTGATCACTCCGCGAATCGCTGAGTGTCGTATGGAAGATGGACACACGAGTAGGAGGGGGGAGTGGGGCATCTGCAAGGAAGATGCATTGAAAGACTGACAAGGGAGACCCAAAAGTCACCGGAGACCAATCCGAAGTTTATCTATCCACATACCACCCTAGAGCATGTGCTCCCACTTTCAGAAGTTTTTCGATAGACCTACTTGTAAGAGGTGAAATTCGATGTCGTAGAAATCGAGTGATTTTGTATAGGCGCGATTCCCAGAACGGTGTCCAGGTTTCACTCTCTCGATAACATGAGCAGGTTAGCCGACCGAGTAAGGTGCTAGACGGTGATAAGACATCTCGAACAAACCAAATCGAATAACGGCATTCCGAACTAGGACGTTTCGCACAATTTCGCCTAAAACTTAATTCATTGCGATTTCGCCATCTTTAATAAATTTTTCGGAATTGTTAAAAACGTAATTGATAAATACATTATATAAAAATCATTTAAATAACGTGAAAACAGCTTCCAAAGTGGTGTGCGCGCTCACGAAAATTCAAGAAAATTGTGCGAAACGTCCTAGTTCGAAATGTTTTGTTCGAAATGTCTTATCACCGATTCACCGTGCTAGACATAAGAACCGTGTATCGTTGGTTCGATTCCCCATCTGTGCATTGCTTTTTGCACATTTTTCTCGAGCTGCGGTAACCTATCAGGTTGGTGAGAAAGTAATGTTAGATTCTCAAATTTTCTGATTATTCGTTTCCCCCGTCTTTTGCGTATGCCTGATTATCATATTGTTATTCATGTTCTTTGAGTGCATTGATCCTCTTTCTATCGCACATTGGTCCAAGCCTATCCAATTGGTAATGAGGTCACAGAATGATGACAAAGGTACATCAGTAGAGATTGGACCTGATTATGTTTTTGCCCAGCAATCCATGGAGCGCTGTGGTAGGGCAAATATTATGCCACAGCCGCAAAGTGCGACATAAGTATATCACAATGCAACATTTGAATCAGGTATGCTGCGAAAGGTCTGTTATAAAATATACCCATTTGTGAACTTGACATTAACTGAACATCAATAATAATGCTTGTTTTTTACCTTGTATCCGTAACAATTGATGTATCGATCTCAAATATAGTAAAATGAAAAGCACCTTCCACTGTTAACTTAAAATTATATTAATGAGGGAATACAATGATTCTACCAAAAACATGTACAATTCATCGTCCTGACAATGAAATTTGATCATCGAAATTCGAATATTTCAAAACTCTCTGTTTCCAGCATTGGTAAAAAGTCCTAACTTTTGTGGTTAACTGTTAAAGCTCCTCTTTATATATCAGTATTCGGCTGGGCTAGGTCAGGGGTTAACTGCATTCTGAGAAAATGCATTCATTCACAGTACACCAAAAGTCAACATTTTGACAATGTTGACCTTAATTTAGGGACAGCAGAGTGCGGTCATTTGAGGTTTCAAGGGTACAGTATCCAGATATCTCGACACATGCACACAAAGTTTGCGATTACAATCCTTTTTTGAACTTTTGAAATCTTTTTCAGTTGTTTTCAACACTTTATTTTTGACACAGATAATTTTTTTCTTGGCCGAATGAATTCTCCCTATATCCATTATCTTCCCACATAATTTTGACCACTTTGAGGCCGTATAATGCGATTCATAGCCAATTTAGGAAAGTATGTTTCCAGTGTGCACTCTTTCGATCGATAATTGCCTTGCTCCGCTTGTCCGACCTTAAATTTTGCAAGTAGTAGAACGCTATGGCTCTACCAAATATCTTGATTTGAAGGCTCCAAACACGCGATTTTGGAAACGTTCATTTTTCTCGATCGATCATTGGTTTGCTCCGCTTGTCCGACCTTAAATTTTGCAAGTAGCGCCAATTTTGTTAATTCGCATAATTAAATTATTTCGCAAAATTTTTATTTTTTTGTTGTCGAAATCGTATCGGCAGCTCATAAACCATCGGATTCTATGCGCATTTTATTTTAGAAGCATTTTGATGAAACCCGCCTGCGCTCCCTACCTTAATTCAACGAAAATGAAAATCTAATTTTTCTAGAAGTAGAAAATGCATGAGTTAAAATATTTTCACGCAATACGTAACAACATACTGTACAAAACAAGCGCACGTATTTAGAAGCCAGTCTGAATAATCCTCGAAACGGGAATTCTTATCATTTGTGAAGTGTTACCTTGGCCAGGGTTAGATTCAATGGCGTGTAATACGTGCTATATTGATGCTTGAACGGCCATAGACTTGTTTTTCGAAAGAACAGCCTATGGGCTTCACAGTTCACTATGTAAGAATGAACGGCTATTTTTTCCCTCAAAATACGAGAGCCAGGAAATTTTTTTAGAGAAGTGCGAAAATTTCACATTTGACAAAACTTCATTTTCCAGGATACCCAAAAAGCATTATGCGATTAGAACATATGCGTACATTGGCCAAGTCAACCCCTAATATATGCCATCGAGCTAGCTCAAGATCTTTAACGAAAAGGATTTTGTGGGAGTTCAAAAACCGTGATCAAAATCTAACATTACTTTCTCACCAACCTAATATATTTGCAGTATCCACCTCTATTTTGGGTTGGGAAAGCTTATGGCAGCATAAGAAAGTACTCTAGTGAATAACATTTATACTAACCGTTAATTTAGATCTTTCCTTTCTTGCGGCATCCCAAAATCGTGTTGCATCCAAAAATCCCCAGATATAATATCATATTATCACGATAACACGATAACTACGTCAAACAAGTTTAAATACTCCTTCAAAGGTTATCATAAGATGAATATTTTTATTTATTTATCGTACACCACATAGGTGCTTCATCAGATGCAGAAATGTGCGAGGAGAAGGGGTAGAGAGAATAGAGAAGACAAGACAAAAATGGTAGGGGTAGAAGGAAGGGGGGGGGGTGGGGGAGAGGGGTATGTGGAGAGGAAATATGAAAGGAAAGATTAAAATTAACGGTTAGTATAAATTCTATTCACTAGAGTACTTTTTTATGCTCCCATAAGCTTTCTCAACCCAAAATAGAGGTGGATACTGCAAATATAGGTTACTTCAGCTCGAGAAAAAATGAGCAAAAACAATGCACGCCTACATAAAATCAATCGATTTCTACGACATCGAATTTCACCTCTTAGTAGGTCTATCGGAAAACTTCTGAAAGTGGGAGCGCATACTCTAGGGTGGTATGTACCACTGGTCATACATGTCCAGCGGTAGAGGCGCCTATGTTGGGCAGTGCGCACCCATAGGTAGGGCGTCATGGGTCAAAAATGAGGGTGGGGGTCAAGTCGGATTAACACATAGTACCGTACCCAACATGGACTACAGTTACTCTGCTCATTGTTTTCGACTACCGTAACCCAAAATACCGTAATCTTGCTACGGTAGCTTCACTAAAGTGTGGAAATTCAGTAATGTACTGATTTAAAAAGTTCTTAACGAGGTCGGTGAATCTTAAACTGATGATTAACCACATCTACAGTACTCTAAATAGCAGCATCATCAGCAGCATCATCATGACAACATTCTGGAGCTTTTTTCGTCTTAATAATTCAGAAACACTACTACGAAGCTAGTTGGGGAGGGGCTTCAGTTATATTGATAGGTAACCATCGGCAGCGTCATCATGACGACATTCTGGAGAGTTTTTCGTCTTAACAATTCAAAAACACTACTAATAAGCTAGATGCGGAATGGAATCAGTACTAACGAGAGGAAACCATCGCCAGCATTATCAAGGTTTTTCCAGTGCGCGCTGAACAACAAAGGGTGCGCAGTGCCCAACAAAGGGTGCGCAGTTCCCAACAAAGGGTGCGCAGTGCCCAACAAAGGGTGCGCAGTGCCCGGGCGCACCTATGTAGGGCAGTGCGCAACCTTTGTTGGGCACAGCGCACCTATGTTGGGCACGGCGCACCTTTTGTGCTGCGCACCCTTTGTTGCGCACCCTTTGTTGGGCAGTGCGCACCTATGTTGGGCAGTGCGCACCCTTTGTTGGGCACTGCGCACCCTTTGTTGGGCACTGCGCACCCTATGTTGGGCACTGCGCACCCTTTGTTGGGCACTGCGCACCCTTTCTTGGGCACTGCGCACCCTTTGTTGTTCAGCGCGCACTGGAAAAACCTTGATAATGCTGGCGATGGTTTCCTCTCGTTAGTACTGATTCCACTCCGCATCTAGCTTAGTAGTAGTGTTTTTGAATAATTAAGACGAAAAACTCTCCAGAATGTCGTCATGATGACGCTGCCGATGGTTACCTATCAATATAACTGAAGCCCATCCACAACTAGCTTCGTAGTAGTGTTTCTGAATTATTAAGACGAAAAAAGCTCCAGAATGTTGTCATGATGATGCTGCTATTTAGAGTACTGTAGAGGTGGTTATAGGCAGTTTAAGATTCGCCGACCTCGTTACGCACTTTTTAAATCAGTACATTACTGAATTTCCACACTTTAGTGAAGCTACCGTAGCACGATTACGGTATTTTGGGTTACGGTAGTCGAAAACAATGAGCAGAGTAACTGTAGTCCATGTTGGGTACGGTACTATGTGTTAATCCGACTTGACCCCCACCCTCATTTTTGACCCATGACGCCCTACCTATGGTTGCGCACTGCCCAACATATTCCATGACCCGGGGGTCATGGGTGCGCACTGCCCAACAGCTGGCGCCTCAGGCGTGGACATGTATGTGTACCACCCTGGATAGATAAACTTCGGATTGGTCTCCGGTGACTTTTGAGTCTCCCTTGTGAGGGAGATATCTACTCCCCCCCCCCTCCCCCTATTCACCTCTGCAGTTCAATCTCCGATCCTACGGCAGGAAGAGGCTGAGGAACTTCGAAGTATGTGCAATCAACCTGCAATCACTGTCCCAATATTTGACATATTTTCTTTTCTAGTCTCCAATCTATCTTGCAGCTACAAAGTTGAAACGGAATGCATCGGTTATCACGTTCTTACGCGTAAAGTGATGATTTTTGATCGCATGTTTCTAAGTCAAATGGTTTTGAAACGATTTGTTAATTATTCACTTGTGCGACCGTTGCAGCAGAAGCATTAGATATCACGGACACTTTTTATCAACTTTGTCAGAGGGACAACTATGTTTTTGCACCTGTCCAAAGTTCATAGCGAATATCTCATAATGGGTTGCACGGCTCCGAAGTCAAATTTTTATGTCATATTGTATCATGTCTTAAAATAAAATAAGTAATTGAAACTGAAAGAGATGAGTAAAACAATCATTTGATGCAATGGGATTACATACGCACCTCTGAGAGTTCGATTTAACGGTGGGTGCCGTTAAAACGCTGTCTCCCTAAGAGCGTCGGAAGGTGTTGCACAATCGTTCAAAATCATCGCTAGAGGTTCATCCTTGGTGGGTAGAGTCATTAGGGGTCCAATAAACATTTTCCAAAATCTTGATCTACCTTTATCGATTTTTTCGAAAATTTTTATCTTTGAGATTAGGCCATCGTGTTGTACCTCATTCGAAAGAGCATGAAAAGTTGTGTTAGAATCCGGGTTTTCAAGCCGATCGATCAAGATCTGTTACAGAAACAACCAATATTCTGCCGAAAAGTAGCGGATTGTTGTTTTGATCAATTCTGCGACCACATTCCTATCAATAGCTCCTCCTGGAAACTTCATATTATGTGTAAAATTTAATACTCAATCCATCAAGAGTAATCTCGAGATGGTTCTGCATGCCCATAATAATGTTTTTTTCAAAATACTGACACCCTTTCGAAACGCTGGTTCGATTCCGCTCGGATGTAGACATTTTTGCCGGCACATTAAGCGAACTTTTAATCGTTTGACATGCTTATTTATCGATGATTAGTATCTTCACATCAAGCACACAGCAAACAATGTGCATTTGAAGCCGGCAAAAATGTATGCACCCGAGCGGAATCGAACCAGCGTTTAGAAAGGTTGTCAGTATTTTGAAGAAAACACTATTATGGGCATGCAGAACCATCTCGAGATTATTCTTGATGGACTGAGTATTAAATTTTACACATGATATGCAGTTTCCATGAGGAGCTATTGATAGGAATGTGGTCGCAGAATTGATAAAAACAACAAACCGATATTTTTCGGCCGAATATTGGTTGTTTCTGGAAGAGATATTGATCGATCGGATTGAAAACCCGGATTCTAACACAACTTTGCATGCTCTTTCGAATGAGGTACAACACGATGGCCTAATCTCAAAGATAAAAATCTTCGAAAAAAATCGATAATGGTAGATCAAGATTTTGGAAAATGTTTATTGGTCCCATAATGACTCTACCCACCAAGTATGAACCTCTAACGATGATTTTGAAAGATTGTGCCACTTCCCCACCAAGATCTGACGTTCTTACAGAAACAGCGTTTTAAATCGAACAATTACGAGCTTTTCTTAGGTCTGGGAAAGTACCAGGGCTCCGATATTAGGTGCAGGGGGGGGGGGATGTAAAAATTCTGCGAACAATGAATGTTTGGAGACAGTAGATATGCAAAAATTCTTTGCCCCTGTGGCATATATAAAGTGTGCCTACCATGCATCTTCTGCAACGGTCGAAAAAATGAACAGTTCGCCATACTCATTCTTTTGATAAAAAGAAATGTTTGAGTAGACATAACTTGTATGGGTGTAAACTGTAGCCATCAAATAGCTCCTTCCCATTTTTTTGTCAAAAACGTAAGATTCGGACTAGCCTAGACAAGTGCTGAATGTAAACATAAGAAACGCGATTTTCGAAAATTCGAAAGTCACATGAAACGCCGATTTGCGCCGATACTATCATAAGAGAATTGATATGGGAGATGCATCATCGTGGAGTACTTATTTGGGCCGGTGTACCTCCTTATATCCGGGAATTAGTAGATCGAAGAAGAAGGTGCCGTCCTCAAGTGCTCTTACTTGGTGAATATTATCCATCTCGGGAGAGAGATAGATACATCCGTCTCGATCATTCACCTTCAATGTTATAAAGCAGCCGTTGAAGGGCGCTTAGCTTGACAGACCACTCGCTCTCCATTGAATCGCACAGATGGTTGTGCGAGAGTGGAAGATTGGAGAAGGGAGAAGGAAGTGACTGCGACGGAACCACGAAGTACTCGGATGAATCCATGCATGGTCGGATGATCATGCATCGGGATCACATCATCCTTCCTCAACAACTAATTATACTCCCTCCCTCATTGTCATAGTGCTATCCATACTAACAATAACATTCTTCGACATCCACATTTTTACCACATTTTTCTGGGTCCTATGAATCATCCCAGGAATGATGGCAAGGGAAGGAGGGGAGGGCAGATGAAGTGCGATCATTCCCGTTCTCAACTCACTAATTGCCTCAAATGAAGAGCTCGGAATAAAATTTACCGATAATATAAATTCTGAATCCTCTCGGCGAGCAGGTTCGATCGGTTTAACTCACAAAGCTCGCTTTAGGCTAGGACAACTTTTGAATTTTGTAAAAGTTATTTTAATAATTCATAAAAAATAAATTGAAATGTGGGCACTTCTTGGATAATTGGCTCACCCTCCCACCTCCCTAATAATTTCTCATTCCATCCCAATCCCATAGGGATTGTGCGACCGAAAATCAGGGAAAGATACCTAGAAATTAGTGATTTAGATGGGGAAGGAGAACGGGGGGGGGGGGGGGGGGTCAATTATCCAAGAAGTGCCGAACGGTGTAATCAGCATGGAATTCTGCCTTGCGAACCTTACTTGCGTAACTTTAGCATATTACCAAGTAGTTATATACATGAAAAGCTGTTTCAAACATGAGACAGTCTGGAGCCAATGAAGGCTCTAGGCGCAAAATGACCATGCTTACCGTTTGATTACCGCAAAACACGGACTAGCAGAGAATAGAGATGTGCCGGGTCCGCTAAGGAAAACGAAAACGCGCTCATGTATAGAAAAGTTTTTAAGCGAAAAATCAAGTAAGCCCCTATCATAATCCTTCCTACCGTAAACCTAGCAAAGGCTGGGGGTACGACTAATGGGAAAATCGAAATATCTCAGTCCAGAGTGACGATACAAGGTACGACACTAGGGCAGACACTTTGTAGTACGACACTAGGGCAGAGACTTTGTGGTACGACACTAGGGCAGACACTTTGTGGTGCGACACTAGGGCAGACACTGCTCACCTCTAGTAATTAATTGATACCAAACACGAAGTTATATCGTCACTTTCGACTGAGCTTCTTCGATATGCGCTTTTGTCGTACCCCGCTAACGAGACTACTTTTTTGAGCATGGGTCGCGCACATTCCTAATTTGTGATAACTTCCCTACATTTTGCAATCGACGTCTCGTCCACCTTATATTTAGACCGCAATAAGAGGGAAGCGGCGCTGATAACAGTGGGAGCTCGGAAATGCGATCCCCCGTTCGTTGAACTCGAAGTGCATGCATCTTCCTCCAAATTATTTACTTTTTACTGCTTATTTAGGTGTTTTTTTGAGAAACACTTAATGAAAAAGTTGTAATAGGTATTACAAACTTCTCGGCCATCATGGCTGAAAAAAGGGAGAGGGTTTACCTTACCTTCTGAATCCGAACATGCTACAGTGCATGGATGGGGATTCCGCAATAGCTGAATACAAAACTGGAGATCGACAATGACGAAGAGTTGAGGGAGAAGGAAGAGTAACGTCCAATGCCTCAATCGATTGTCATTACTGTCGTATTGCCTTTTGTACATACAAACAAGGTATCCGTTATTCCCGCGAATACTATTACATTTGAGAGTATAGCTAATTTCATGTGAGTCTGAGCTCTTACGTTATGTCATACTCCAAGCCCCTAGGGATTACCATCTATCACTGCTCTCCCTCCAGCTGTCAGAGGAGGAGAGGCAACTAGGCCAGTCTCGCAAGCACCACCATGCGATAAAGACGCTTCCCCATAGTCTTCCAGTCTCCAACACTACAACAGCGGATGCACAGATATTGTGTATAAAGCTTAAGCGTCAACATATAAAAGGTAGAGCATATCAAGCTCTTTAACTATCAAAGAAGAGCGAAGTTTTTTTACCAAAATTAACTGAGTTATGTAATTTAAACTCCAAAAGTTGAAGGGATAGGTGTGGTACTGCCAGGAGGAGATAGGGACATTTTGGGCACCACGATATCCCGCCCATATTTCAACTAACAAGTTTAAAGTTACCAAACAAGGACGAAATTGACCCCATATTTTTTATCATTCAATGAATATGTGTGAATTAGTTGAAAAACAATTTTTAAAATGCGAAAAATCAATAATGGCCCGGGAAGGCTGGAATGGATCAGGTTGGAGTTGCCTGATCCTGCGCTCTCTCACCTTGCGAGGCGGGTCGGGTGTATGTGGCCCATGATCGAAACACCCACCCGTCTCTTCTAGTAAGTATTTCTTTGTTCTATGTTTTCAAATTTGCGAAATGCTCATATGGAGGTCTGGGATGTATGTGATTTTAGGGGCATCGCCTCAGAACTTGCCTGTTTTTTTGGCCGCTCGAACGGGTTCCCCACGATGAGCCCAGATCTCCATATATGCGTTCCGCAAATTTGAAAACAACAGTTTTTATCATTTTTCCTCTTTCGAATTCGCTAGGTCTCGCTATGAAACTCCATGGACACTCTGCGACCTCCCCATGATAGTGCACAGTGGTAAAAGCGTTCGTGCATTATGCACGATTGTAGTGACATACAGACTTTTCTTTGACGATTTTTCATATTGCGATCTCGCTTGGGGCATAAACAAAATGAATTTAAGAGTGACTATCTGAAAGAATTTACCATAGGCCGTACAGCGAAAAATAAAGTGCTGATTTTAAGATCCCTCTAGGGGTAACTTTTCACGTAGAGTTCGAAAATCGGCCTTAGGAAGCCGTATCTCTGACCCCTGATTTTCTGTGGCGCGCCTCAACGGTGAGGTCGGTTTTTGTAAATCGTGAACGGCTGTTCCAAACCCCATAAATGTATAGTAATTTTAAAAGAGCTCGAAGAGATAAGCATTTTCACTGTTAGAAGTGAAACGCTAGTTCATCTGGGAAAAAACTTATCGTCATTTCAATTGTCAAATAGGTCGTCATAAAAACGTTACATGCGAGACGTACTTCTAAGTATGTTCATTAAATTCCTCGTGAAAAGATACCCCTGGATGCAAATTTTGGCGCCAAAAAAGCCGCATACGAGGGGTCTCCCAAATAGAGGAAAAGGGCTCAATTGTTAGGAATTTCAGGCTTTTCGTTTCTATCGTCTCCATTTTCACTATTTAGAAGCAGAGTTGACGAAAAAAATAGTTTTAAGATTGGGGAATGTGAATTATCATCGAAAAATCCGTGTTTGGATCGTTCGAAAAATATTGGTTTTCGAATTCTCGATTTTGCTCAAATTTGGGCACCTGAAAGTGTGGATTTTCGAAAATATGAAGATGCGCATTCCTCATGAAGTAAAGAATACTTCCACTTAAATAAGAAAATGTACATATAAGCTTCTGTGAACACTTCTAGGTTCGGGTTTTTGACGTTGAACATTGCAAAATTGGTACTATCGACGAACATTTTACGATTGAAATCGTCTGATATCAAGTCAATTTGGTGATTTCACACCACGATGCAATTTATAATGCAAAAATAAAGCATCAAATTCAGCTCATTAGTACGTAAATACGTAATCAATTATTATTGAAAATCTAGATTTTGAATAAATTGGATCCAAACTATCTTTGAAAGTGGAGCAGCTGTCGAACTTATTTTTATTTAATATTACTAATCTACTACTCTCACATAGCTCGCTAGAAATAGCGATAGTTTTCAGAGCGAAATGGCTGAAATTTCAGCGGGTAAACATTGTGAAAATCGATAATTTGAATCATTGTTTTTCCGAAATAAGATATCCGCCATTTTTACTGATTTATTTGTGCATTATAAATTGCATTGTGGTGTGAAGTCACCAAATTGACTTGATTTCAGACGATTTCAATCGTAAAATGTTCGTCGATAGTACCAATTTTGCAAAGTTCAACGTCAAAAACCCGAACCTAGAAGTGTTCACAGAAGCTTATATGTACATTTTCTTATTTAAGTGGAAGTATTCTTTACTTCATGAGGAATGCGCATCTTCATATTTTCGAAAATCCACACTTTCAGGTGCCCAAAATTTGAGCAAAATCGAGAATTCGAAAACCAATATTTTTCGAACGATCCAAACACGGATTTTTCGATGATAATTCACATTCCCCAATCTTGAAACTATTTTTTTCGTCAACTCTGCTTCTAAATAGTGAAAATGGAGACGATAGAAACGAAAAACCTGAAATTCCTAACAATTGAGCCCTTTTCCTCTATTTGGGAGACCCCTCGTATGCGGCTTTTTTGGCGCCAAAATTTGCATCCAGGGGTATCTTTTCACGAGGAATTTAATTAACATACTTAAAAGTACGTCTCGCATGTAACATTTTTATGACGACCAATTTGGCAATTGAAATGACGATAAGTTTTTTCCCAGATGAACTAGCGTTTCACTTCTAACAGTGAAAATGCTTATCTCTTCGAGCTCTTTTAAAATTACTATACATTTATGGGGTTTGGAACAGCCGTTCACGATTTACAAAAACCGACCACACAGTTGAGGCGCGCCACAGAAAATCAGGGGTCAGAGATACGGCTTCCTAAGGTCGATTTTCGAACTCTACGTGAAAAGTTACCCCTAAAGGCATCTTAAAATCAGCACTTTATTTTTCGCTGTACGGCCTATAGGTTATATTGCTCGGTTCTCTCAGATAGTCATACTTAAATGATTATTTTGAGAGGTTGAATGAATGGTGCGAACTCACCCTAGGAGTCACTCCCGACAGTGCCCTCGAAATATCCCCCAGGACATTGTTCTGCGACGAAGAAGTCATTAGGCGACGAGAGAGGAGGGAGAGATACTCGAGTACTCTTTTCCTATCCATCGACAACTGAAATTGATGCAACGCGATAGAAAGGGAATTGACGAGGCACACAACGTGCACTTCCATGTGATAGATGTGTAGAGAAGTATATGGAACAGAATTGAACTGGTTATTGAAATGATTGATGCAATTGAGGACTAGTGATTTATCCCATGCGAACAATAACCCATTGTATGTGAAGCTAAGGCAAGGTAAACAATTTGAGCAAACATTTAGATGAAACGAAAACAGAGACACAAGAGTCAAGGTAAGAAATTATATAAACCAACAAATAAATTATTAAAATTTGTCCTAAATCTTTATTTACTTCATACTAAAACCCACCCCGCTTATAGTAGTTTTGTTATTATGAGGTAGATCATATAATCATTACATAATAGTGATAAATGTCAATAAATAACTCCTTTCTCGCTATCGAATCCATTAATATCAGACTTCGGATCGGGATATACACTTGTCCAAATCTTGTCTCTACATTCTTTTTCTCCCTTACATTCATCGTCCAATCGATACAATCGTTCTACCGTACTCCTCGATATGCTGTCATCCGATGAGAATATACCGAATGAAATACTTCCCAGTGCACGAGAGGCGCCATCTCAACTCCCAATTCATTGTTGCTCCCTCTTTATTTCCCTCGACGAATCAATAATTTGCAACTCACCAATTACAGTAGCGGTCATCATTCCTGCATGCGTCGCATTTAATAATTGCAGATTGAGTTGTACGAACTGACGGCCTCTTTAAAACTTACGTAATATAACGCTGGTGAATGAACTATACGCATAGTTGCCCACGCCGGCGGCGACCCCCATGATTCCGCACTGCGCCCCTCGAATAGTGGGGCGCAGTGCGGAACGACGGGGCGCAGTGCGGAACGACGTGGTGGTCAAAAATCGATCGGTAGACCAATGGTAGGTCAAGACTAGTTACCGTATCCAATCGATAGTACAGTACTCCCAGATACCGTATATCACTACCGTAATCCCCAATTATCGCGAACTGACTTTCTTTTTAAAGAAGGAGTGTCAGCAAAGTTAAATTTTTGACGCTGTCATAACCATGACCTAGACAATCATCCAACGATCATAGCACGAGCTAAGAGGATATGCAAGGGTCACTCGCATAGCTCAGTGGTAAAGCAGTCGCAGCGTAATCGGAAGGTTGCGGGTTCGAATCCCACCATTTTTTGAAAAATCTTCTAGATATTTGAATTCCCGCACGTCCCTTCCCTTCAAGCCCTCCTTGGCCTTCTGCCAACTAATGATAACTAGGTTCAAAATAGAGATATGAATTTAAAATTTTCAGAATCTCTTATGGTTGTACAAAGGTCGGTCATGGTTATGACAACGTCAAAATTTCAACTTTGCTGACAGTCCTTCTTTAAAAAGCCCTGGTACCGTGTCTAATCGATTATTCAGTATCCAAGTCACTACCGTAACCCAGTTCCTTGGGTCAGATCCAGTTCCTTGGGTCAAACATTTATCTAAAAATGTCAAACATTTTTCTAAAAATCCCAAACCGATTATAAAATGATTATACAGTAATGATATATACGGTAGGATACTTAAAACTAATTTAACGATCGATTTTAAATTTTTAGAAACATGTTTGACCCAAGGAACTGGGTTACGGTAGTGACTTGGGTACTGTATAATCGATTGGACACGATGTCAGGACTTTTTAAAAAATAAAGTTAGTTTGCGAAAATCGGGGTTACGGTAGTGGTATACGGTATATTTTTGCCTAAAAGTCGAGCAGATCCGAAATATTTTGGCACAGCAAAAAAAGTCATTTTTCCAATTTTGAGTGATTTGGGGTTATCGATGGCGCTGAAGAAGATAGGCCTACTCATTTTGTACGTAGAGCTTCTGTTGGCTCCAGACGACGTTGCGTCGAATTCACATTTTGAGGCTTTCCACAGCTCAATTGAGCGCTAAAATTAGTGGAACAAGTTTTCTGGGGTGAAATTTTATGGCGAACACGCCTGTATATTTCAATTATCATAATTTTCTAATTTAAAAATTAAAAATTCAACTTTTCGCTCCATCAAAAGCGAGCTTAGCAAATACATGGATGGAACCGCCGTGACGAGAGGATTTCAAGTATGCAATTTCATCTAAATACGACATCAAACTTTTGAGAAATGTTGCAAATAGTGATCCGTTTGAACCTAATTTGCGGTGTTATCGTCCGATCTTCCTCCTTCACTTGACCTCAGACCCTCTGGAAGTCCCCTTTGATGTCGTAATTAGATGAAATTACATATTTGAAATCCTCTCGTCACGGCGGTTCCATCCATATATTTGCTAAGCTCGCTTTTGATGGAGCGAAAAGTTGAATTTTTAATTTTTTAATTAGAAAAATATGATAATTCAAATGCACAGGCGTGTTCGCCATAAAATTTCACTCCAGAAAACTTGTTCCACTAATTTTAGCGCTCAATTGAGCTGTGAAAAGCCTCAAAATGTGAAATCGACGCAACGTCTTCTGGAGCCAACGGAAGCTCTACGTACAAAATGAGTATGCCTATCTTCTTCAGCGCCATCGATAACCCCAAATCACTCAAAATTGGAAAATGGACTTTTTTGCTGTGCCGGGCTCTGATCGAATCTTCGGCAAACGCCCTCATATGGTGGTACTGTATGATCGATTGGATACGGTAACTAGTCTTGACCTACCATTGACCTACCTATCAATTTTTTACCATGATTCCCGATACGTCGTTCCGCACCGCGCCCCACTACTCGAGGGGCGCAGTGCGGAACCATGAGTAGGGGGTCATGGTTTGAAAGAACCTTGCCGCCAGTGTTGGACAACTATGACTACGAATATCACGACTATGACTATACGAATATCAGAGAATCGAACTGGAACGACGATTCTTGGGAATGGAGGAAAAAGCGTCAAAAGAGTTGTAGCCGGTTTTGGGCATCCTGAGGCATGCCTAAGGCTCGCACGAATGCTCATTGTGCATACTTCATTTTGGAGCTCACTATACCGGGTTGGATCTAGGCACCTCCTTCTTTGATGGCAATTTCCGCGCGTCTCGTGATAGATAGACGAAAAATGCCATCTGAGTGACCCCCACTAATTTTTCGAGCTCTATCGATCTGTATGCTTCACTTCCTCAGAAAATTAATTTGAACTGTGTTACAGTTCAGTCTACTTTTCTCAAAAGTGTAGGCAAAGGCGCAGCTGAAACTTTTGTAGTTTATGCAGTTTATCGTGGGCTATCGAATGAGTGGCTTGCCATGAAAATACCGGGGGGAGAACACGAGGTATGACACTTTTAGAGTTTCTGATCATTTGAAATAATTTCATTCCACCCCACACCGCGCACTTCGGGCGAGCATAATGAAATGATCCCATTGTTCCATTGTCTCTCCCTTCCAATTTTCGCTCGCTCGCCCGAAAGAGCACGGTGAGGTGTGGAATGAAAAGATTTCAAATGATCAGAAACTCTAAAAGTGTCATACCTCGTGTTCTCCCCCCGGTATTTTCATGGCAAGCCACTCATTCGATAGCCCATGATAAACTGCATAAACTACAAAAGTTGCAGCTGCGCCTTTGCCTACACTTTTCAGAAATGTAGACTGAACTGTAGCACAGTTCAAATTAATTTTCAGAGGAATTGAAGCATACAGATCGATAGATCTCGAAAAATTAGTGGGGGTCACTAAGATGACATTTTTCGTCTATCTATCACGAGACGCGCGGAAAATGCCATCAAAGAAGGAGGTGCCGAGATCCAACCCGGTGTAGTGAGCTTCAAAATGAAGTATGCACAATGAGCATTTGTGGGAGTCTTAGACATGCCTCAGGATGCCCAAAACCGGCTACAACTTTTTTGACGCTTTTTCCTCCATTCCTATGGCCAGCTCGATTCTCTGGTGAGAGGCGTGATATTGCTTGATTATCATAGCACATGTTATGGATGTGATAAGAAAACATAAGGATGTAAAGCTGACCTGGTTGAATCATAAGGCTGGAGTGTCTGAGACGCCAGCACTTTCCCCTCCTCCCCTCTCCATTCAACCTTACACAAGGGACTGGTCTTAGTCGTGTTCGCTTCTCCTATTTCTACCCATTCCAAGAGCAGAGTCACCTCCCCTCCCTGAAAACAATGATGCCAGAAGGTGAGCGTACTCTTGAGATGCATATTTTAACGACGAATAAGTAGAGGAAATACCTCTGGAATGAATTTGGAGAACCCCCTGAGTATCTCCTCCTTGTGGTCGAAATCCGTCCCCACTTCCAGTGAAGCGAGGAAAAATGCCCCCACCTGTAATACTTCCTTTATAGAATATTCATATTGCATAAGCTATGCTAACAGGACATTTTCCATCGCATAATTTAAGGGCACTAGTTATTGGCAATATATATGCATTTATTTCAAGTTGGTGCAAAAGTGTATGACTATTTTTATTTTCGGGCATTTAGACCTTCCCCTATCTCATTCTCTCTATTTCATTCTGCTAATCGTCTAATGGTTTTCTACAGCACATGACGGAATGGGAAGAATTTCTAAATGACGGTATATTGACTCAATTCGATCTGTAAGGACTACACAATTCTCAGCCACTGTCCACATTGTGTATTAGTATACTAGTATAGTGGGAACAGTGGTCGAAAAGGTAGGTCACAAAATTTGAAATAAGTGGGCAAGTTTCTAAAATTTTATTACGAAATCGTTTTATATGGGTACGTTATTCACAATTTTTGCAAAAATTACATGGAAAATGGGCACGTTTTCTACTTTTGCACTGGTCCGAACTCCAAAAACCGGGCACGTTATGTCATTTTGGACTTACTTTTTGACCACTGAGTGGGAAATATACTAAGGAGCTACTAGGCAGAGGATTGTCCCAGTGGGATCATAGTCTTTTCCCAGTCGTTTCTTAAGGCACCTTTCTTCTATTCCCAGTGTGGTGCGAGGTAGGAAAATAAAAAAACCAGAGTAACACAGATATCGAAACCTTGTCATAAGTGCTACAGAGAATTATTCAAAGTGGGAAAGCAGACATACATTGGCGTCTTCCTCATTAATGTTCACTTGATGAGAAATGCAGAATAGCCTTTCGAAACGAATGTTCCCTGATTCCTGACTTTCAGATTTAGTATTTCGCTTTCGAGAATAGTTCACCTCAGAAACGACGACTAATTTGTCCTCCGAGTGATCCGATACTTTGTACATGAACAGATCGGTAACTTGTCCTTCGCTTTTCGACGGGAGGAGAGAACGGAGAAAGGAAGAATGAGCGGGATCTCAACCACTCCCTTCACTTCCTTCTCCAATCATTCCTATTCTAGCCCCTTTTGTTTTCTATTCGTGAAATTTTGATTAAAGTTACCGGACGAGGATGAAACCCTGATCTGACCCTGATCTCGTCGCGTGTACGAGAGAGTATGCAAAAATGAGAGAGCGCGGGAATACACTGATCATTTCCGGCTTTCGCTGGAGACTATTATTGATTTTTAGCATTTTTGTATATTAATTCTCAACTAATTCAGCCATCGGCTATTCGATGGTGAACAAAAAATAGGGGGTCAATTTTGTCCTCGTCTGGTAACTTTAATGCGTCATCGCTAAAAATAATATTTTTAAAAGTGCCTCGCACTTCAGCCTGCATTATAATTCACAATACGAAAGCTTCTATTGCTTTCAAAACCAATGAATTTACTTCTAGTGGTAGATCATACAGTATTGCCGGAAAGTATTAACCCACTTTTTGTTTATATTTCCGTTTGTGAACCAAGTACCTATTTTTTTGGCTTAAGGGCAAATGATGAGCAATCAGTATGAACTTTCAGGATATTCTAGGGTCATCATAAGGATCATTTTTCTGCCTTGCACGAGACTAGCTTGTCAGAAGCAGAGATATAAATTTTGCAGCCCAGCTTCGAGTTTGCAGCAACATGAAATTAGTTTTCTCATTAGTACCCAGACAAGTCTCCACACTCAAAAAATTGTATGTGTAACATTCTCCGAAGAATTATCATATTTCAAATAAAACATTATGAGATTTTGAGGAGATGGCAATATCACGCTTGCCACGAGAGAATCGAGCTAGATTTTCAAAACTTGGTAATGGGATCAAAATGGAAAAATATGTTCCTATCATTTTTATTCACCCCTAGGTATGCCCTAACACCACCCGAAGTCATTTTGTTCTGAGATCATTCTTAAGGTCACTACGTCGAGTACCCTACCTGCGACCGTAACTTTAACAGCCTATATCTCGTTTCTACAGCGGTTTTGAGGGAAATGTCATTCTGAGGAGCCCCTGGTTATTTTTCGAGCTATATCGATCTATCAAAACTAGAAGTCATGAATGTTATTTAGAACTGAGTTACAGTTAAGTTAGGTTAAGTCAAAAGTGTAGGAAAAGATTCCATAGATTTTCGGATATGTGATAGCCCGCGTCGAGCTCTTTCGAATAAGGTATTTGCGGTTC
Organism: Pristionchus mayeri; assembly: GCA_036245805.1. Lineage (NCBI taxonomy): Eukaryota > Metazoa > Nematoda > Chromadorea > Rhabditida > Neodiplogasteridae > Pristionchus > Pristionchus mayeri. Next base: position 27,367,062 of record BTRK01000006.1, read on the forward strand.
TAAAAAGAGGGGGACCCAAGCAACGTTTTGGCCCTTAGAAAAGGTTTAGTTGATTTGAAAATATTTTTCAACATAAAATTCCAAGAAAGACCACTCATTCTTGGTTGCGTGCGCCGAACGGCTCGGTGTGAGAGACATTGCTCTCTTCATTTTCAATTATCTCTCGTATATTGAGCACGGTGAGAGATGAAATAAAATTACTTCAAATCAACTAAACCTATTCTAAGGGCCAAATCGTATCTTGGGTCCTCCTCTTTTTAGAACCACAAATACCTTATTCGAAAGATCTCGACGCGGGCTATCACATATCCCAAAATCTATGGAATCTTTTCCTACACTTTTGACTTAACCTACCTTAACTGTAACTCAGCTCTAAATAACATTCATGACTTCTAGTTTTGATAGATCGATAGAGTTCGATAAATAACCAGGGACTCCTCAGAATGAAATTTCCCTCAAAACCGCTCTAGAAACGAGATATGTTAAAGTTAGGGTCGCAGGTAGGGTACTCGACGTAGTGACCTTAAGAATGATCTCAGAACAAAATGACTTCAGGTGGTGTTAGGGCATACCTAGGGGTGACTAAAAATGATGAGAAAATTTTTTACCATTACCACTCCCAGATCGATTCTCTCGTGACAGGCGTGATATGCCTACCTTATTCCCCGATGAATTCTCAATCTCTAGTACTGTGAGAACAGAAAGCGTAGTCCGTGGTGTGATGGCGAGATTTACTACATTTGATTCTAAACATACGCGGAACGCGGACGAAAAAAAGTTCCGCGTATATTTAGAATCAAATGTACTGTGAGAACAGAAACTTGTACTGTACTGTGTGAGTACAGAAGAAATTTGTACTGTGAGAACAGAAAGCGTAGTCCGTGGCGTGGTAGCGAGATTTAGTCCTAGCAGTAGTCGGCCTCACCGCACTACACCACCTAGCCGAGTTCGATCCCCCGCCTGGGCAGACCAAGAACAAGTGCATACGGTATTTTTAAGTGGTAAATTGGTAGTGATTTCGGTCGCGAAAGGTAACGTTCCCTAGAAGCACTTTGGACAGCAGGGTTACGTAGTCCTAGCAGTAGTCGGCCTCATCGCTCGCTTGACGTGGCTGCATCTTTACCTCTTTTTTAACCCTTTAAATGTACTAAATCTCGCTACCACGCCACGGACTACGCTTTCTGTTCTCACAGTACAAATTTCAGCTCGATACATATAGCTTGCGATACATATAGCAAAAAGTGGATTAATACTTTCCGGCGATACTGTAAGTAGAAGCAGTTTTTTTCTAAAATTTTTAAGTGTAATATTTTAAGTGCATACGGTATGTGTGCGTAAAAATCGAGCATTTCTCCGGTTAAAGCTTCTCTCACGGTGAAACTAGAAAGGATAATTTTTTATAATCATGACATAAGAGAGACTTTCTGAGAGAACTGAGCAATTTTACCTATAAGACGTACATCAAAAAATGAAATTTCCCAAAAATATGTTCCCAAGTGTAACTTTTCACGTAGAGTTCGAAAATCAACCTTAATGATAGAAAGCCGTATCTCCAAACGCTCATTTTCTGTCGCACTGCATTTGAGCGGTCGATTTCCGTAAATCACGAACGGCGTCTCCAAACCTCATACATGCATAGTAATTCTGCAAGATCTCGTCGAGATAAGCATTTTTACTGTTGAAGTGAATGGCTAGCTCATCTCCGGGAAAAAATACGATCGTTTGAATGTTGAAAAAAATCATCCAAAAATTTGAATGCCATAATTATTTGCTTTTTTGAGTATTTCTGTCGATTCCTCGTTGAAAACTACCCCTAGGGTTTTATTTTTGTGACAAATTTCGTTCCTGAAATGGGTCGGCAAAGTTGCCGAAAGAACACGCATTCCATGTTTTTTGCAAATATATGTAGTTCTAAGCCGCGCCAACGTGAACCACGATCAAATCTATTTAGTTTCTAACTAAACTAAAATAGAGCAACAATATCGCGCAGCCAAAATAGGCGTTATCTCAAATCGAAAAAAATCGAATTTTTTTCATCTCGATTTTGTCGATGTTTAGACACATTCAACTTTACCTTTTCAATCCTAATTCTTAATTTTCTCGGCAAATCCAGTAGTACACAGGGATGTGAGTCAGAAAATATTAAACATAGTGTCATCACCAATAAGGACGGTATGTATAATTGTGCTTGAATACACGGCATTTTACACGGTCGTGTTGAACATCGGCCGACTCCGCCGGACACAATAGACGAAATTACTTACAGCTGCGAGACGCTTGACCCTTAGCTACGGTATTTTTTCATCGTGTCAAACAAATTATTTTTTTTGTTGAGAGGCTGATTCACGCGTTCTTTGTCCTTCGTTCTTTGCTAGTTGCGCTTACACAGTTGCGTTTATATTCACTGAACGTATTAAACATATCAGGCTGTAACATAAGTTTTGTCGCGTCCAATCTCTTATGCATTTTAACCTCAGAAATTCTTCGAATTAATTTAATCTCAATTTCGTTATTAATCATCAGTGAGGGCCTTCGTACCCTTTCTTACGCTCTTTACTTCAGTCCTGTCAAGGCAGTTGAGGAGGCACATTAGTCAAACAAAGTTGTACTGAGATCAGGATTATAAATCATTTTCACGCATTAGCTCTTCTTGAAAAGGAGAAATTATGCCGATTTAGTGTGATTTGCGTAAAGTACTTCATATGGGCATAATTTTGAACCACTCACGGATAATGACAAACGAAAATCGTTCTCGAAATGTAGACGAATTTGTATAATGTGGATGGTTGGTGACGGTCGCGAAAACTTTCGCAAGCCGAATTTTCTTCTCAATAGATATCCAGATCCAAATAGTGGTGGAATATAGTTCACCCAAAGTGGTCAGTATACAGACAAAGTTTGGGGTAGATTGGGTTCTGTTGAGATAAGTGGCTCCATTCAGAACGATGGTATGTAAATGAAACTACTGACATTGACACTTTGTTCATATTCCTACCTCACACACATGTTCAATATTTGATTTATTGTGTCCATCCGAACCATCAACCCTTCCCTTACCATTATCTACTTGGGATAATTTTGGAAACAAATAGCTTTTGAATGACAATCTTTAATTCGAAACACCTAAACTTGCATTTTTTGGTAAAATTGTGCGCGAATTGAATTAATGAAAATTCAAATTTCCAACAAGTAGAGTGTTCTTTCTCTCACATGTTTAATGATAAATTAGAGCTCCATGAGTGGTAATTGGAACGCACTTATGTTAGTCACTGTTGTTGTAATTCTGGATTCAGAAGAGTTGGTCAAGTTGGCTACGAATCAGCGGCTAACCTTACACTCCGTGAAGTATATCTTTGGTTCCGTTCAACCTAGCACCATATCTGGCATATATTTTGAAAGAGAATTGACGGGGCAAATCACCATGCAGTAGAAGTTTGGTTCATTACTCATCTCTGCGAATTACCACCCGATCAAACGAATTAATAAAATCTGCATCAAATTTAAATCATTTCATATTATTATTTTTCGCATAGCCAGCGTGGGCAGTTCAGCTCTACCCTATGGTTTGAATGTGCATGTACACCCCAAACATATACTAGGAGGTCAGGCATTGGGAATGTTTGAGAAGTTTCCTCCATGGAAATATTGTGAACCTCCGAAATGCGACAAAACTTATGTTACAACCTAATAAATAGAACCTATATTAGGCAATATTTATCTTTCATAATAATTGAACGTTTGAATTTCCGGCGATAGTGCATCCGGAATCCGGGTTTATCAGTGCACACACTGACAAAAACCTGGCTTCCGGTCCGGCGCACTCGTAGTGGAGTGCGACCCGGAAAAATTGCCCGCACTGAAGCGCCGTGTGAATATGCTATTTCGCATGGTAAAAAAATATATTTGAAATGCAAATAATAGAACATTATGACGGGTCTTCTGTAAGAATGCAGGAAAACGAGCCCCTTTTGCCACCAGAAAAAAGACATAGTCACCGATTTCGATGAAACTTAGTTTATGGATACTATTGGGGGTCCAAAGAAGGTAAGTCCACTTGGTTTGGTCGATTTCGCTGATTATCGATTTTTTTGAACTAGATCAACTCGGTCAATTTTTATCGTACAGTCTACTTTCTTTTCCCATTTGACGCAGAATTTCGAGATCTACAAATTCTTCTTCACTCCTCTCAACCGATGACGACGTCGTTGGGGTCTTTTGGCCGAAAAACCTGTTTTTGGGCCATGTTTATCGATTTTTTTCTTCATTCCCCTTCGATATTATTTTTGCATTCGATTCTCCAAACAAAATTAGTTGGGGTCTATGTTGACCATCTTTCATATAACGAGGACTGTTATGACGAAATAGTAAGTGGAGTCCCGGACTTGGTCAATTTTTTTCAAAATTTTCGTTTTTTGGTCGTATTTTGGTTCAAAACTAGCGGGGAACTACGCCTCTTCTATCATTAGAAGTTCATTGAGTACTTAGAAAATAATCTCTTAATGATGCCGGCAAAATGACGGCAAAAACATGGTTCTCACGCCCGTCCCAAAGCTAGATGTTTCAGAAGTGGCATGATATCGGCGTTTTTTCATTAATTGATCATCGAAATAATGAATCTGACCCGGCATCTGACACAACGCCACGGACTACTGTAGGCTCATGTTACGGTAAAAAAGATATTGATGTTTTACATCCATCCGCAGACGAAATAATGAATCTGACCCAGCGTATGACCCAACACACAGGGTTACGGTAGGCTTTGGTTACTGCAGTAGCACTGTATCGATGATTTCCATCCATCCTCTGATGAAATCATGAATCTGACACACCATCTGACCCAACGCCAACTCGGGTTACGGTTGCGCACAGACGGAAATAGCAACACCTATTTTTGGTCGTAAAAAATTTTCTTCTGGAAATTTCTGAAATCTTTTTCGTCTGCTGACCTTGTATTCCGGATGGGGACATACTATCAAAATCTCGCTCGAAACGCAAGCGCCAGACAAAAACCCTTTCAGATTATTGTAAATGTTGCAATGGTCCAATCCGACTTTTAAAAAAAAGAAATTGATAGATCACGACGAGAACCATAACTTCGACGAAGATGGTTGAAACTCTAAAATGACAGGTTTTCGCCATGGATGACGATATCTTTGAATTCATAGTCGTAGTTCATGACATATTGAGAATATAGTATTCATTTAAATTCATTATAAAATTACAAAACACCTTTTACAATAGCCTGTGAATGTAAATTGATAGCGAAATCAAACAATCATTGATTGTACACATCAAACTTAAGCCCGGATAAGGTTTAAAATATATATTAACTAAACTATTTATTTGTATATTTTAGTTGGCATATCAGTCATGTATACGCCAATGTATCAGGGCAACTAGTCATTCATTCATATATTGAAGAATGAGATTCAGGTGATTCGAACATGAAAAAATACGTTAACTAGATTAGATATTTTTTAGAATGGATCGATCGTAGTGGAAGTAGTGAAGCACATCACGGCTGATCTGGCATCTATGGGCCTGAAGAAGATTCATATCCGCACTGATAATGCGGGCATTGGGATATAGTTACATATTTTTTCAACGATTCATTTCAGGGTATTATCACAGTGCTTCCGTCATCGCTTCCATTCCATCGATCGAGGCCTCGTCGAAAATCAAGATCGCCTCATGGAGCTTCTCGGAGTCCCAAAGTGGGAAGTCGTCGTCCGACCGATATGCTGCGTATGCGAAGACGATCATGAGAACGTACATGGCCAAGGGACACAACATCGACACTCATGAACAGATGTTCATCGCCCTGACGGAGGGAAAGGGTCTTCGAGGAGTCTCTGTTCATCTGGCGACCGTGGAGTTCAGTACTCAGCCTCAGCCGAAGACGACCATCAAAGGAATCTCGAAACTCGGGCACTTCGAGTTCAATGGAGATGAGATCTCGGCCTGGAGATTCCGTGGCATCGAACCAGTAATGAAAGTGAGTGGACTGAAGGGAATCGACAGCTCCATTGTGTTCCACAATCATGGTGGAAAGACCTCGACTGACTCGGATGGAAAGAGCTACAAGGACTGTGACATGCAGAAGATCGTCGAAGGAGAGGAGCCCCGCTACTGGTTCTTCCCGACGAAGAAGGCGAACACTTCAGAGCCAGATGACGTCGACGACGAAGTTGTTACTGGACAAGCTGCACCTCTTCCTTCCGAATCTGACGAGTCACCTCTCTTCGTCTGTGATATCTGCTCTGCTTCATTCATCCGCCACTTCAATCTCCTCCGTCACTTGGAAAATGGACGGCATAAAATCCGACCGGAGAAGGTGACCATGTACGACTTCGCCCTTGGCCTTTACAAGCGCATGCTTGAAGAGGTTCAACAAGGCGTCGTAATAGGCCCTCTCGCGGATTCGTTCAAGGAGTACGAAGAAGCGCCGAAGAATCCGAGACCCAAGGGATGGGCCCTGCGAACGAGAAAGAAGAGTGCTCCCTACGATCCAGTTGCCAACCAGCTTGTCACCGATCTATTCGAGGAATTCTTCAGAGCTGGAACTAAGCTGCGCCCGGAAGAGGCTGAGAGGAGAATGAGAGAGAGGAAGGATATCCTGCCATCACAACGGATGAGCCAAGACCAGATCGAGAACCGAATCAGTACTCTTCTCGCTGGAAAGAAGGATGAACAATTGAAGAAACATCGAAACAGGAATCGTCGAATGGTAGCCATCATCGCAGATATGGAGAAGGATATGGATGAGGAAGGAGCGTGGATTGAGGATGAAGTCCCTGTGATTCCGGAGAGCGACAGAATTGTCACAAGTGACGCACTCTATGGCTGGATTCATGCCCAGACAGATTTATTCGACGATATTTCCACTCCGATTTTCTCTGATCCTAAGTTTGATGTATTCAATCAATGATTGTTTGATTTCGCTATCGATTTACATTCACAGGCTATTGTAAAAGGTGTTTTGTAATTTTATAATGAATTTAAATGAATACTATATTCTCAATATGTCATGAACTACGACTATGAATTCAAAGATATCGTCATCCATGGCGAAAACCTGACATTTTCAGCTTTCTGAGATTATTTCTCAAATATCTCGAAAACTAGTCATTTTAGAGTTTCAACCATCTTCATCGAAGTTAAAATTTTGAAAAAATTGGCCAAGTCCGGGACTCCACTTACTATTTCGTCATAACAGTCCTCGTTATATGAAAGATGGTCAACATAGACCCCAACTAATTTTGTTTGGAGAATCGAATGCAAAAATAATATCGAAGGGGGAATGAAGAAAAAAATCGATAAACATGGCCCAAAAACAGGTTTTTCGGCCAAAAGACCCCAACGACGACGTCATCGGTTGAGGGGAGTGAAGAAGAATTTGTAGATCTCGAAATTCTGCGTCAAATGGGAAAAGAAAGTAGGCTGCACGATAAAAATTGACCGAGTTATGATCTAGTTCAAAAAAATCGATAATCAGCGAAATTGACCAAACCAAGTGGACTTACCTTCTTTGGACCCCCAATAGTATCCATAAACTAAGTTTCATCGAAATCGGTGACTATGTCTTTTTTCTGGTGGCAGACGTTCCTGCATTCTTACAGAAGACCCGTGTTATACAACCTTTTTAACAGTGGACAACTAAAACATACTTTTAAAATGCCATATATCTAGGGACCGCGGAGGCCCGTCCTTTCTGCCGTCCATCACTCGGCCAAACCACTATTTATGGTGTGCCCAACTACCGTACCTTTATATAGTTTTGTTGCGCTGGTCAGAGTTTTTCTTTATCGATTTTTGCTTAATTTTTCCATTTCTTAGGTCATTCTTACCATTCAATAGCTAGAGAGACTCATTATAAATGGATTTACGACTTGTTCGCCGCTTCTGGTTTAGGGATAAGATTTTTAGCGGACCTAAACCGTTTAGTACAATTTCCCGACGTCGTTTCTTTCCCCGTTTTCTTATTATTTTTGAGTGCCCCCTTTATTTTCTTGAGTCCAGTACATTCAAAAAAACCTTCCTTTACCTATTCCACACACGGGTCATGCCCCATTTTCGTTCGGACGGCTACTTCTTTGCCAAATCACTTCACCTGTCTGTATTTCATACACTTAATTTTCCGGTCAACTATAAGCTCAGAAGCTATCACTACTCACTTAAAGCAGTTCACAAATAAATAATACAAAAATACAAATAGTAAAAATATACAAATCAATAAAAACACAAAATGATACGAAAATCCTGACTCGTGATGTGCTCCAACTCTAATCATCATACGGTAGTCTAGTGACCCAAGGGGAATTTTTAAAAGTGACTGAATTTGTTAAAATTATTATTTTATTCTTTTGTTTTCAGTTCTAAACGTTTCGCCATGGCCAATTGTGTAGGTTCGTAGTGCGTAAACATTTTTATGAAACCTCTTTAAAAGGGCGGCCGCGGTCACTAAATATATCTTCAATCTTTAAAAAAATGATTTTTGGACACATAAAATTTTTTTTCGAAAACTAATATTTCTCGCAATCATGCAATACAATTCGAGTGATTTGGTTTGGTGAAATATTATTATAGCAAAATCGGAGAGATTCACGCGAGACAGCGTTCGAAATTTAATTGTGTTGTTTTCCGACACTCTCAATCTTGAATTTTCAAGCAAAATTATGCCGACCTTCCATATTGGTGATAGCCCTATGTTTAATATTTTCTGACTTACATCCCTGTGTACTACTGGATTTGCGAAGAAAATTAAGAATTAGGATTGAAAAGATAAAGTTGAATGTGTCTAAACGTCGACAAAATCGAGATGAAAAAAAAATCGATTTTTTCGATTTGAGATAATGCCTATTTGCGCGATATTGTTGCTCTATTTTAGTTTAGTGATAAACTAAATAGATTTGATCGTGGTTCACGTTGGCGCGGCTTAGAACTACACAAATTTGCAACAAATGGAATGCGTGTTCTTTCGCAAATCCTCTCAGAATGTCTCTCATAAACTATAGTTGTCGGACGCCCTCGCCGTTCACTTTACCTAAGGTAAAGTGAAGTCTGAGGTAAATTACCTTTGACAATTTATCATTGGAAGGAGAGTTTGCTCAGCTTGAATTCATCTGATATTTTGAATATGCGTATCATACATCGGCTAACACGAATTTCAATAAAATTTTCAAAATGTACTATTATCGGCTTCATTATAATTATTCCCCAAATAATGTTGTATTTAGACTAGGCGCAGAGGAATTTTTCACGTTTTTCTACGTGGGTGTGGTCTCACAGAACCTATACTTCAAAGTTCAAGTGCACAAACTTGAATACGGAAATTTGTGACAAGAAATAAATATACTACATAAGATGACTTTGAATGTCTCGTATATTTAAAACCACTTACAATTTTTATCAACTCCCAGATTGAATATATTGACCATGGACGAATTGGCTCGAGGGTGGGATAAATCCCACTCTGTTGAAGAGAAGCGAGTTGACTGAAAAAAGAACATTCGTCGAAAATTAAATTTATGACGACAAACCATTCTGGTTTCGATAGAACTCAACAGGAAAATGGGGTTTGGGCATAATTGATTAATGCCCACGGTTATAGTAAAAAAAGTGGGCATCTTCAATGAGAATCTATCACAAAATAAATACAGATTTTTGGAACCGTGAAACTGAAAGATATCCCCCGTCTCACGAGTAGAAACCGGCAATGTCGTGGTACAATCCGAAAATTTAGATTTGAGTTTCTCAACAGATCTAGGAGTAGTCCACGCTTTTTAATCTGATTTTTGAGTCGATCTACCCAATCAGAGCAGCGGCTGTAGCAGCCTCCTGTCGAGACACTCACTTTAGAGCCTCGGAATATGCGCTCAAAATATTAGATCGTGCTCAAAGTGAGAGTCTCTGCAGGAAGCAGCTACAGCTGCTGATCAGGAAGGGAAGATCGACTCGGAATCACGCGGATTTTTCCGGTTTCCGATGGAAACGAAAAGCTATTTGCCCATTGTCTCTCGTGAGAGGCGCTCGTCTTGTACAACTACGTGTGTAAATCATTCATAGTCCTTCTCGACCTCCTCCTCCTCCATCATCCTACCTGCAGATGGGCTTGGAGGATGGCGTCATTGCTGACTATCGAGTCGAATTTCCTTGCGAAGTAGACACCTCGCTTCTGAGCAGTCTCAAAGAAAAATGTTTACGACCACATTTACGCGCAATTGGAAAAGGAAAAAAACACATTCCGAAACTTTTAAAATTAGTAGAGAGCAGATTCAAATTATTTTAACTAGATATGCCAAACCAGCGAGCGCATCAATGCTGGGAACCAGCAAGACCTCCTTGTTTTTTAGCATTGTCCACCGTATTTTGGAGAATTCATCGTTCTAATTCCAATAAACTTCCTGGTCTTGTCTCTCGACCTAGTCATACCATCCAGGTTTTTCAAATTCTTCAGCAATAACAATCACGATTGCACGATAGATTTTCCATTTCGATAGAGGAAATGAGGAGTAATATATTTGAATCAATTAAAATGCGATTTTCTACATTTGTGATCGTCCAGGATGATGGCGGTACGAGTTGGAACTTGGAGAATACAATTTTTCTGATCGGAACCCTGGTCTGATAACCTATCACTCGTAACAACGGAAATGTAATGATTCGCCTGGGAAAGTGATCTTTGAAAATTGAAAGATCGAGAACAATGGTTGTATAATCAGCGATATGGAAAATGCGACTCGTAACAATTTCCGTGCGTTTCGGAACGAAAACGTGCGTTTCGGAACGAACATTTGGAAACCAACGTTTTGGAACCACATGGCTGAGAACCGCTGTGTGGGATATTACCCCAACAAATATCATACCATACTTTAAGTATATTGAATGAAATGATCACTAGGACAAACAGTAGTTTATAGACCCACTAGGGAAAGAGCAAAACAATGACAAACAGGGAGCTTCCTCTAGCTCTGCGCTCTTTCACCGATCTCGATGTGGAATGTCGTTTTTTAAATACATTTCAAATGCAGCGAAATCGACTGTGAGGGGAGCACGTCAGCGGTTCCAAAACCTCGGTTCCCAAACGTCCGTTCTCGAACTTTTCAACAATATGTTTCACAAGGGAGGTTTTGCAACTTTCGATTCCGCGTTAAGCGGCTATGTTCCCCGAGTTTCAATTCGTACCGCCATCTCCAGGATCACCCAATACTATTAACATAACGAGTGGTGATACCTCGATATCGAACTTGTGCTTAGTCTCGCTCGTGAAGGCGAGAGGGGAACATCCACACCAATCGACAACCTGCATTGAACCTCCCCTCTACTGGATGGGATGGTCACCCACCTTCTTCAGCCACGCACATCTGCATCCCTGTTTCCTATTCCAGTTAGTGACCCTCAGATTCCCTCCCATCACAGAAGCACAGAAGTGCGAGTTCACTGCCAGCTAAAAGTACTATTCCTTTCCACTTTTACGCTAACACATTACTGGTTAACTTTTTCTAGTATATATTACTTTTTTTAAAGAATACCGAGTGGAAGAAACTCTCAACGGGGAGAATAACAGATGAGAAGAGCCTTCTCAATTTGGTCGGCAGTTCATCACTCGAAATGGAGTACTCGGCAAGAGATCGATGGAGTACCACCCAATCTGACCCTCCATTAAGTCCCACGTTGGCGGGGAAGGACGGTCGACGGGCTATCTGCAAAGGACAACCATACCTTTGCTGAGAGAGAGAGAGATAACGCACCCTCCACATTCTGTGTTCACACTCTAGGAAAACATAGTCGAATCCCTGTTTCTCAATAAATCGCCCAGTAGAGTGGCCATGAGTAGCCAGGAAGGAGTGACCACGACGACTGCATAGAGAGAGAGGGAGGAGAGGGGGGGGGGGCTCACCTATTCAATTGAGCCTCCAACTCCTCCATCGATAGCACCAACTCGTCACTCTCACTCATATTGATTATGTAATCCCACTCCAAATTCAGAGAAGACTACAATCGATGCTCATTAGAATAGAATAGAATAGATTTATACATCTATTCTATTCTATTCTAATGATCATTACCCTTTGCTGCCTAAAAACCATTCCATGCGAGTTTTGGAGTAGTTCCATTGGATGATTATGCAAAGTTTTTTTAAAAGTTATACACGAGCCTCGATGGCGTCAGTAATCATTGGAAGAAGAGAAGCTCCTCCCCATATCGTAGATCGGAGGATCGAAGCAACTCGGACATTGGGAAGAAGAAAAGAGAGACGGCGAGCTTCTTAAGAGGGAACAACATCATTTCCGCCAATCAAGAATAAGATGACCATTGAGCATGTAACTCTGTCTCGAGTCCACATGGATATAGTACTGATGCTTAGGGGAATATATACTCCGAAGCATCTGACGGACCTCAATTGACCTCAATCCATTCCTTTCCAAAAAATAGCACAGATTCAAATTACCTGACGCGCATTTCTTCCATTCAGTTGTAGAAGGAAGAGAATGCGAATATCGTACTCTTTATCGTGTTCAACCTGCACATAAGTAGGACGAGACCATGTGAGTGATTCTGAACGAAAAAGTTAAACAACATGACATCAGATTAATATGGATTTTAAAAAAATTGGAATAACATACGATTCATGCCAGTAGCGTAGACTGCGATGCTCTCAAATCCTCCACAACCTCCCCCTCCCATAGGACAGTGATGTGTCTGGCATCTCTCCCCCTCTATCCTCCTCCCTCCACTCATCTCGTTCCCGCAGAAACACTCCACTCCGAACTCAACTCCTGCAATACACTCCCTCTCCATCTTCCATCTCACTCATACTCACCGTAATACACATATCCCGCTCTCGAACAGAGCAGACCGCACTTCTCTCTACTGTTATCTCCTTTCCACGTGAATGAGTGACCATCCAACAATCTCTTCCCTTTCGAGTCTGCGTAGCATCCAATGTACTCATCTTTCCTTCGGGAATCTGAATCGAAGTTCTTCAATCGAGGAAAGGAGCGTTCTCTCGAATACTAACCGAATAGAGGACAAGTGGAGACAGGGAATGTCTCATGGAGTGTCCCTTCCTCGAGGGCGCATGCAACCTCTCTCAATTTCTCCCTGCACTCCTCACTCTTCATTCTTCCCATCGCAGACTCTGCCAACTCATCTGGGAGTCGACATGAGGAGAGATCTCTCTGAAATCTTCATCAATATACCATATACTCATCTGTCTAGATACCTTCTCTTTCCTCCTTCCTGATCCTTCCCAATTCGCCTCCGCACTTTCCATCCACTGCAGGAGCCACCAATGGATGAGAAGGGTGCATAGTAGGAGTATGGCAAAGAGAGGGAGGGGACGGACAGGCATCCTATTCCATTTCTGCAACTACTTCATCCTCGACACTCAACCCGCACATACATACGATATTTCGAAATGGAGCTAACCATCTGATCACTGTCGCAAACATCATCATTTAACTCATATTTATCCCACAGATGCAAAATAGCCAGATCTATCATCTATTCTTCACGTCCGCTAGAATTTCTAGCCTATTTAGTACACACATAAGCCGGCACAATTTATATTACTTGCGCGGAATTCCTTACTATTCGAGATGTCAACTGGCCCACATTCACTTCTACGGTCAGCAACCTGGCCTCTCTCTTTGCAACCATAATAAAACTAAAACTTAGTAATAAATTACAAAGCAGAATTTATTGACTGGATAAATGAACGACTAGCACGGAAGGGACTCTGAACCGGAAAAAGCATTTCACTAGTGAGTTTGAAAGTGAGTTTCCGATCAAGGGAACGGGAACACACTCGAAAACGCATTCGTGAACACGGCGTTTCACGGTACCTCCTTGCACACAGTGAAAATGAGCGAGTTAAGATACAGTACACTGACTGATCGTCAGGAACTTTCGCTTCGCGCTTAAAAAATTCAAAAAATATCGTAGTTTTAATTGCACTAACACATACGTACAATATCACTGACTGAATTTTCAATTTTCATTTTTTTTTCTAACGATTTTGTATAGATTTATTTTAAATTGTTCAGATTAAAAATCTCAGTTAATCTTTTAAATCACTTAGAGATTAAACGTTTGAAACTGCCTTCGATCGAAATAATCTAAACCACACGAACAGGCCTGGTTGATTCAATGCTTTTGTCTGAAGATGTTTATGAAGAGCGGGATCAGCGGCATGCAACCATTCGTGTCCACGCCAGCGGCGAGTTCTGACCAACCCTTCGGTACCTAAGGGTGGGGTTCATGGAGGTTTTGACCAACCCTGCGGGTCTGGGGTAATGTCGGACAAAGCTCAGATATTATGATATCCCACGTTATCTACAGCAACTCAGCATGCATAATTCAACTACCGTAATCCTCGTTACCGTAATCTGGTTACGGTATCTTTGCAAATAGATGAATTTGCGCGTTTCATTACATGGTAAAGATCGAATGGTTATCGTTGAGCATGAATGGGATTATGGTAGCCCACCTACAGTATCTACAGTACCAATGAGGACATGATTTCAATAGTGATATCGACAACTGTTTTTTTGAAAATCGATTTCAAAATTTATTTCTTTTTGTAAAATGTTATTCCGTTAGTCTCGCTTTTTTTACTAAACCCTGCTGGGTCTGACCAACCATGCGGATTTTGACCAACCTTGCGGATTCTGACCAACCTTTCGGATTCTGACCAACCCTGCTTTTCCTAACAAACCTTGCGGATTCTGACCAACCTTTCCGATTCTGACCAACCGTGCTTATCCTAACCAACCCTGCGCATCCTGGCCAACCCTGCGGATGTGTCCCTCATATGAGGGCACAGCCAAGGGCCCTTCGAACATAAAAAAAACCGCCCGACGGCCCACGATCTATTTTATTGTTTACAAAGAGCCCAGAGTAGAGTCAGAAAATTTTGACGGCTCTTAAGATAGTCCGATGGCTCTTAAAAAATTCTGACGGCAATCTGAAATTTTTTTCCATCGCTCAGAAAATTCCTACGGCCCTCAAAAAATTCTGACAGCTCTTAGAGTCTTCAGACGGCCCTCAGAAAATTTCGAAGATATCCCTGAGGTCCGTCTGAGGTCTAAAAAAGCCATCAGAATTTTTCGAGGGTCTCCGGCTGGTTCCTGAATATTTGGATGGCCGTTAGAATTTTCTAAAGTCCATCGGAATTTTCTGAGGAACGCTGACCATCAGAAACACATTACGGTAATTCTGATTATATTGTGAGAAAATAAACGATAAAGTAGTAGTAATACTGCTGGCACAAACAACGGATTTTTAGAACCTATTTTCTAAAAAATCAGTTGTCGATATCACTATTGAAATCATGCCATCATTGGTACAGATACTGTAGGTGGACCGTAAGGCCATTCATCCTCAATGACAACTGTTCGATCTCTATCGTGCAATAAAAAGCTCAAATACCTCGTTTAGCTGCAGTAACTAGATTACGGTAATTTCGGTTACGGTAGTCGAATGATGTACGATGGGTTACTGTAGATAACGTGGGGTATCATATCTGAGCTTTGTCCGACATTACCCCAGACCCGCAGGGTTGCCAAAATCCATGACCCCCCACCCTTATGTCTCGCAGGGTTAGTCAGAGGTGCCGCCATAGCTGGACACGTATGCATGCAACTGATATACAAAAAAAAGTTATTTTCCTATATTTTAGGCTACTAAAACAAAAACAAGCAACAAGCACTCTTTTGGTTGAGTAGAAAAAATGAATAAAAATGGAGAATTGCGTCCGTCTTTTCCGTGGTTCCATGCTAATGATATTAATATAGATACAACATCATTTCCAGTTAGCAGTTGCCACCGGGAAATGTAAATAAATATAATAAAAGAAATGGCGTTATGATTGACAAAGTACTGTATGTAAAAAGTAATTTAAATAAAGCGGGTAAATTCCCTGAGAGCAGCACACTAAACAATGGAAGTGCATCATTTGGGATTTTGCCAAGTTTCAATGTCGACCACTTCACGAGGCGAGATTTTTGTTCATGGCTGAAACGCCGTGCGTGAACTCATTAGTGGGCGTGTCCTCACACTCGTGCGCGCTTACTGTCCATTCGTTGCGCGTTCTTTCGTCTGGCTCCGCCCCCTTTTCCTCTGTCAGCCCCTCTTGAGATTATTGTGTATCTCTTACGATTATTTCGTATAAAAGTTTATCATGGTCTATTTTAGACGATACTTGAACAAAATTTCACAGGATAAAGAACCGGTGGTAAGACACACGGACAATAATTTTTTGCCTCAGGCAACGAAGTACATGAATTAGATAACATCTTCTAAAGTAAACAATTTTCTAAAATAAAGAAGACAATACATAATTAGATAGAAGGGAAACGTCAAAATACATTAATATCTCAGGCTAATCAATCGTCATCATTGAATTGACATCATTCGATTCTTCAACTTGGGCAGAATCGCCACTCTTCTTGATTGAACCCGAATGGATATTCTTGAACAAAATTCCCTTCGATAACGCAGTAAAGATTCTTGAGTTGGACAGTTTGGAAAGTGAAACTGAAAGAGAAGATATTAAAATACTTGAAAAAAGGAGAGGATGAAAGCGTTCGATTCGATATTCGAACGATTCATACAAATGGAAGAGTAAATATCAGGAAAGCTGTCTAATAAAGAATATGTAAGAAATAACTTACGCTGCTCGGTAGAGAACTTGATTGAACATTAAATCGTGTGGTCTTCTATTGAATCGATTCATCTGCGAACTCTCCTCTTCTAACACATACATATTGAACAGCCATTGTGATATTCCTGTAAAGGGATGAGATAGCATGCGTAAAACTTACGTATGTACGACTTACTACGCATACAATCGATCGAAGAGGGAGGAAGAGTAAAGTCACTGTCATTTCTCTTGCGATTATGCGTAAGGTACAGCATTTTGTACTGACTAGGCATTAGAAGCTGAAAGTGTCATTTCCAAGTGATTTACAAAAAACTTCCCACATGGAATAAAGGATGCAGAAACTTGCACAAGAATTTCCGTGGCTCTGTTTTCGGTAGGAAGTTAAATTACAACTGTCGGCGATGGCTGAAGTTGGAATTTTCAAACCGAAATGCATATCATTGACTAACCCAACAGATCCACGTGTAGCTGTCCATTCAGCGATACTGTCTGTCCTCGACTTTGCTTGATAACTCGCGAATGAACGGTATCGTAATCGCATCCTGAATGAAAATGCAAGCGTTATTCATGAACTAGGCATACTTACAAACGATTCCAAGTTACTCTCTTCGTTAATCCTATCCATGTCCACAAATATCTTCATAAGAAATAGCGTATGCAAGCCATGCCTGAAATGGATTTTTTTGAATCCCATAATAAGGAGAAAAAAGGGTCCAACCTAACGCCCAAGTCCAAGCCTAAAGGCATCCTAACAACAACAGCCTTACGTTTATCGGAACACCATTCCAGGCTTCCGCAGTTTTGTTGTAAATCACGGTGAAACTCGCTAAGGGAAAAATCTCAGTACACCACGCCAGTTTGGACACGAAACTCTCGCCACCCTGAATTTTGTAGGATTTTCAAAAAATTTCCCTGATATTACAGTAATATTTTATTGCATTTGCCTGATTTTTGAATTAAAAAATCGCGGGAATAGTTATGATTTTGATATTTTGGTAATTTCGCTATTCTGATGTAATATTTCATAATTATTATGAATGAATATTCCATATATACTCTGAAACATTTCGTTCATGAACATACAAACAAAAAATGATTAGTTTTACTTGTGATGTATAATGTGTACGAGGGAATTAGCACGATTCATTTATTCCACAGAGAATAGAATTATACAGAATAATAGGCCATGGTTCATCGACGACTATAAAAAGCTTTCGAAAGAGAACTACGCGCTCACCTACATGCATGCGAAAAGGAGAAGGGGCAGTTGAAGACCAGTGTACTACTTCGAAAAACCGATACACTTACCCAACTGGAGGCTGCGAAGTGGAAGATCTCGAGAGCGAAAGCGGATACGAAGACCATCAATTAAACAAACAACTCGCCTATAGGCGCCTAGTTTGGAGTTGATCCTATTTGTCTCGGGAATAGGGATAAAAGAAGTTAACGAACCTGATGCATGCATTTACCCTTGAAAAATGCATGCATTTAACCGGCCTTCGGCCCAAAGCTTACTTTCAAGGTAGATCATCAATCTTGGCCTATGGCCCAAAGCATTCTTTCGCATCGATCTTGGACTCCGGCCCACAGTATAAGCCTGAAGCTATTAACAAACGAAAAAGAACTAAAATATAACGAAAAAAAACTATAAAATCAACCTTGTAAATCTGTAAAAATTACGAAATATCCCTGGCAAAGTTCCAAAAATTAGTAATCTAAATATCCTACCCCGAAAATCGACAATTTCACGCTAATGTGCGGTAAACGGGACACGGTGGCCGACGACACGACAATTAGGCGACATTCCCCAAATATACTGTATTTTGGGCGAGACGCAGAGGGGTTTTGCACGGGTGTTCTGTTCGCGTAATTTCACCGTGTAAATCCTATAAAACAATCGATAAAAAATATGAAAACCTTTTAGAACTTTAATTGTTCCGTCAACGTCGTTGTTCTTCACCATAACCGACGTCGTCGCGTAGCGAGGGTGTGCATTCCAGATTCCTTTGACTTCATAGCAAACGGCTCAGTGTGCGTTCCCCTCCACCGAACCTTCTAATGATAATAAAAATATTTGAGTGCGTGAGCAGTATTAAAATATTTTCACGAATGTGCATCTCTCTATATCCTTACGCGAGGAAGGACATTAGAGAGATACACGACACGCAAAAATGATTAACTTCACGGCCGTTAAATCAATGCCAGACAAAAAAATCAGAATTTCGATCATTCAAAGCATCATAACCTATCATAAAGACTAGGATGTGACTGTAGTACATGTTGATAAAAGCAAAATAAAGTATAAAAGGTAAAACACGCAGATAATCAATAACGCATTGAAAAGAAGCCAATAATCAACAAAATAAAATGCTTGACAGAGCTGCACACACGATTGGACTGTGGCTACAGTAGAACTACTTCGCAAACTCATTATTGAGTTTCCGAAGCAGTTCCACAGTACGCTTCCTAGAACTGCTTCGGAAACTCACTAGTGAAGTGCTCCGCCGCGTTCGGAGGACGAACTGAAGAAAAAGGCCTGCAGCGTGGTGGTGCGCATAATGACTCACAGTGAAACACCTCAACACAAATCTGCCGGCGTACTCTGCTTGTCTGCCGCTCTCGCCATTTTTGATTACCGTAGTTTTCCATTTTCGGGTATCAAGAATTGCGTTTTTCTCTTGATTTTTTAAATTCTAATTTTATTATGAAATAGGGCTACGAACAAGCACATGTGTTCATAACGCGCTTATCGCTTGATCACAAAACGAAAAATAATTATAATTTGGTTAAATTGTCGGTCCTTTCTTTGTATGATACAAGAATGGGATAATTTCTGCAGTTAAATGTGGCAAAATGATAGAATGAAGAACCGAGAAATCATATCATATCATATCATATTTATCCTGACGTCAGGCACAATGGTCCTGCAGGAGGGTGACTTCAGTGTGGAGGGAATCTTCGGTCTCAGAGCGTCGTTAGGTCAAGGGATGGGATCTTCTTTGGCTTCTCTGGTCAACTGTAGGGACGATCGTGACGGATCTCCGTTGAGCATCGAAGTAGATCATCCTGCCGCCGAACACCTGACTTGCGCCGGTTAGGAACTCACAACGCAGACAGCGGGGCTTTCTTGACGGTAGATCACTCGAGACGATGGGAATCCGTCCGTGCTCCTCCTCTTGAAGTGTACCAAGTAGGCGATACTCTCCGGGTTGCCCAAGCTGACGGGAGAGGATTCCCCAAACTAGGTCGGAAAAGAGCGGGGTCAGGGATGACCGCCCATCACGAGCGCTAGAATGGAGAAATGGAGAAATGGAGAAATTTCTTAGAAATTTAGCTATTATGATTTCTCACCGAGAAATCATAATAGCTAAATTAATTATAAAAACAATTTAAAACCGGTTATTAAAAAAGCAGTGTATATTGGAAAATGTGCGCAACATGACACAAAACAACAACCTACTGGTCTAAAATATCTAAAGTACGGTGGATTCTAGGGATGGCAACGGTGTTTACGAATGAGCAAAACAATTCACAGAATGGTACACAACTGAAAGCTATGCCTGCCCCATTCCGACTTTTAACTTTAGTTTTGTAAAAAAATGTTTAATTAATTAGAAAAACATTAACGAATGACAAGCAAAAGGCCGACGCTTTCAGTCCAAGTGGAGCACATCGCAAGTCACGTTTTTTACTAAAATTATCGCAAACTGAAATTCGGTTGCGTTGTAAAACTTTATGAACGGGGTTCAATAATTTTTTTCTCATGTTAACGGTACTCCGACAGCAATAAAACATCGCTTAAAAAATGGAAAAAAAGGTTTAATATTGGTAGAACTTCAGAATTACTTGGTTACGATATCGGGAACTTTAAAATTCATTTCCACGCAGGGCGACATTAGTATATTTCTGGTTTTTTTGCAGAGCATGCGTGATGGGATGATGGACCAAATATCACAAAATCTCGAACATACTAATGTCGCCCTTCAAGAAAACGAAAAAAATGCATTTTCACAACGGTAAAATGCTCAACTTTGACGGCCTCATCCTCTAACATTTAATATTTTTATTTATTTTTATTGTGAAAACAATTTTTTGTGAATGATAATCTACTCAAACTGAGGAAATGAACCCTCAACACTTAATTCTGAAAACATGCTTATTTTCGATCGCTTCGTGCGCCTTCATTTCTACAGCATGCATCTTCTTGCCATGCTTATCGCAGTTTCATTATATATTTATATTCATTCCAATCAATAAAATACTTCAAATATCACATTAAATATTTTTTTTTAATGTTTTAAAATATTGAAAGAATTTGGCTTGAAAGGTACGGTAGTTTGAAAGCAAAAGCGTCGGAAGGAGGCAACCAATATTCCGTACTCAAAAATTTGAGCTGCCGTCCCTAGTGGATTCGCTCGGGTATACGGTGTCTAATTAGAGGTTTGAATGCCAGCAATTGTGGTGTATTACTCTGCGTCTTCTCGGCGACTTTTAGCTACGCCGGCAGTTTGTTTCACTGTGTGACTCTAGCTATATAATACCTAGATGATACATTATTGAGCACGAGTTATAAAAATAAATAAGCGCAAGCTGGATCCAGCTGGATCTCCTAGCTCCAGGAGATGAATGCAAATCTCGATAGAGACTTTTAAACTGACATCAAAAGCATAAGCTTTCGAAAAAGGTTGACCCACTGATTCCAGGAGGAGATCCGTTGTTTAGTTCAACTGGTTACGGTAAGAGAATCCCTTACTAAGAAATTTTTCTTTTTTTTTCAATTTATTTTTCAATTGCGTGCACTATTGCTTGCCTCCATAAAGCGTCACTTTCGTCTCTTTTTAATAACTCAGTCATAAAACCTAAAGGCTGCCTTGAAAGCCTTGAAAAAATGATCATACATTTGAAATCGCGGATATTGGGAATTGGAACGTATTTTTTTCACACGTCTTTTTCCCGGTTGTGAAATCTGAATTTTGCAGATGGTTCCCTTTGTTTCTTTTTATCGAAAATACGTGCAATTATTTGCAATTTAAATTAGTTCTATGTGTGTAAATTTGCTCGCCTTTAATATATCTTTTTTAGTCAGTTGTATACTCGATGAGCTGAAGGATGAAGACAATTTCCTCCCGAAATCAATATTTGAACGATCAAATCGCTTGTATAATCGATTCATTGATCTTCGGTCACTTGCAACGGAAACAGGTATTTATATAGGACTTATGGCACTGGTATAGAAGCCCGGACCAGCCCGTAAAAGATCTCTAGAGGCAGGGCAACCGCTCGGCCTCCCTCAAGGCCTCCCTCTCTGTCCCCGCAATGCCATAAAAACCCAGATCGGGGTTCCGATGAATTCATCGATCAGAATATCTCTAGTCTTAATTAAAAATTAAACGTATTCAATCTAACAGGACCAGCCTATTATCTACCAGTACTCCGATCTGGGCTTCTCGAATAGTGCGGGGATAAACTCGTTTCAGCGGGGGACAGAGCCTTTGCGGGCACTCCTGCAGAAGCCCAGATCGGGGTAACAATAGTGGTGTTAGGAGTAGACCCCAGTCAGGTAAGTCTTAACTTGAGACTACCGAACCCTTAGATATGTTTGTATTGTCGTACTGTTTAGCCTACACTTGGGGGGAAGCCGCGAACTGACGCTATTTGAGGTTAGGCATCATTCCAGGCGCTCGAAAAGACGCTATATAGCGACAGGATTGAGCATTTAGGCTAAAACTTTCTTTAGTATGTCTCGGGGTTATGCAGTCTAAGGTTATGGCGTACCTGCCTGGGCTCTACTCCCGATACCATTAACCACTATTTTTTCCCCGATCTGGGCTTCTGCAGGAGTGCCCCTTTGCGTGTGGTCCGTGCTTCTATACCAGTGCCGGACTTATCCGGTTTTTGTAGCATCCCTATATCCCTTTTTTTGCAGTACTCTAGGACTCTTCATGCTCTACTTTCGGAGTCACCTCATTTGTCAAGAGATGCCACTACAGTGGCCAATGCCCCCAATCAGATCATTCTTAATGTGAATGGTTTTCTCCACGATCAGAACCTGGAACAAATTATTGAGGTACGGTGACGGTCACCTCTTAGTGATGTTTATGTTTTTTCAGTCGTTCTACACTTACGGTAGGTTCGATGTGTCTCCTAATCTGTTGGAACTTGGAAAGAAATTACGCGAGTTGACCAATGAGTTCTCATCGGAATTAGCGTTCGGCTGTCATTCATACGCTAATAACGCGCAGAGGCTTTATGGCCGAAAGGTATTAAATAATGTAAGGTGTAGGCGATGATTATGATACGCCTTTGTAGCTTCGCACGAGGACACAGCAGAATCCTACGATGGCTAATCAGATGTTTGTTGTTCCCACATTTGTCAACGTATTGAAAATATTTAGGCATTTCGATTACCAGTTTAGCAACGGGAAACGGGTGGATTATGTTGACCAAGAAGTACCTCACTCTGTGAACGAGCCTACGCACAACAACGCAGAGCTGCAATACTCTCAAAGGATGGAGTCTGAGTGAGCATTCTTCACCCTATGGTTGTGGAATTCTAATAGTAGTGGTGGTTGTAGTGAGAGAGCAGAAGATGCGTCTTCTCACGAGATTGCTCACCATTCCCGACGGAAAGCTGCACAACCTTTGAAGCAAACTCAGATAGTCATGCAAAGTAATTCTGTAACGCAGTTGGTGAAGATGTCGAACGAAGTTATGCGCGATAAGGAAGCAGATGTCGATGTTAGTTCATTGATAATTGTTTGATTATTGTATGTTATGATCTGAAACTTTTCGAACCAGTAGGTTTGGTAGACTTTACATAACGTGAAAATAGCACCACCTCCTTTCATTACTGGCCTATTGTTTGATATAAAGTATATTATTTTAGAATTCATCATTTTTAATCGACCCCTACCTTGGAGCCGGTAATTTCAACGACATTCTGAATAGCGTCGTCGATGACGATACCTTGTACGAAACGTGAGCATTTTCTGTTGGATTTGCAGGCATTTCTTATGGAGAGTTCTTTCTTACATTTCTTATTTCTTACACGTAAAGGTAAAAAAAGTTAAAGGTGCAGCCACGTCAAGCGATTTTACAGTCGTAAACGACTACGCTAGGTGGTGTAGTGCGATGAGGCCGACTACTGCTAGGACTACGTATCCCTGATGTCCAAAGTGCTTCTAGGAAACGTTACCTTTCGTGACCGAGGTCACTACCAATTTACCGACCCCGGAGGGATAGAGGGCTTGGTCTTACACATAAAAGCGACATTTACTAGTTGTTTTCTACACTCAATATTCAATTTAGCTTGGAGTCCGTCGAGCGAGAAGAAGCGATGGCAGATCAGAACTCTGTACGTAGTTATATTATGATTGCATCTGGACATTTATCAATGATCCCCTATATTGATCTGATGAGTTATTTAATTGTTAGCGTGATTCAATGAACGAGTCTGGACGTGGATTCTCCCTCGACATTCCAATGCACGACGAGGTTCCTCCTTCCTCCTCTCACCTCTCCCCTCACCCTCATCATCCCATCCCACTACCACCTCTACATCGCAACTCCATCTCAATGCCTCCCCCTCCCGCACCATCTCATTACGTTCCTAGTGGTGAGCAAATCCAGTGGATATCTAAATAAGGTGGTAATTCATGTGATATATCTGCAAATCACCAAGCGCCTCCTCTGATGGATCAGTACATCGAACACTCCTCGACCATGAATTCCATGGACAATCGAGCATATAGTAGGTCTCCAAAGTCATAATTTGTTTTCAAGTTTTTTCTGTATTAAAGTCATGTATGCGATGCATGTTTATAGATTGTTGTACAGACTCGTGCGCACCTGGTGTCTCCCCTCTTCCTCATCCACCCAATTTGTTTGCTTTCGAAAGCCAAACAAAAATAACGACAGAAGCAGAAAAGAAGCCATCGAGAGGCGAGTTATTTAGATTCATATGGATGCTTGGGGAATGCATGCATGGGAGGTATGGTGGGTAATTATAAGGTTGATGCAAAAGTCTTGTGGTTTTTTGCTATTTCGCCTTCCATCCTTTTAGATTGATCGATGAACTTTCGGATATTGATTACTAATGAGGCCTTGGATACTCTTTCATATGCGCACCCTACCAGCATTGCCCAATCAGAGAGGCGAGAATTGGATAACGTTACATTTTACGAAATTCATCTGTCAAAAATGACACATTTCTCAATATTATTTTTCCTGTGAAGCACGAATGCTCAACTTCTGTTGGTTATATGAAGCTTCAAACTTTACCCTATAAATACTTTTTCTTATGGATGCTGGAAGTTACAACCTTTCGAGAAATGAATTGATCTGTAAATGACTACATATTTCATTTTTTTATGTTGATTTCGCATATTTTTGAAAAATGAGAAATTCAAATTTTCTGAAAGGGGAAGGAAGCAGGCGCCAATGTTTTTTTTATTATAATATAGCATCTTCGTGGGTAAATGTAGCGCACTCATGGAGAAGTCTGTATTATTAGCTACTGGAGAAAATAATCCGAACAAATTACGCGTATCCAAAGGTCACTGCTCATTTTCGTTATCATGTAATTCGGTTTCAATTTACCTATGCGCCATGTCTAGCATATTTTCTGAAAGGGTATGCATACTACTTTTCAGACAACCATATGAAGTTGTTTCATGCATTTTGCCTGCTAGTTGCCAGATGAATATATTGATGGCCAATTTTTGTACATAATTTGCAACTAGTTAAATTATAAGTGCTTGCGTTGATTGCGAGATATGCGTGATTGAAATATGGGCAAATAAAGTTCAAGCATACCACTAAATAATGCTATGTTTGTTGGCCATTGGGATTTGAGACATGCGAAAAATGATAGTTCAAAATAGGGTCACAAAAAACCACAGGACTTTTGCATCAACCTTATAAATGGGGACGTGGAGAGAATTGCAGCTCCGTAGAGAGGCGCACCCATAACGATTTGTAAAACCTCACTTTGCAAATCCTAACATGTAGAACTCCTGTGAAATGTTGATGTCGAAATGCTTAGGTGAAGTATGCAGTATAGAGGCCATGCCTGCTTTTCCATCAAAGCCTACTTTCCCATTAAGTTACCAAGTTATTGTCAATGTGTAGCTTAGTATGAACATGATATATTAAATGAATGATTGAACATGCAGTGGCAGATGCGTGGGCGAAGAATGGCGCACCCCCTTCCCAACCGAAGACGCCACTTCCTCCTCCCCCTCACACACCATCGCACGCCCTTCCTCCGTCTTCGTCATCTACCTTCGGAATAGCGTGAGTGCATTGATCCGTAACGAGTAGAATCCACTGTTGAGGGAGTCTGGCCACGTTTACGGGTGCCTGTTTGGTAGAGCTCTCACATAAGTGCGCGCTGTACTTCAACACAAAACATCGTGCGACTCCCAATCACGTTTTATGACAATAATAATAATTTATCTACGCCCGAGGCGCGACGATACCATGAAAAACATCTAAGGTTGATGCAAAAGTCTTGTGGTTTTTTGAGACCCTAATCTGAACTATCATTATTCGCGTATCTCCAATCTCACAATCAGTGAACAACAAACATAGCATTATTTAATGGTATGCTTGAACTTTATTTGCACATATTTCAATCACACAGATCGTTCAATCAAAGCAAGAAATACTTATTTAACTAGTTGCAAGTTTCGTGCCAAATTTTGCCATCAATATATTCCTCTGGCAACTAGTAGGCAAAATTCATGAAACAACATCATATGGTTGTCTAATTGTAAGAAGTAGCATTCATACCCTTTCAGAAAATGTGTTAGATCTGACGCATAGGTAAATGTGAACCGAATTACATGAAGGCGAAAATGAGCGGTGAACGTTGGCTAAATGTAAGTGTAACTTGTTCGGATTTTTTTCCACAGCAACCAATGATACAGACTTCTCCATGTGTGCGCTACATTTACTCATGAAGAGGCTGTATTCTCATAAAAATATTGGCGTCTGATCCTTTCCCCTTTGAGAAATTTTGAATTTCTTTTTTTTTTCAGAATTATGCAAAATCAACACAGAAATGCAACATGTAGTCATTTACGGATCAGCACATTCCTCGAAAGGATGTAACTTCCAGCATCCATGAGAAAAAGTGTTTATAGGGTGAAGAGTGGAGCTTCATATAACCACCAGAGATTGAGCATTCATGTTTCAGAGGAAACAAAATATTGAGAAATGTGTCGTTTTCGATGATGAATTTTCGAAAAATTATCCTGTTCTCGCCTCTCTGATTGGGCAATGCTTATTGGGTACGCTTATGAGAGAGTATGTATGACCTCATTAGAAATCAATATCCGGAAGTTCATCGATCAAACTCAACGGAAGATGGAAGACATTATATCAAAAAGCCACAAGACTTTTGCATCAACCTTATAGGTAATAAATGATTGCAGGTGGGGGGGGGGGGGGGGCGGGTTCTCTCCTGAGCCATTGAAGATGAGAAAGGTCTGCGACTATGGGGTGGCTTTCCAGTCGACGCTTAAATACTCGGATGTTGGGGGGGGGGCAGTGCGAATGACATCGGGAAGTTGAGAATACCACCGGGAGGTTCGAACAGGGAAAGAGTGGAATCTGGCGGTGCTTGTTGTCATTTCAATGTTAATACCAAAAGAAGGTCCAAAATAGTGGTTTGGGTTCGATCGACCTTAGGTACCATGCCCAACATCATCTACAGTAACTTTATTGTCATATGTTGCCTATAGTAACCCGATCTACAGTAATCCAGATACTGTAGGCACACCAAATGGTAGCAAATGAGCCGATACTCGGCCGCTCAGGCATGGATGACCTTCGACAGGAATACCGTAACCCACATACAGTATCCTTGATACCGTAACCCGATCTACAGTATACCAGATACGGTACGCACATCACATGTTTGCAAACGCGCAGGTACTCGGCCGCACAGGCATGGATAACCTTCGACAGGAATACCGAAGCCCACATACAGTATCCTTAATACCGTAATCCGATCTACAGTATACCATATACGGTGTGCACACCACACGTTTGCAAACACTCAGGTTTCTCGGCCGCACAGGCATGCATGACCTTAGGCATGAATACCGTAATCCAGCTACAGTATCATTGATACCGTAACCCTGGCTCACTACGAACCACGCACTGACTTTATTTCTAAAATAGGCGCTAAAAATCTGTTCTTCGTTGTTTTAGGTACAGCTCTTCGAGCAAATTTGAAAAAAATTTCATCTCATAATAATAGCCGAGTGGTTAAAGCACTCGTCTAGCAAACATGATGTCGTGGGTTCGAGTCCGGTCGCTGGCAAACACATTTGCCAAGCTTTGGGAAGTTTGGAAAAGTGAAGTGGGGTTACCGTAACGGGGGTCCGACATTTCCGCAACGGAGCACCGTTCGCTTGAGTGCTGGAGTAACAACCGGGGAGTTGTTTCATTGTTACCAGTATGTGCTCCCATATCTTTGCATTTACAATTCTTGTTTCCAGGAGATCTTGAGTTTCAACGTATCCCCCCTATACGATGATTTGGAGTGAAACTCAAGATCACCTGGTAATAACATTTATAGATTCAAATGTATGGAAGCACATACTGGTAACAATGAAATAACTCCCAAGTTTATACGCCAACTCTCACGGAAATGGCGCTCCATTGCGGAAATGTCGGTTGCTTAAATGTCGTACCCCCACCGTAACCTTGCTACAGTACCCGGGTTCGGTAGGTCAACTTCAGTGCTCTGGGTCACATACATGATTTGATTACTTACACACTAAAAATATTGTGGATCGTTTATCAGGTAAAATTCGTTATTTTATTAAAAGTAATCGCTGAAAATGCAAGCTTCGCTACTTTTTCTCTTATATATCACATTTTACGATATTAAAACCCTAAGGATTCGAAAGTAGTTTCGAAATTCGTGTTTTTAGGTTATGATGAAAAATTACCATTGAAATGAAGAAACTGACCTAATGAATGATCCACTGTGCTACCAGTAATATCACGAATCTATTGCATTATCAAATCATGTATGTGACCCAGAGCACTGAAGTTGACCTACCGAACCCGGGTACTGTAGCAAGGTTACGGTAACCCCACTTCATTTTCCAAACTTCCCAAAGCTTGGCAAATGTGTTTGCCACCGACCGGACTCGAACCCACGGCATCATGTTTGCTAGACGAGTGCTTTAACCACTCGGCTATTATTGCAAGATGAAGTTTTTTTTCAAATTTGCTCGAAGAGTTGTACCTAAAACAACAAATAACGGATTTTTAGCGCCTATTTTAGAAATAAAGTCAGTTCGTGGTTCGTAGTTCGTAGTGAACCATGGTTACGGTATCAATGATACTGTAGCTGGATTACGGTATTCCTGTCGAAGGTCATCCATGCATCTGGATTACTGTAGATCGGGTTACTGTAGCTGACATATGACAATAGAGTTACTGTAGATGATGTTGGGCATGGTACTTAAGGTCGATCGAACATTAACCCCCACCACTATTTTGGACCATGAACCCCTGTTCATGGTTACGCACTGCCTGACAAAAAAGTGTCAGGCAGTGCGTAACCATGGATAAGGGTTCGTGGTGGTCGCCGGCGGCGTGGGCACCTATGCCTATGACTCTCCTCTCAGTAAGCGGTCGCAGGCCAAGAATTTTCATGCGATCAGAATAAGAAGGTAGAGAAAGAGTTTAGGAAGGGGAGGGGAAAAAACGATAGAATGCCTGTCGGGTGAAGATATTGGGGTGTCCGGAAAGTTCGTACAATGCTTCGGAAAAAAGTCAGTTCGCGATCAAATGCAGTGATTGCGCAATCTGTTTGTCAACAATGTATTGCATCATTCTGACGTTGAGTAGTGAGAGGATTTAATCAGTCTCCTAGTTGCTACATTGATTCTTGTGATGGACTCCCATCTCTACCTCCGAGCAGTTTTACTTCATTACTACCGTCTTGGCCGATCCGTGAAGGAGGCCCACTCTGCCGTGGCCCAGTCGGAAGGAGCTGACGCCCCCTCCATACCCTTCTGCTATAAGTGGTTCTCCCGCTTCAAGAAAGGGGAGTTTGGTCTCGATGATCAACCCCGCTCTGGACGCCCTCCCTCCCTCGATCAGCCTCTCGTTCTCCGCACACTGAAGCGCAAGCCCATGGCCAGTGTGCGTTAGTTGAAGAAGGATACTGGTACTCCCAGATCAACGGTGTCCGATATCCTCCATCGATCTGGGAAGAAGCCGAAACTCCCACAAGTGATTCCCCATGACCTCTCCCCCGAACAGCTGAAAATTCGTGTTCAAGTCTGTCGGGAGTTACTCCATCATAGATCCAATCTTCGATGGGTCAATTCCATCATCGCTACAGATGAGAAGTGGATCACGTACGATAACCCTGCGAGGAGACTGCAATTGGTGGATGCAGATGAGAAGCCCACGCCCGTCCCGAAGAAGGAAGAGCACGGAAAGAAGGAACTCCTCTGCTTCTTCTTCTCAGTGCTCGGTCCCATCTACTGGGAGATCCTCGCCCCTGGCACCAGCATCAATGCCGACCTCTTCTCTGAACAACTGGAAGATGTCGCGATCAGAGTCCCTCCCAGACTCCTGAACCAGGGCAAAATTCTTCTTCTGATGGACAATGCTCGCCCACATCGAGCGAAGATGACCCAGAAGAAAATGGACGAGCTGAAGATCGAGAGGATTCCCCATCCACCGTATTTCCCGGATCTCTCCCCATGCGACTACCACTGCTTCCGCTCTCTCTCTGACTTCTGCAAAGGAAAGAAGTTCAAGAATCGAGATGAAGTTGTGAGGGCTTTCGTGAACTGGGCGGTCTCGAAGAAACCCGCATTCTGGAAGAGAGGAATCGAGACCCTGCCCAATCGCTGGAGGGAGGTAGTGAGAAAGAAGGGGGCATACATTGGTCACTGAGAATTGTAAAGCATTGAATAAAAAATAAAAACAAAAAATTATACGAACTTTCCGGACACCCCAATATGTTGAACTTTTTCAAGAGTCTCAATGTCAGATATGTAATGAGGATTCCAATAGGGAGATGCAAAATCGATGAGGCGTGGTGGCGCAGTGGCGTGAGGCGCCACTCGCTATGCAAGGGACCTGAGTTCGATCCCCCGTCGAGGCAGACCAAGCCTTCCATCCCCCCGGGGTCGGTTAATTGGTAGTGACCCCGGTCGCGAAATGTATCGCTCCCTAGAAGCACCTTGGACAGCAGGGATACGTAGTCCAAACAGTAGTCGGCCTCACCGCACTACACCACCAAGCGTAATCGTCTCATGACGACTGTAAAATCGCTTGAAGTGGCTGCAAACAAAAAAAAAAATCGGGGAGGACATATGCTTTGTAACTGCGAAGAAGGATGGTGGGGCAGTTGAATGGGAGGGCTTTGAGGAGCAGGAATAACTTAGAAGTGGCTTTCTGAGCACGGGTTTTAATAGAACAAGAATTCTTGAGGTCAGAACGGACCTGGACACCTAGATCACGGACGTTGTTCTCGAGGGGGGGGGGGTAACTGAATGGAATTAATATTGTAGCGAGGGGATGATTGTTTGGAGCCTATACGACGATGAGAGTATTTAGGAGCAGATAGAGACAATTGGTTCAGTTGGGTCCATTCAAAGAGACAATCAAGGGCAGATTGAAATTCAGAGGTTATGAGCTCGTTCGCGTAAGAGTCGAACAAAGTGTTGAAACGCCTGGCACTCGGAAATTTCAAAAACTTGCTGAAAGGGGTAATCGAGGGTGCTGATAATCGTGGTCAACCTCATTTTGCTCCATCTCGACTGGTTAAGCCAGGCTGCATGTGGGCTTCATCTACATGTATGGCAATAACTCGAGAACCGATTTTAGAAACGACTTGAAATTTTAATAGGAGGTACTTAATGCCATTACAAAGCCTCTGAAATCAAAATACCACATGTTTTTTCATGACATCATTACGATTTCGACGTTCTCGAATATCAGGCAAAAGCTAAAACCAAGAACTACATGCTAAGATGCGCCTTGTTCTGGGGATCATTTTTCTTATGCTATGTTGGGTATACAAATTCGGATCTTTTCCCTACAAGCAGTTTTATGATGAGTTTAGCAGCTCTATGCCGCCAACTTTATGGGTTATATTGAATAATTATTCTGATTCCTTTGTTCTACTCACCTCGAACGAGAAAGTTAATGAAATTCATCATCATTTTTCACTCTCACCCACAAAGTTGGCGGCATAGAGCTGCTAAACTCATCATAAAACTGCTTGTAGCGAAAAAGATCCGAATTTGTATACCCAACATAGCATAAGAAAAATGATCCCCAGAACAAGGCGTATCTTAGCATGTAGTTCTTGGTTTTAGCTTTTGCCTGATATTCGAGAACGTCGAAATCGTGATTATGTCATGAAAAAACATGTGATATTTTGATTTCAGCGGCTTTGCAGTGGCATTAACTACCTCCTGTTAAAATTTCAAGTCGTTTCTAAAATCGGTTCTCGAGTTATTACCATAAATGTAGATGAAGCCCACATGCAGCCTGGCTTAACCGGTTGAGATGGAGCAAAATGAAGTTGACCACGATTATCAGCTCCCTCGATTACCCCTTTCAGCAAGTTTTTGAAAATTCCGTGTGCCAAGGTTTGTTCGACTCTTACGAGAACGGGCTCTTATAACAGAGTTGGTAGACTTGTTGTAGGAGATATACAATTTGACATAATCAGCATAGCATTGGACGGATACGTTGTGAAACTTGGATAGGAGACGAGAAAGGTCAGCTAGATAGATGGAGAAGAGAATAGGTCCTAGGACACTGCCTTGTGGTACTCCTGAGAGAATGGGCAAGGGGCCGCTAATAGGCTTTGCTAAACGAGAGGTGAGACTCTCTCGGCAAAGTCATTCCACAAATTTCCCTCGACTCTCGATTGTCTCTCAGAACTAATTTATCTGAGAGTCGACTCTCGCGAGAGATGCAAATTCATTCCTCTCATCGAGTTCCTTTGTGGTGGTCGATCTCTAGCTCACCCCCAATGATTGAATTGATATGTGTTTCAAATGTCATTCTTATCTTTTTCTCTCTCTCGGAGGGTATTCGCTCTCGCGAGAACTCTCGACTCTCGACCGAGAGACGCAAATGAGCTCTCGCTCGAGACCATGAAAGACGGTTTCGCGAGAAATCTCTCGTTTAGAAAAGCCTATTGCAGCCCCAAGCTGTGCAGCCTTGGCCGAATTCCGAAAAAGGGCCAATCGAGTGGCTCGTCTGGAATTATTCCTTCTCCTTCTGCTTCTCCCAGAGAATTTTTCTCAATTGCAGAATCTTCCAAGGTGTGCAATTACCCATTGAAATTAAAGCTTTCAACGCGACGAAGCAGCATAAACAACATTGAAAAAACACTCACTTTGTACATTTTTAGTGCTTGGAAGGATTTCGCATTAGCAAGGGGAAAACTGCTCCAATGATAAATGGAAAGGACGGACGAAAGGACTCGATGGACAGCCAGGAAACTCTGGTAAAAGATGTAGTAATGGATTCAATTAGTGTAAATTCCAATTTGAGAGGGCGGAGTCAGTGGGAGAAAGTGACTGCACAATGACTGAGAATGAAGACAATGACCACCATCCAGTGAGAAAGGAGCCGATCAAGGTGCGAAATATCCGTGAAGTTAAAAGCATCTAGGAAAAGTATTCTCATGGATTTTGTTTCTGCAAACATTTACCACTTTCCTAGATGAGTTCTCTTCGCACCCCTTCACATCCGCCCCTCCCTTATTTTAAGTCTGGTTAGATTCTGACTTGCATTGATTTAGGTTAGACAAGGCCTGGTACATAAAACATGTTTCAGATACAAAATTTGTGTCGACACAAAAACCATTTATTTGTGTTCACGAAGCAAAAAACAAAATATTGTTCCTTGATATTTTTATCTATATATTTATAAACACATTTAGGGCGAATTCCATTTTCCAACTTTGCGAAGCATATGTTCACCCACTTAGAGTTTCTCTTAATAGTTCCCTCTTGTAAGCTGCAATCCATGCCCACATGTGACTCCGATTAGCTCCTGTTTGTGAATTCGGTTACTGTACCCAAAATACGGTAATGTTTGTCTGATTTTTAAAGGTTTGTTTCCCAAAAATGTACTGTATTTTGCGTAGAGGATATTTTCACTTTTTTTATATGTGCGTAGTTTCATCGTCGCTATAGAATACAATACGCGTGTGTTAAAAATGATCAAAGCCGTGTTGGAAAATGATCAAAACCGTCTAATTGAGTCAGAGATAACGCATGCATCTAATAAAAAAACCGTTTACAAAAACAAAGCTGTAATATGGTAGTAGGTCGGATGAGAACCAAAAAAAATTAACCCTCCAGTATTTTCACTTTAGGTTCCCAACTGCCAAAACGTATTCTGCGAAAATACTACGGAATGGTATTGTTTTTGGTTCTCATCCATCCTAGTGCCTGGAATATTTTAAATAATCTATTTCAAATTTTTGAATAATTAAAAATCACAAAATTATATGAAAAATGGCGCGTGGTCGATATTTCTGTGTAATATCTTCAGTCGGAGAAGAAAAGTTCGTGGGACGATCTGTTCGATGACGGCCCATCCACTATGGATGAATCTAATAAAGAGAGGGAAAAGCAAAAGGATCAAGTTAGTTGAATGCATAATATGAGCGTGGCATCGTTTCTCGAACTCTAATGCATATATATGAGGGTGTTTGCCTAAGAATCTAGCGATACCAGGCACAGATGAAAAATATCGATTCTCTATGTTTTTGGGTAATCGAAGGTTCTTCAAACGATTGCCTTATTTTGCACCCATGATTTTGTTGTCTCCAGACGGTTCAACATCGAAAACAGGTTTTCACGTATATCACCTCTCTGGAAGATGGTAAAATTACGTGAATATTGTTGCTAGGGTAGAATTTCATTTCGATTTCACCTGTCTATTTCATTTTATGAATTACTAGCACGGCCCACTTTTTTCAGCGCCCCCCTCCTACCCTCAACGATTTCGTAATCCGGACACACTTACACACTTTGCACGCTTACTCTACACTCCGTGTCCACCCCTCCCCCCTCCCCCTTCTCCTCTCCACTCTATTTTAGCACCTTCCAGAGAGTTGATATACGTGAAAACCTGTTTGCGACGTGGCGCCGTCTGGGGCCAACGAGGGCTCTAGACGCAAAATCAGTATGTCTAGTGTTAAGCACCTTCGATTACCTCAAAACACATGTTTATAGAGTACCGAAATTTTTAAGCTGAGCCGAATCCATTCGGATTTGCTTGATTCTTAGGCAAACGCCCTCATATTAAAAATAAAATAAATGCGATTGAGGAAAATAAACGGAGGTTGGAGATGAGAGAGTTGGAGAAGAAAAAAGAAAGAGAGAAGAGGAGGAAAGAGAAGGAGAAGAAAGATGACGAAAGACGTGATCGATCTAGAGATGATAAGAATCGATATGATAAAAGGTAATCATTAATTCCTGATAGAATCTGAGTAGTGAATCGTCTCGTATGAGTGGTTGTGTGTATCAGATCAGTGGAGGATCGACGAAGGGAGAGTGGTCGAGACGAGAAGGAAGAGAAGGAGAAGGAGAAGGAGGATAGACAAAGGAAGAGAAGAGAACAAGAACAACAGAAGAAGATCATCGAGGAGCAGAAGAAGCAGATGGAGAATGAAGAACGAGGTGGAGAGAGTCACAAATATCACTCCTCCAATCGCCATTCCTGCGAGTGGAGGGAAAATCACCAAATTAGAGCTAGCAAGTTTTGGAATGCCTGAGTCATGCCCGACATTCTCCCACAGTCTCATTGTGCATACCTCGTTTTGGAGCTTCATATCAGAGGTCTTCTGAGAGAATGTAGGAAATAGAGACCTTGATTTACAAAACAATGAAACTGTTTTAATCGGATACCTATTAACGGCATTGATGCATCCAAGGATGAGGAACTTTTGTTTTAAGTTGTAGAGCCGTAAATTGAAGCCTGTTCATAAAAGCCTGTTCTCGAAAAATAAAAAAGGTTGACTTGTCATAATTCCTTTCATTTTTGATATAGCGAGTCTATCAAAAAAACAGAAAGAACCGTTTCTAAGAGCTAAACAACTTTTATGTTCTAAGCAACGCGAATTGAAGAAAACGAAATATAGATAATGCTGAAAAAGCGATTTTTTTCGCAATTTTTCGTGTGTCTCCGAAAAAAATATCACATGGGTCGATGAGATCTCTATGAATTCGTAATCTATGTACTTTTTTACCCTTGGGTATTGTGTTGCCACAAAGAAAAGTAATTGACGACACATATTTCTATGCTTCAAAACATGGGTTTTCATGGTAAAACACAAAAATAATCTCCTCCAAAATGAATGTGCCGTTTCCAGCCTCCAATGACCTTCAAATTGTGAACGGGAGTCACCCTGGTGCATACTAACAGTTTCCGATTCAAAATTACCCACAATTCAAAAATTTTGAAATTTCGATTTTTTTTCGGTCAAAATGGTCGAAAAATCGAAATTTTATATTTTTCAATTTTGTAAATTTTTGGAATGGAAACACATTTATATGCCCCAGAATCACTACCGTGCAAAATTTGAAGGTTATTGGACGCTCGAAACGGCATCTACATTCATTTTGGAGGAGACTATTTTTGTGTTTTACAATGAAAACCCATGTCTTGACGCATAAAAATATGTGTTGTCAATTACTTTTCTTTGTGGCAATACAATACCCAGGGGTAAAAAAGTACGCAGATTACGAATTCATAGAGATCTCATCGACCCATGTGATATTTTTTTCGGAGACACGCGAAATAAGGTATCAAAAAACGCCTTTTCAGCATTATCTATATTTCGTTTTCTTCAAATCGTGTTGCTTAGAACATAAAAGTAGTTTAGCTCTTAGAAACGGTTCTTTCTGTTTTTTTAGCGACTCTCAATCTCAAAAATGAAAGGAATTATGATATGTCAAACTTTTTTTTTATTTTTCTAGAGCTGGCTTTTATGTTGCGCGCAATTTACGGCTCAACAACTTCCTCAACACTCAACAGCGCAAGTTCCTTATCCTTAGATGCATCAATGCCGTTAATGGGTACCCGATTAAAGCAGTTTCATTTTTTTTGTAAATCACCTGCGATCTCTCAGAAGACCTCTGATATACCATTTTTTTTTCTGAAACAACACGGAAAATATGAAAATGGAACATGCACTAGCCCCAATAAGTTTCCGGGCATCATTTGAAATTGATGTAAGTTTTTGCCCAGGAAAGGCATCATTCTTACACTAAAGAATGATACATCAAATCCAGTGGAGATTATGCTCATAATATTGTGGTATGACGAAATTCCATAGTTATTGCGTAGTGATGATGCAACCAAAGAACACTTTCAAAACGACATTATTCTTACATAGATTTTTTTCCTGCTCGCCAAACAGTCTGATGCTAGAGATATGTTTGAGGCTTATTCGCAAAAAAAATTGAAGTTTTCTGCTCTTACTTGCTGTAAAATCAGAGCCGCAAATTCAGATCTCGGCTTCTAGACCAGCTAGAGACTCAAAATGCATTACAGATATGATTCCCAACTTGTTAGAGTGTTTGGGTATCTTTCCTGCCCGCGACTATCGATTTTCTCCAAACGAAAGGTCGTCTTGTGTCCATCGCCTTTTCGAAAATGTTCAAAGCGCCTTTCGTAGCCCACCACTGATAATGTGTGTGGCTGAATAATCGATGCACCGAAAAATTTCTGTAGGAAGTTTTTGATTTTTGCGGACTTCGAAAGCAAGTCTTGGATAACATAATTTGTATGATGGCGTTTTTAGACTATAGGTGGGTCATTACAAGGTTCCACGGCCTTCCAAGACGTTAGAATTCTCCACCACACCACGAGAGTGTACATTGCACAATATTGTGTACCAAAAACTGCCCGCACGGCTTACCACAAGAAAGGGCTGCTACAAAATAAAAGTTGAGGGACGACACCAGACCGAGATAGCGCAGACAGTGTATAAAAATTAGAGAGTATGGAAAATGAAGAGAGTATCCCGCCACTTTTTGACTCGCACGCGCATGGGAAAACACACTAGGCTGGCCGCACGTAGCGCGGAGGAGTAGAAGAGAGTGAGGTGCAAAGTAAGGGTCTATTTCTCTGGGAAAATATCTTTTGGCGTTTCAATGCTCATTCCGATGGGATGACTAGACGAAAATAAATAAAGAATGCCATAACAGTTCACAGGTGTCAACTGTACGCAAAAAAAAGGAATTATCGTAAGATTCAAATGCTAAGCATCGCTAATACGGTGTTTAGTGTACTATCGTCCCAGAGCTGGAACAAAATATGATCTGATTTTTATATTTGATTTATCCTAAATTTCTATTTTCTCTCAGTATATTACTTAGAGCTATATTAATTGATTAAATAAAACAGGCAATTCGCAGAATCCTTTGTTTGCGTTTGATAAATATAAGCCGATAGCAATAATAAGCGGAACGGATTATTTTCTTGCAATAAATTTTTTAAATTCGCTTCTTGACAGTACTACTGGAATCTCGAGGATGCAACATCGGAAAAATTTAAACCTATAATTTTACTCATATTGTTTTAATGATGAATCAGTATTCTACAAATGTCATCTTACTATTTAAATTATCAAAATTTCTTTCGAAGTCAGCAAAAATCCAGGCTTGCCATAGGATGCTCTAGATACCTTTTCGAAGACACTTTCTTAAAAGCGTAGCAATCTCCGCCCTCTGTCTCCGTCTCATTATAAAGTTGCTTAGAACCTGACTTAGACTGCTTAGGCTTAAGATCTCGGTAGCTTAATGCTAGATACTCTATTATGCCCCCAAGGGGTGATCCTAGAAGACGGGGCTTGGTTGGCTTCTAGGAAAGTTTTTCGAAAAGGCGTTAGACAATAGGCGATCATTGCTTGTCAGTTGGTTCTAGATGCTCTCATGTCGAGAGTGCACACAGACGACAAAACTGCGAAAACGGTATCGGGATTCGAGTATGCCTCTGGGCTTTCGCATTATAAAATTTAGGGCCGGCGATCTCCACCCAGTGAAATTGTTTCATTCGTAGAGACGATCATTTCGCTTTTTAAGCGACTATCTCATCCCAACAATCTGAAGTTACATTATTTTCTTTGTGCAATAATGAAGTTATTTCGAAGTTTGAACATGTACAGTGCCTCCTTTTGGCAATTTCGAATTTACGACTTTGCAACTCTAACTCGAACTCTGAGCACAGATGCCTCAATAGTATTCCGACACGTGCTATCTCGGAAGACCTGTGATATGAATTTAGGGGATGTACATAGTTACTTGTTAGTTTCTTAAAAGTGGTATAACGTATTTCAGCCCGACAGAAGAAGAAAGAAGAGGAAGAGAGAAAACGAGAACTAAGAGAAAAAGAGAAGGAGTTGAAGAAGGAAGAAGATGAGAAGATTAGGAAGGAAAGGGAGAAGAAAGCAAAAGAAGAGAGGAGAAATGAATTGGAAAGGAGAAGGAGAAAAGAAGCTCAACAAAAAAATAAGGTGAGAAAATAATTCAGAAATCCATTTTTTAAAAATCTCATAATTGTTGGTAAGAACATTTCCGTGATTCATCCTAACCCCATGGTTTACAATATTTATGAACAATTATTGAGAGAACACGGGACAATTTTAGTTTTATAATTTTGATGCCGCTGTTAATATTACCTTGGCCGTAAAGTTCGTGCCTTTTTTCTCTCTCATAAAATCCCCACTTCTACCACCTGCCTCCATAGATTGAGTAGGGTCATGATTCTTTTTCCCGAAAGGTGGCATATTTCGAGATTGTTCATTATGCTCGTACCTCATCATCTTCGTCTTTGAACTTCCCCCCTTTAGAAAGTGAACGGAAACAGTGGTGGTCGCATGTTTAAAGATCTGGGGGAACATGACGGGTCACGAGACAGATACTACATCAGTCATAATTTTTATTATCCGATTTGAATGCAGGCAGTGAAATGAGCAGCGAATGCGTCTGCGATTCCCCTAACTGGCGTTCTGCGAACTGAGAGGGTCAACAATACAATAAAGAATATCACGCCTATCACGAGAGAATCGAGCCAGGGAATGGAGGGAAAATCGTGAAATGAGTTCTAACAGGATTTGGGCATCCTGAGGCATGCCCAACAATCCCCCAAAGTCTCATTGTGCAGACTTCATTTTGGAAGTCCCTGCACCGGGTCGGATCTCGGCACCTCATTCTTTGAGGGCTGATTTCGCGCCTCTCGTGAGATATGCTAAAATCATAGATGAAAAACCCATGGTCAACCCTACCATAGGATTAATCCTATGGTGGATCCTAAGGTATGGGGTTCGAATCCCAACCTCAACAGTCACCTTTGCCAAGCTTCGGGGGAAGTACCCAACAGTAGGCAAAAATTGTACGAGCTTGGCAAAAGTCACTGCAGAGGCCGGGACTCGAACCCACCCTACCTTAGGTATGTAAATTTCAGCGCCTTAGACCACTAGACCACGGTTTCCAACGACGGGATGACCATGATTATTCATCTCTGGCTAAAATAACCCTCTGAGTGACCCCCACTCATTTTTCGAACTCTTTCGATCTTTGTATTTCATTTTTTCTGAAAGTCGATTTTAACAGTTGTGCACAGTAGGCTAATTTTCTCAAAAGTGTAGGTAAAGAAGCAGCGAATTTTCCCATAGGTTGTGTGGTTTTTCCAGAGCTATCGAATAAGTGGTTTGTTCCAAAAATGCGGGTACTAGTGTTAGAGTTAAGGCCTTTTTGCTCTTTCAGATCATTTGAAGCTATTTTTCTTCATCAGATAAGACGCTACATACCGCTCTCATTGCTCGTTCAGCCAAGAATGATCGAGTCTCATTCAACTTTACTATTGAAAAATAACTTCAAATGAACGGAAAAAGTAAAATGACCTTAAAGTTACCCAACAAGTACGAAATTGACCCATTATATTTTGTCCTCCATCGAATAGCCGATGGTTGAATTAGTATAGAATGAATATGCAAAAATGCTAAAAATCAATAATAGCCTCAAGGGAAAGCAGGAAAATGATCCGCGCTCTCTCACTTTTGCATACTCTCTCGTACACGCGACGGGATCAGGGTGAGATCAGAGTTTCGTCCTTTTTGGGTAACTTTAACTCTAACCATAATATGCTATACCAGTATTTTTGAAACAAACCACTCATTCGATAGCACTGGGAAAACTCTACAATAAGCGAAAAAACAGCTGCTTCTTTACCTACACTTTTGAGAAAATCGATATGATGTGTATCACTGTTGAAATCACCTTTCAGGCAAAATGACCTATTTAGATCGATAGAGCTCGAAAAATGAGTGTGGTCATTCAGAGGTAAATTTTGCTCAATATTCAAATATAATCGCGATACGAGCTCTTAAAACGCTGTCTCCCTAAGAACGTCAGATTTCGGAGGAGAAGTGGCACAATCGTTCAAAATCATCACAGGAGGCTCAAACTTTGGGGGCAGAGTGCCTATGGGTGGGATACACTTCAGCCACAAAATTGGACCCAAAGGTTGATCTTTGAACTTTCAGATCGAAAATTTCAACTTCATTTTAACCCTACATGTTATACACCATTCGAAAGATCATAAAAAGTTATATATGAATCCAAGTTTTTGTAATTGTAGATCGATATTTGCTCAAGATATGGGACAAATTGTAAAAAAATGCAAATAATTTTCATTCAAAAAATATTGAACCAAGTTCCAACGAGCTCTAGCCACTGGAAATTAAGTATGTTATGTAAAATTGCATGCTGAATCCAGAAAAAAATACGGCATCTCGCTCCGACATACCATGCATTGACTTTTCTTCGAAAATCTAGCTCGCAATCGCCGACGCAGGTTCGATTCCGCCCGGATGCACTAATGTTTTGCCAACTTTTATCCCTTCTGTTCTGATGATATTTCAACATTTTATTACATTTCATTGTATAATGCGACTTTATGAAGCATTAATGTGGAATTTGCTGAACTTATTACTATTTTTTAGACTACTGAGAAACAATTTGCACTCGATTATCACGCGTCTTCTGAGAGAATGCATGAAAACGGACACCCCGCGGAACCAGGAGCCCCAACTTTCAGCAGTATCCACGAGATAATTATGCCAGAGTATATTGGGGATTAGAAAACTTTCTACGTTGGCCGTTTTTTTTCAGAACCGGCTTTTAGGTATTTTCCGGTTCCGCACCCGGCTCTACCGCATTTCAGCTCCCAGATGGGATAGAATGCTGGCATTGGGATCAAAATGTCCGCAAAATTATTTCCAACAACTTTAATGTTGACAACAAAGTTCTAGGGCGTCAACTTCATATTGAAATTTACGAAAAACTGCAATTCAAAACAGAAAATAAATTCTACCGGCTCGGGACCCCACCCTTTCAAGTAAGCGGTGCTCATATTCGGAATCTCCATACCCGATTCTATCAGGAAAACATATAGCTGTTTCTCAGTAGTCTAAAAAATAGTAATAAGTTCAGCAAATTCCACATTAATGCTTCATAAAGTCGTA
Source organism: Pristionchus mayeri (assembly GCA_036245805.1). NCBI lineage: Eukaryota > Metazoa > Nematoda > Chromadorea > Rhabditida > Neodiplogasteridae > Pristionchus > Pristionchus mayeri. Next base: position 27,409,277 of record BTRK01000006.1, read on the forward strand.
TTATACAATGAAATGTAATAAAATGTTGAAATCTCATCAGAACAGAAGGGATAAAAGTTGGCAAAACATTAGTGCATCCGGGCGGAATCGAACCTGCGTCGGCGATTGCGAGCTAGATTTTCGAAGAAAAGTCAATGCATGGTATGTCGGAGCGAGATGCCGTATTTTTTTCCGGATTCAGCATGCAATTTTACATAACATACTTAATTTCCAGTGGCTAGAGCTCGTTGGAACTTGGTTCAATATTTTTTGAATGAAAATTATTTGCATTTTTTTACAATTTGTCCCATATTTTGAGCAAATATCGATCTACAATTACAAAAACTTGGATTCATATATAACTTTTTATGATCTTTCGAATGGTGTATAACATGTAGGGTTAAAATGAAGTTGAAATTTTCGATCTGAAAGTTCAAAGATCAACCTTTGGGTCCAATTTTGTGGCTGAAGTGTATCCCACCCATAGGCACTCTGCCCCCAAAGTTTGAGCCTCCTGTGATGATTTTGAACGATTGTGCCACCTACCCCTCCGTTCTAAGGGAGACAGCGTTTTAAAACGCTGTCTCCGTAAGAACGTCAGATTCCGAAATGGAAGTGGCACAATCCTTAAAAGTCATCTACTGAAGCTCAAACTTTATGGTTGGAGTGCCTATGGGTGGGATACACTTCAGCCAAAAAATTGGACCCAAAAGTTGATCTTTGAACTTTGGTATCCGAAAATTTCAAAATGTTTTGAGCCCTGCATGTTATAAATCATTCGAAAGAGCATGAAAAGTTGTGTCAGAATCCAAGTTTTCGAGAGCGTGGGACTCATGGTGCTCATGAGACATGAGAAAAACTGAAAAATATGCATAATTTCAATTTTCAAAAAAATAAAGCACCCCTTTCCAACTAATTCCCCATCATGGAAATGAGTTATATGGTGTAAAATTTTATGAAGAATTAAACAAAAAATATGCCGTAGATGAAGTCGGTGCCAGGAATACACTTTTCGACCAAAAACTAGCACGCAATCGTGGACTCGGGTTCGATTCCGCCCGATGGCATGAACTTTTGCCAATTTTTTTCTCGACTTTTTGGCCTTCTTTTCAACATGTATGAACTATTTCTGCTGTTTCATGTTGTATTTGAGTGTTTCTGTTATGTTATTTAAATGTGACAATTGTCTTTATAATTGTTTTGACGAAATAAATATAACGAGAAATTGGTAGCATTCTATATCGTCGTGATCGGACAACTTCCCTGGACACATCGGATTGAATAGCCGAGGCCGTTCGATAAATATGCTTCACCGAGTGGATTTTTTCAATCTGCAGAGGACTCTCAGAAGGAAGAACAGCAGGGCTCTGATTAGCAGCGATAATTCCGTATCTTCCACGCAACGTTGTAATTCCAAAAACCTCGTTCTCCGGTTTGACCTCCACAATAGTGTTGATTGCGGTCAGCTCCTCTTCCATGATTTCAATCGGTTGCTTCATTTCAACGATCTCATCGAGATTGTCCATGACATACTCTTCGACAAGATCTATGTCATCCTTGAAGTCTTCATCCTCGAATATTCCTTCACCAATGCTATCATCAATGTCCTCTCTTCCATTCCTCCCTCCATTCTTTGCGTCATTCACAGAACCGTCTCTTCTCTCTGTTTTGATCCGACTGTAATGTAAATCTGTCTTGAAGCCCCTTCTCCCATCTGACAGGCCGAAGCTCCGTGGAAGATACGGAATTCTCGCAGCAAATCAGAGCCCTGCTGTTCTTCCTCCTGAGAGTCCTCTGCAGATTGAGTCATCAAAAATCCACTCGGATGAGCATATTTTTTGAATGGATGCCTCGGCTATTCAATCCGATGTGCCAAGGGAAGTTGTCCGATCATGACGATATGCAATGCTACCAATTTCTCGTTATATTATTTTTTCTCGTTATATTTATTTCGTCAAAACAATTATAAAGACAATTGCCACATATAAATAACAGAAACACTCAAATACAACATGAAACAGCAGAAATAGTTCACACATGTTGAAAAGTAGGCCAGAAAGGCGAGAAAAAAATTGGCAAAAGTTCATGCCATCGGGCGGAATCGAACCTGAGCCCACGATTACGTGCTAGTTTTTGGTCGAAAAGTGTATTCCTGGCACCGACTTCATCTACGGCATATTTTTTGTTGAGTTCTTCATAAAATTTTACACCATATATCTCATTTCCACGATGGGGAATTTGTTGGAAAGTGGTACTTTATTTTTTTGAAAATTGAAATTATGCAGATTTTTCGGTTTTTGTCATCTCTCATGAGCACCATGAGTCCCACGCTCTCGAGAACTTGGATTCTGACACAACTTTTCATGCTCTTTGGAATGATGTATAACATGCAGGGCTCAAAACATTTTGAAATTTTCGGATACCAAAGTTCAAAGATCAACATTTGGGTCCAATTTTTTGGCTGAAGTGTATCCCACCCATAGGCACTCCAACCATAAAGTTTGAGCTTCAGGAGATGCCTTTTAAGGATTGTGCCACCCACCCCTCCGTTCTTACGGAGACAGCGTTTTAAAGTGAGTGATGCCGAGATAAGGCATGATGTAGAGAGCCGGAAAATGAAGTATGCACAATGAGGCTTTGGGGATCAATTAGGCATGCATCAGGATGACCAAACACGGGTAGAACACATTTGTCGATTTTCGTTACATTCCCAAAAAGGATGATTAAGGCATGATGTAGAGAGCCGGAAAATGAAGTATGCACAATGAGGCTTTGGGGATCAATTAGGCATGCATCAGGATGACCAAACACGGGCAGAACACATTTGTCGATTTTCGTTACATTCCCAAGAAGGATGATTCTAGCTCGATTCTCTGGTGAGAGGCGTGTTATTTTGTTAAATCAGAAAATTACAGGGGGCATTATTTCAATATTTCTATCTGTTCATGATAGGTTTATGATATTTATGCTTATTTTTCATTGTTGTAATCATACATCCCCGGGCCTGGGACATTACGTTGATTTACAAAGGTCCCGAAGTGCGTAGAAAAAATCTAAAAGTGGGTAGAAACGAGTATTCACCGTTTTACAAAGTGGGTAGAATGGGGTAACTTGCGCATTGTCTACTCGTAACAAGTATTTCTATACCAATAATGAGGTTGTAGCTAGACCCGGTAACAAAATCATACGAGGGACAATGTCCCTCAATGTCTATGTCTGGTTGTAATGTTGACCAATTTGAGTGCCCTATCCTGCTTGGTGATTCTCCTCTGGATAAGATCGCAGCAGAGATGGATGGGAAGGAAATGAGGAAAGAGAACGACCTTGAGGTGGGCTCATGTCTCTTGTTTGTGCTTTCAGTTTCCCTCAACGGAGATCGGCATTTTTTCCCCTGAAACACGAAAGAATAACTCTCAGAAGGGACACACTGAACAAAACGGCCTATAGGGATGCAAGTAATAAGCAGTTGTGGACATTACTTATTTTTAAATGCAATCGTATTATGCTGATTGATAGGTGCTTTGATCCCAAACCCATTGCTGAATATAAAAGAAAAAAGGGTGGATACCATTTTTAGCTACAATAACATCTGATCCAGCGTTTCTTACCTTTAATGATTTTTTAAAAATATTAATTCAGATTTATTCGGAATAAATTTTAATTAATATAAAAAAAATCATTAAATTATTTCATAAATTATTCCGTTAAAGAAGGAATGTCAGCAAAACAACGATTATCAATTGGAGAAATGGTATGAATTATCTCTTGAACGATGATAGAAACCCAAAACATAGAAGGCACGGCCCCCGGAGCATCGACATAAGGAAAAATAAAACGTCCGCAAGCATCAAGGAAAAGGAGCGCGCGTTCAAATAATGTACAGTCAGTATTGCCTGATTTATCACGAATGTTGCCTGATCGTCACTAATGTTGAATGTTTCTCGTAGCGATGTCCCTGAAATTTCCCCAACCAAACTGCAAACTCAGTTTGCGATCAACAGAAACCCTGAATTTCAGGCATTTTTTCTATGTTTAGCGGTAATTCTGCAGCATATTTTTATACAGCTCAAGCAATTTCCTAATTTCTAAATCTAAATATAATTTGTCAACTTAATTTTGAATGCGCGCTCAATCTCCCGAACTATCTTTTCTCTAACGCGCCTCTCCCTCTTCTCCCAAGTTCATACGGTTTGAAGGCGAATGAAGACGTCAATGAGGAAGGGATATGCGAGAGAGTACGTGTATATGAAAGAGTGCATAGAGGTCGAGTAGTGGAGGGAGATGGGAAGGGAACAGTGACCTGAGGAAGGGAATGAACCACTCTCTCATTTTCACTGTATTTAGCTAGGGCTGCTGCGTTTAGAAAGGTTTAAAAGTTCGTCCTTTCCGCTCGATATGGATGATTATTCTGTCCAAGAGAGCGCCAACGGTTTAAATTTTACTTTGCTGACATTCATTCTTTAAATGAGGATGACAACGTGTTTACAGATGAGTGAAACACTGCACAATTTTTGTACACAAATGATAGCTTGTGATACCCCGTTTCGTCTTTTAATTTAGTTTTACGTAATATTTAATAAATCAGAATAGCAATAATGAGTGACAGGTAGAAGGAGGACGCTCACAGATAAAAAACCCATCGTTGGATCTACGATAGGATCAATCCTATGGTGGTTCCTTAGGTATGGGGTTCGAATCCGAACCTGTACAGACGCTTTTGTCAAGCTTCGAGGGAAGTACCAAACAGTAGGCAAAAATTTTACAAGCTTGACAAAAGGTTATTCAGAGGCCGGGACTCGAACTCATACATGGGATGAAATTTACAGCACCTTGGACCACTAGGCCACGGATTCTAAACTTGGGATGACTTTGTCTTTTCATCTGTGCGGACGAACGCAAGAACACGTGCTACTCGGAAAAAAAACCTAACAAAAATCGATTACATGTTCATCACATATGTGCATTACGGTTTATATTTCTCCTATGCATTCTCCGCATAAAATAAGCGGGGGTTTATGTTGATCGTTTTTCATATGTATCACCCTTCAGTATCGAGTTATTTGCTTTGGGAGTTTGTCGATGTTTCTGGATTTGGTTATTTTTTCAAAAGGTTTACTATTTTGATCGTTTCCCGATTCAACATGGCGCAATCAAGCATTCAAAAAATTGTATTGGTAGCTCTCTACAAGGTGTACGAATTCGAAATAGTTCTTATAATCGCTGTAATTTCTCGTTTTCAAATTATTTTTCGAAAACTGTCTGAAACACGTAAAATTGAGATATTTCTGCAACATATCACGCGTTTCATTGTAGAATCGCAAAGTTTCTTCACAATTCTTGCACATGGAAAAGACAACCCCCAATTTTCTCATCGATTTTCGATAGACCCTGTATCGGGGATCTCTGAACCCGAGTAAGAGATGTGGTAGGTCAAAAGCAGTCCTGGTAGATCACATCAAAAATTGACTTTGGCGGTCCGTTTTTTCTCGTATCTCCGTTGATATTCGACTTAGAAAAAAAGTCTGACAGACGAAATGTGTGTTTTGGAGTTCTCTTCAAGGTGAGAATGTGTCCGACTCGATAGCTTGCTCATGGCACATGCTTCATGCCAAATCATTAACAGAATATGGGACCTATCTAAATTTTGTCTAATTCTATGAGGCTGGTCGAAAGCTCTCGAATTATTTCCTGAATGCCCTACTAAAGCCGGATCTCAAATGCAGTTTTGGCCGAAAACCAGTGGTCGAAAGGGTAGGTCATAAAAATGGGCATGTTTGTAAATTTTTTATATGAAATCATTCAGAATGGGTACCTTTTTACCATTTTGGCACAAAAAATGCTCAAACATGGGTACGTTTTCAACTTTTGTACTGGTCCTAACTCCTTAAACCGGACACGTTATGCCATTTTGGACCTACTTTTCGACCACTGCCGAAAACCCATTTTCAAACCCTCACTCTTTCATTTTAGATACTTTTCGACCCACCCACTCCTGAACGAGGGATGGAATGATTCGCAATTGCCGAATTTCCCATTGTCTTGCTCGAGTAGGTGGGTCGAAAAGTATCTATGTAAGATGTCAGAGGATCTCTCAAAAGACATTTGGAGGCAGCGGGATTCGAACCCACGACCTTCCGATCACGTGGCGGGTCGGGTGCTCTAACCACTGAGCTATACCCCCGATACTCGTCCACCCTCGTGGCTCGCGCTATGGTCTTTGGGGGAGGGAGCTCTTACACGCTCCCTTACATCTAAAATGAAAGATTGAGGGCTTGAAAATGTTTTTTCGGCCATAACTGCATTTGAGATCCGGCTTTAGTAGGCCATTCAGCATATCATTCGAGATCATCATCTCTCGACGAGCCTCATCGAATGAGACAGAATTTGGATATGCACCATATTCTTCTGTGGATGATTTGACATGAAGCATGTGCCATGAGCTAGCTATCAAGTCGTACACACTCTCATCTTGAAGAGCACTGCAAAATGCACATTTCATCTGCCAGACGTTTTTGTCCAAATCGAATATCAACGGAGATGCGACCAAATAACGGACCGGCGAAGTCAATTTTTGATGTGATCTACCAGGACTTTTGATCTACCATCGTTTTTGATCTACCATCTCTCTTACTCGGGTTCAGAGATCCCCTATACAGGGTCTATCGAAAATCGATGAGAAAATAGGGGGTTGTCTTTACCATGTGCATGGATGTTTGCGATTCTATGATGAAACGCGTGATATATCGGGTGATGAGCTTCCCCACACTTGTTTTGCATCTTTACGAATGGCAATTTTTAGTCGGTTTGTCGGTGAAATAATTGTTGTGCGAGTTTATTGGGCATTCGCTTTGGGAGTAATGTGTTGGATTGTGTGGGTGTGTGGGTGTCCCTGAGTGAGTGCAATAATTCCAGACGACTACTCGAGCGAGCAGTCGGGTGATGGAGATTTCGAGTGGACTGGAGAGAGTGAGTACCCCTTCCCCCTTCCTCGTAGAGTTAGGCAGGCAATTACATTGAAAACCTTTGGCGATCCAATTGATTGCAGAACCGTTCCTCGTCGATTATCGGCTCTCTCCACTCTTCAAAGAGTGGAATATTCCTTGACAAGGCTCAGAAATTACGAGGGGATACAACTACGAGACAACCACAACCACTTGTAAGTATACTTCTTGGAAATAATTCAACTGGTTTTGTATATATTAGGTTGGCGGGAAAGTCTATAGGTTAGGCGGCTTATAGGTCCCAGAGCTGGCTTTTGGGAATTTACCGGTTTTTGAACCTAGTAGTACTATATCCTAGCTTCCAAACGAGCTACAAAGGTGGCATGGGGCTCAAAACGCGCGGAAAGAATATGACTAACAACTTTTATGCCCTGTAGGAAGCCTTAGAACCTGAACTGGAAAAAGTTGTTATCTAAAAACCAGAGATGAAAAGGGTATCGCCGGATTCATGGCCGAGTGGTCTGACAAGGGAATGGCCACTTCATACCGAGAGATTGGGGTATGTGACATATACCATTTTGAAGAGCATCAAAAGTTTTCCCGATTCGGCTTGCCACACAACCTGCTAATGCTCTCTGTGGTGGCCGTGAGGAGCCTCGGGAAAAAGACAGGGATTCGGTGCGTTTGTACCCTCAACAGGTGAAACCCTCTCGCTAGCTTCGTTCATGTGTCCAGCTGGCCTAGTGGGTAGTTCTTTTGCAACTGTTGGGGGTTCGATTCCAATCGATGCGCATCCGCGCGCGAGAGAGCGGTGAATTTTAAAAAATCGAGTAATTACGGTAATTATTTAACGTCAGCGCTCTCGCGCGCGCGGATGCGCATCGAAATTTTATTGATTCTGGTGGAGTTCTCTCATGCAACAACTCTAGAACACCTGCCCTCCAGTTCAGTTTTGGGTTACGGTAGGCAGGTCCTTATTACAAACTGACTTTATTCGACTTTTCAGTGCTTCACGAATTTTACGAAAACTCTATTTTTAATTTCCCTTAGTTTCTCCCAGTAAATAGTGGACAGTTACTACTACAAGAATCAAAAATAAAAATGCTCCCAAACCACCCCGGTGATAGAGTAATATTAAAAAAAATACAAAAGAAAATCGATTTTTCAAATTTTCTGAAAGAATTGAGAACCGATAAGGATGAAATTTGGTAAATAAAACTATATGAATATTCCGAATTTTTTGAGGTATGACTCGCTCCGATCGATTGCGAAATGACAAATTTCGAAAATTGACGTTTTTCGACTAACATGCCGCGTACTTCTCAGTAAGGCACCTAGAGCACTAAATATGCCATGCACGAGCTATGCTCACTGAGTACTACTCATATACACATTTAGGGCGAATTCCATTTTTCCAACTTTGCCAAGCACATGTTCACTCACTCAGACAGTCTCTCCTAAATGCTGGCTCTTTGACCAATGGGCTATATTTTTTTCAATATATCTTTTCTAGGATATTATCCCACCATAACAAGGGCAAGATAATACAAACGTTTGCAAACTGTCCCCGAGGGGTCAGCTTTCCATCCACTGACTCGTGATACTAGAGCCTGACTGAAGGTAAGGGAGTGGGTAGTTGTTAACTATAAAGGCTTCTCTCTGATTGTTATTCTCTAGGAACGAGGGAATACCAAGGTGCACTTGCAACGAGCAGTGTTCAAGCAAAACCATAGGCAAAGACTTTCCCGCTAATCTGATATATTTTATCGGATTTCATACCGAAGCCGTTTACCGGCACCGCTCAAAAATCTCGTATCTCCAATTCTTTTCAATTTAGGGTTTTCGATGGTTTTTGAAAGTGGGGGCTCATCATTTTTCACTCATAGTCTCCGTTGTCTCCAGATAACGGCACGACGGAAACGATTTTTTTACTCATCTTACAGCTCTGGAAGGTTCCTAAATTGAGTGCAGTTTTTGGGATAACATTCGATGCGTCGTACTTCATTTTTTTTATGAATTATCAAATAGTTTTTGAAAATGAAAGTTTTCGCTGTGGCAAAGTAGGCTTTGCCAGGTTCATGGATGTGGCCGCCGTGAGGATTCAGATTCAGTAGTTTGAGCCTATTTGGCTCCGGAATAGTTATTATTGAAAGCATTTAGTGAAATAGATAAATGAAATTACATTTCCTATACCCGAAACCGCACTCACGTAAATTTCGAACCTTCCAGAGATGTAAGATGTGTAAAAATACGTTTTCATCGCGACGTCATCTGAATCCATCGGAGCCTCTGGGTGAAGAATGATTGTGAGCATCGTCAGCACTATCGAAATCCCAAATACAAAAAAGTTACGGAGATTCGAAATTGTTTGCTGTGCTCAGCAAATAGGAAAGAAAAGCAGAAAGAGGCCCTTTCCCTCTTGTAGGAGATTCGTCGTACGGTTCCTATCCGTCCGAATCGTATCCAGATGGCTCCTAAGAAGAGATCCCCTCCTTCGAAGAAGAGCGATGAGGATTCTGAAGATGATGACGATGCCGAGAAGAGTCCCGTACAGAAGAAGGGCAAATTGGAAGACACTAAGATAGACCATATTCTCAATAAATTATATCGATGAGAATCCCTCTTCTCATTGTGTAGATCAAAAAGTGTACATAGCTGCACGATTATTATCGTCCCGATCCAATACATTGGCGCCGATGAACTACATGCTCATATTTGATGAGTCGCCCTTCTCCGCATTGAATTATTTACGCTAGGCTTCTTATACTCCATCTTTACATCAGTTAAAACTAACTCATTTGTGGAGTGATACCTAGTAGCTGCACCATACTACCATATCACGTATATTAAGCATGTTCATGTAAGTCCACCGGGTAGGAAAAAGTACGCTGTTGTTCACATTATATTATAAGGATTTCATTTATATTGTGGTATTCGAACATAATTAGCTATGATGTTTCCTTTCAGCTGAATGAAGTGGTTTATACATAAGTTCATTGCAGTTGGTATGAAAGGTATTACGTCCAGTAAACTATTGTTTTCGTGTTTTCGTAATTAAGGGGTTAGAACATAAATAGTCGCTGGAGCGGCCAATAGTGACGAGCACTAGAGGAGCAGTGACCGATGAATTCATAAGATGTTAATCAACTCATTGAAGTAAAAAATGCGAGCATTCTCCGATTGAATGATCAACATTACTAAACGTTAACGAATACGTTACTCAAATTCGAGTAATCGACCGCTTTTGCCTCGGTAATTGCTTTAATAGTACTGTGAGAATAGAATGCGTAGCAACGTGGTGTACATGATAAACTTCTTAAAGTACTACAATATTCGCAGCTAAATATTTTCCCGTGTCGCGAATATTGTAGTACTTTAAGAAGTTTATCATGTACACCACGTTGCTACGCATTCTATTCTCACACACGGCCCCCGGAGCATCGACATAAGGAAAATGAAAACGTCCGCAGGCATCAAGGAAAAGACGCGCGCTTTCAAAAATAGTACAGTGAGAATTGCCTGATTTATCACGAATGTTGCCTGAGTTGCAACTTGAAATGCCTGATTATTGCCTGATTGTCACGTTACGCGCGGTGCGAATAGTCTTTTGTTCCGTTTAGCGAGCAAATTCCACAGCATAATTTTTTACAGCTCGGACAATTTTCAGGATAGCTCCCGGACGTTTTTGCTTTCCTTATGTCGATGCTCCGGGGGCCGTGCTCACAGTACATTTCTGAACGTTTTTAAAAAGTCCAAAAAAGCCTTTTTGGAGGAAAACATTTTTGAAAATCAGCAGAAGTATGGCTAAGCCAAGTTCCACATGTATAGACTATAGGCTATACAGTATAGATTTGTTTTTAGAATCAAGATAATCAATTTCAATACTATTTTTCAACCAATCTGGTTAGATTCAAACGGCTAGCAGAGTGCGAATCACGGCACTATATCTATCGTAGCAAGAGGTATATAATGTGATCCTAGGTGATGCTCTCACGTCGTTTGACAACCATTCTTCCTTCTCTTCGAAGGTCTTCATCTGCTATCACCCCCATCGAAGAGTACGGTTTATCACGAATTTCTAGTAAAAGTGTAGGAAAACGAGACTCCATAGCGACAAAAAATTGGTCACTGATTTCGCTAAAACCAGTACTTACCAAAGTGAGGCGATGCAAACCCCTATCCACTTCGAATTTTTAGAATTTTGGCATGGGAAAGTCTGTTTTCCGTACACAACAATGAGAAGAAAAAAAATACAACTGTTCAAAGATTTCAAAATCTCCGATACATCCTCACAACATCCTCCAATATGAAAATTTCGAAAAGAACAAGTGTATAGGGGTTTGCTCGCACTCTCCTTGGTCAGTCATGCTGGTTGCAGCGAAATCAATGCCGACAATTTTTCTATCACATCATTTCCTGCATTTTTACAGATTATCCGTGTTGTGGAGAAGATAAAACAGAAACGCAATATATTTTGTTCAGTCTAGAAGAGCTCATCAGAGAGCCTTCTTCATTCAAGCCTCAATGGAGTCATCTTGATTTTCTCGTTGTCCATCCTCGTATCAGATGGGGGCCAAATTCGCCATCCACTCTCAGGTACATTTCCAATTTATCTCTGATTAGAATGGATATATCTCTGTAAGGCTGTGGGGCATGCTTTTTCGGCGACAGCTTCAAACTCGAGTGATAGCTAAAAAAAAGTTGTTATGCACCTTACTACTAATCGCTACAAATTGATCTTTAGTTTGTATCACTTTGATCAGTTTTGAATTAGTTCACGAATGCCTTTCCGTTAATTTTCGCGAAACGTAACATAGCTCGACATACCAGGCCTTGTACATGACCAATAGCTACTGTGAGAATAGAAAGAAAAGTCCGTGGTGTGGTGGGCGAGATTTAGTATATTTGTTTCTAAATATACGCGGAACATTTTCCCTCCGCGTTCCGCGTATATTTAGAAACAAATGTACTAAATCTCGCCCACCACACCACGGACTACGCTTTCTATTCTCACAGTAATCCAGAATAATTTTTCGTAAAACTCCGCGGTGTTGTGTCAGCAGTTTTACATTATTACTAGGGTTGACCATTCGGTGTTAACAGTTCGCTATCCTGGGGCCTAGGGATAACAATATCGCTACCCCTCTCGGAGAGGAGGGGAGCGGTGTCGCTAACCTCGTAGTGATTTTGCTACGATTTCAACGAGCGCATTCTCCTCTCGCTTTTCTTCTCATCGCGCGCACTAATCGCGCAGGGTTAGAGATAGGTGAGACACGGGGAAAGGAAGTGGGCGGAGTTAACGCGGAGAGAGCGAGTGGGAGACATTGTTATTTCGTTATTACTTGGCCATTCCTAATTCCTGCTGGATGCACATGATCTTATTTGCCTCTTCAGAGACCCTAAACTGCAGTTGGAGGAGGCGATCGCTCTGATAGGGACGATGCCTGACTACAGAGTGGCCAAGTGAGCACCCCCCCCCCTCCCCCCCCCCCCTCTTACTCCTTTCCAGTTCAGTCATCGTGGGTACTGACTACAATACGAAGAGGGCGCGTATCTGGGGGGAGGTCAGTAGTGCAAACAATAAATTTTCACGTATCAAAATGTGTTGTATGCAACTTATTTTTTGGAACCTTAGATAGGGACCGCGGAAGCCCGTCCTTTCTGCCGTCCACCAATATTGGACTGGGAAAAGTCGCACACCATTACACCACTATTTTATTTATTTATTTTCTCACAGCAAAATCACTGCACTGTTCACTCTCACAATTTTCATGCGTTGCGCTACAGTATCTCATGCGTCGCGGAAGCCGTTGTTTTTGCATCAAAATTTCAAACTAAATTTTAAAATATTTTCTTAGTGTTTTTAGATTTTTAGGCGTGCCCAGTTTACTGAAATCAATACAAAATTGACCAAACAGTGCTCAATTTATCAATAACAAGAGGGAGTGTAAACATTAAGGGGGGTCCATCTTCCGAAGGAATGGTATCGTTTTGACACTATTTATTTATTGTATACAATTAGTTACGGTCTAAATCGCAAGAATGATCCTTGTTACTAATGAAAACGCCACAAATAAAAATACAGCAGCTCATTTTATAAAACACGCCGATGAAAAATTACGGTAGTCTTGAAATAAAGTCAGTTCCAGTTTTTTTGAATTTACTAGGCTCCTGGCACGGCATGATTGGGACTTTTTTACGGAAATCATCTCGTGATAGCATTTTCCGGAAGTGCATTATTACGGTCTTGATGTTGCTGTGTTTCTCAGGTTTAATTGATTTTAATTAATTACTTTTTGCGTACAATCGATAGAGCGTCATCTGGAGATACAAAATCTTAACTGAATTAAGTAATTTAGTGGTTGTAAAACATAAATAAATGCATTGTTAGAAAATTGCGCTTCACATTTTTTTAATGATTTGTATTTTTCTCTTTAAATCGGAGTGCCCAGTTTTAGTGCTCTATTCTGTTGATTGCTCTAAGCATCCCTGCACTCTACAGAGGCACTGGCCATGCTCGGGTTTCGTTCGGAAGCATGGTTTATGGCCTATTTTTGAGACAATGTTGCCATTTTTCTCGGTTAACCTGGATTTTCTCCATTTTTCTGAGTGCCCAGTTTAATTTGAACATTTAATCGCATGCAGCTACCTCCGTTCTGTCCTAAGCATGGGCAAAAAATGACGGTTCGTCGTTCGGAGACCTTGTTTATAGCAATGAAAGTCAAAATGAGCGATTGTTCGATTATCGGGCTGCGAAGCAGTATAGTGCGATAAATTGACCTTCAGCTCACTGTTCGCATATGTTATCAAAACAAAACAGCAAAATTTAAAAATTAAAAATTCACATAACGTATTAATTAATTTTTGAAAACAACCATGTCTCAGAAGTAACAAATTAGCCCCATTCTCTACCAAAAATTACGGTAGATCTCTGGTAAAATGTAATTTTTTTAGAAATGGTTTTATTATCGTTATAATTTTTTTCGGTGACTATTTTTGTTCATAATCGATTCCGCAATCCCGATTTCATAAGATAAGAATTTCGGAATTGATATAGAGTGCATTTTTTAAACACCCCTCCGCGGTCCCTAACCTTAGAACCAATTACTGTGAGAATAGAAAGCGTAGCAAGTTGGTGTGCCTCGGTGCACAAAGGAATCAGCAGAACGGAACGGAACGTTAAATGTACGGTAGCTGCCTGTCGTGCTGTGCCTTGTGCTGTGCATGCAGGCACAGCATGACAGGCAGCTACCGTACATTTAACGTTCCGTTCCGTTCTGCTGATTCCTTTGTGCACCGAGGCACACCAACTTGCTACGCTTTCTATTCTCACAGTATTAGGAAACGTCGCTTGCCACCTTCCAATTCAACACTATTTGTTTGGAATCATAAAATTCAGAGGAGATCGTTCAAAGCAGAACCTTACTTTTGGGACCAATCAATTTGCAACTGTTACTTTGGAAACGATGTTTTGTAAGCCGACGGTTTGTAACCGGCGAGAGTAGGTTAGACGAGCTGACATTGAGAACAAAAACGCTCTCCCATTTACCTCTCCAAAAGAGAGATAAATGGGAGAGCATCGTTTCCAAAGTAATCGTTTACAAATTTGAGGTTCCGAAGTGATCGATCTCTAATTTTTCATCCACCCATTTTCGGATTCTGTTTTTGAGAAAACGGAACCCCTTTTGTGGTTCTATTTAGACTTTGACATCAATCGATTGCTTCGTTTATTGTTCATTGCAATGAAAAGTGAACAATCGATTAGTCGAACACTCGATTGTACGTGTGATTGATCTCAATGTGCACCTATGTATCACTTTGTGTGTTGAGGGTAGACTGCATGAGTTGATGACTCTGAAGGAGGAGAGCAGAGCGACAGCACTCATGGTCAACGTCCAGCGATTGACTGCAATGCAGCAGGTGACGAGGGGTCGAATCAGAAGACAGAGGAGAAAAGAGGAGATCACTCGAGATAGAAACCATTCAAACACACAACTATACCTAGAATCCGCAAGCTCCGCCTACTTTATGCCTTTAAAGATAACCAGCAAGGACGAAATTGACCCCCTATTTTTTGTCGTCCATCGAATAGCCGATGGCTGAATTAGTTGAGAAAGAATGTACAAAAATGCGAAAAAAATCAATATTAGTCCCAAGGGAAGACCGGAGAGGATCAGGTTGAAGGCTTAGAAATATACATCGACAAACGGAATAATCGTGATGGTATTTGGGACGTATGATACGTTGGACTCGTAAAAGACCACAAAATGAGCAATTCTGCCGACCACCTTGCGGTCGCTATATAACTATACATATTGAGAGTGAACTGTTTTCGCTATTCCGATGTCCAATCTTTGATCGGTTCAACCTCGTCCTCTCTATATTCTCTCTCTACGCGAAAGATGAAGTCGCACGACTCCAGATCGCATTGGCTCAAGTACCGTACCTCAGGTGAGAAGGGTCCGGTAGAGGAGGGTTAGGGTACGGTAGAGAACGAGAGGAAGGACTAGGGTACGGTAGAGAACGAGAGGAGGGACTAGGGTATGGTAGAGGAGGGCGAAGTGAAGGGATTACAGACAACGACTGAATCGACTGCGAACGGAGTCTTCTTCAGTGTTGTTGCCCTGTTGGAGTGAGAATGCAGTGTGAGTGAGTGTTGGCGCGAGTGTTCTGAGAGTGTGGATTGAGTGTCCATTCGGAGGATGAGTTGCGGCAACGAGAACAATGGCTGAGGAAGCGATTGAATGAAGCAGTAGAGAAGGAGAAGAAGGAGAGGAGTAAGCATAGTTTGAGGTGAGGGGGGATGGAGATGGAGTGAGAACAATCATTGGAGAGGGCCTTCCGTCGCCGTTGTTGGATACACGAATGCAGGCAAGACTTCTCTAATCAAAAGGTTCATCTTCTCTTTTATATACCTTTGTCCAACCTTCTTATACTCTCAGCCAATTTGCGCTTTAAATTTTAATATTATTTTTAAAACTTTCGTATCGTGAAATTTGGTGATAGTGATAAATACCTCGTGAGGTTGACGGGTTCTTCATCCCTCCGCCCCCTCAATCGACTATTCGCAACTCTGCACACTAGTGAGCACTCAGCAAGACTTGGATCAGGACGAGTGATCACTATGGCTGATACCATCGGTAGAGCACACTTCCTTCCATTCATCGACCATCGCTCATCTTATAATCAGCTACTCTTTGCAGGTTTCCTTTACGATCTTCCCCTCGATCTTCTCGCTTCGTTCGATGCCACTCTTGCACATGTTATCCACTCTGTACCTTTTTCACTCTCTCTTTTTTGTTTGTTCTTTTTTTAATGAAGATGACCACGAAAATATTGTATTTGCTAGTTATTTCGTTGTTTAGGATGTGATTCTTCATATTCGAGACGTGTCTAATCCCGATTGGAGAGCCCAAGATGAGGAAGTAGTGAAGACACTCGAGAGACTGGGATTGGATGAGGAAGATAGAAAAGGAAGAGTCATCACTATTGATAACAAGGTCGTCCTTTTTACCTATTTTAAATATTAGTTGATTAATACGTTTCGCCTCAGTGCATTTTTCTCGCGCATGGTTTACAGGACTACTTTGGCATTCTTTTATACATAATTGGGGTGAAAATTAACGATGACGTCGTCCAAATTTCAGCATCGAGACCAGATGTAAGGACTCGAATTAAAATTCTTGGCAATCATTCCATTGCTGATCCGGCGCTATTCATACATTCCCACCACTGTATAAGAAAATAGTTCTATAGTAGCTAAATATTACTGTGCAAAGAAATTCGGATGCACTAACATGTATATTTGAAATTCCACTTTTGCCATTTTTGGTAATTTGTCCTCTCCGTATAGCCGTTCTATCATGTATGATGTTAGGTGCGCTATGGATAGCAGGCATGAACTAATATCTTACAAAAATGGATGAGAGGACTGATAAAGGATGAAGAAAGAAAGACGTTCCATGCATGAAAACGTAGGCAAAATAATTTAGCAGCCTAATAGTTGAAATGTTGTAGATTGACAAAGGAGGTTGGTCGGGAGAGGAATCGGCGTGGAGGATATCGTGTGCGAGTGGAGAGGGGATGAGGGAATTGATAGTAGAGGTGGATAGAATGGTGAGAATGAGGACAGGAGTACGAGGGAGGATCATCTCACTCCCATTCTCTTCGCCCTCCATCCAGTATCTATACAGGTGAACAATTCACTGCTCATCATACTCTACTGCTCGCTCATCTATACACGAATTCAATCAAACCTTGGGTTTAATCATTTATTTGAGGGAGGGCTTTGTCGTTGGAGAGCCGGTATCTACTGACACTCATCTCAAGTTTCAAGTGAATATGACTGATGAAGAGTTTCAGAGGTTCAAAAGTTTCTCAAAGGAAATCATTAAGACGTTGAGAACAAAATGATCGACAAAATATTGGGTTGTCCCATAATTCGTGTCGTTTTTCTTCGACATTTAATGTCTCGTAAATAATCAAACGCCTCAATTACCTCATGATGTGTTTAATAGAAGACTCATGTTACGTAATTTATCGCACACTTATCTCCGGCTTATAATGCCTAATGATGATGCAATAAGTGAAAATATGGAATTTTCGACCCTTTTTTCAAAAAATTATAGTTATTTTACGAGTAAAGTTTAAAATCTCTAGCAGTATGGGTGGAAGGGTGATGCATTACACTACACATTAATGTTTCTAAATCATAGTTTTCTGAGAAGTTTGCTGAAATATTTCACAATATGTCATCGGAGGGGAGTCTGAAAAGGCTCGATTTCATGATTTTAGTATTTCCAATGGTCAAACTTAGCTTATTTGGCTATGATTATTCAAATACAAATATTTGTAAACGATTACATACTGTTCCGGAATGAAAATCCGCAGAATTTTTCAAACCACGTTGAAAATTTTAGGTTTTGTAGTCACCCAGCAAAGCATTTTGGGAGACAGGGATTGTGCCAAACAATCGTGTTTGCCCTTAGAGAGTAACTATGCACTGCACACTTATTTTTATCTGTGAATTAGAGTATATTTTTTCAATTTTAAGATCATCGTTTTTTAAGCAAAAATTTCGCAATCGTCGAATTCCCCTCCACGGCAATGTCTTTACTCGCTGATGCACCTAAAATGTAGAGTGCTGACCACTGTATCTAATGCATCATACATCAACTCAAATACTTTCCTTGTTCCAGCGAAATAGTATTTTAAAAAATGGCGACACGAATTTTGGGACAACCCATTATTATATTTCTTTCTTATAATTGTAATTCAATTCATCAATCATTTTGTTGGTATATTGCGATAAAGCTTCTCAATCAATCCTCGAGGGAGACATATGCTAAAATAAAAGCGTATAATCGTAAGGAAATACCTGAGGCCAATGTTGGTTACAAGTAAATTTCGTTGATTGCAGGATTTCTCTTGATTGGTTCACTGAACTGAGATGGTTTGTCTTGCCCCTCATCCAATAATCACCATTCTATTCAGCCGATTCTTTCACTGGATGTCAAATGGAATCTAGTGAACATCACCGACCTCGAACCTGTTGACACTGACAATTTCCGATGGCATTTCAGAGTCAGTCGTTCTCTTCACTGTTCGTAGTGGTCAAGGCATCTCTATACAATTGCACTAATATTTTGTTGGGGGGGGGGGGGTGTCAACTGGACTGGCGGCAAGGCAGATGACACATGGGCAACTCGTCATGACTCTGGGGCGCGTTCTATAGTCTTATTCTATCACAAGGGTGATCTTTAATCTCTGTCCCAGCAATATTTTGATCTTTGGCCCCCGAAATTTGGGAAGCTCGCTATATCATAGCCCAAGTCCATGGAGGAGATTCCATCGTAGAGCTGTACTTCGACCCCACCATAAACAGTCGACTGTCCGCTTGAAGCAAAGTGTATGGGGAGCGCGGGAAGTTGACAGGAAAGTTTGGGATAGACGGGTGATGCCGGAAATGTTCCCGCTCTCCCCCTGGAACTATCCGCCTCTCCCGAAGGGCATATCGCAAGAGAGAGCTCAGACTGAGCTCAGACTCACAGGAACTTAGCTATACTCTCGTATGCCATAATAATCGCATGAGCACCGCTGCCGCACTCATTCGTAGACCAAAGCTATCTACGCGCGCCGGGTGAGAGATACGGCCAAAGAGCGCTCTCAGACTCCGCCCCTTTTGCATTCATTACCGCGCGTTCTCGCGTTTAGAAAAATTTGCGCACATAGAGAGCACTCGCTCTTTCCATCCTGTTTCGATTGATCGTCCGTGACCTTCAAAAACCCTTCCGAGTAGTTCAGCGTACAAGTTTTATAGTGAGACACGGCAATTCGCACTACAAAACTATTACTTTGGCCTACTCAGAGAACAGATTTGCAAGGTCACGGAACGAGGTTGGAAAAAGCTTCTGAAATCATTTTTGAGCGAGTGATTTGGTTGAGATTGAAGCCTGTGCTCCACCGATCTCATTTTTTTCGGGGAAAAGTGTCATAGCCCAGTGGGCGGAGCTTGCGGTGTCTAAACATAACTGCCGGTTAGCGATGATGATAGGGGTTTAGCTCGCAGGGATAGCGAGTGTACGTTTATTAGTTTGTAAATTGTTCTCTTCATGTGAAATGTACTAACTGCGGAGAGGAGAAAGACTCGTGGCACTACATCATCATCAACGAGGAGATGGAAGTGAGGAGAAGAGAGTACCCCCCCCCCCCTCTCTCTCCCTGGTCTTCGCAGGTTCCAGGCAGTCGTGGGAAGGCCCATCTTGTGGAGAAGTGCAAGTTGTGTTCGAGAGTGAATACCCTCAGTCAGTTATCCATTCCATTCCTCTAATTGATATCTACCTTTAGCAATAATCGAGGATTCGATGAAGTCATATTCGATCGAGAAAAACGAGGAGTTCCAATCCATTCTCCAAATGGATTGCAGAGGAATCGAACCATACGACTTTGATCCGAGAAACGACTGGAAGGGAATTGGCCCGGAGTCGAATTCTCCTTTCGATGATATCGATCTGACCGAGAAAGAATGGAGTGAATACGATGAGAAAATTCAGGTATGTTTCAGACTCTGTTCCATTTGTCAAGTTTGTTTCAACTGATGGTGTGTGTTGAAGGAAGCAGTGGAGATCAATTCATTCGAGTGCCGATTCTCACATGTTCACAACAAGAAATGAGGGCGTTATGTGCCCCTTTCTTTCGCGTGTTTCCTCTCCACCATCCTAATGCCTTCGTATGTTCATCCATCGACTATTCATTTCCTCTCTATTGTTGTAATATAATCGAAAATATGAATGGGCAACGAGTACTCTTTTTATCCTGGACTTTTCCCCGAGATAGAGATAAATTTGTGTTGTTGAAATGTTCAATCACTGATAAACGGCAACATTTGGGATTGAAGTATCCCGCAAAGTAGGGTCGAATGATTTATTATCGGTGAGAGTGGAGGAGAAAGAGAGTGCAACAATAGGAGATTGGGTGAAATTTAGGATAGATGCCAATTGGATAGTAGTCGGAGGGAGAGAACAACTATTGTTGCCAGTCGATTCTCTCCCTGGGAAATGACTGCCTCTACTCACCCATCACTAATTAGATACTTTTATGTAATTCGAGTCTCTGCAGATCCTTTCCCTCCAGTTGGCATTTCCGTGACCTCCGATGGGAACAGAGAGAGATCCTCCCATCTTGTAATCTACAGTAATCCGAGTGGTCCCCACTCCGTTTCACCACCACCACCTGGATCTCTTCTCCCTCTCCCCCTTGGGACCCCTCCCTCTCTTCCCTTCCAACCACCTCCCCTCCCTCTGCCTGTCCATCGAAGTGACAACCTCTGCTTTATTAGACACACTCCTTGTAGGGTCATGAATAAAATAGTGGATTAGAGGGGGGGAGCAGGGGACAACTCCCCCCCCCCCCCCCCCCCCCCCCGATGACTAGAATTGACTCAGCTAGAGAATACAGTGAATGAGAGACGGTACCGTCTCTTTGACTAGAACCAATTCAGCAAGTTAAGGGATACAGTACGTAGACCCTATTGACTAGAAGATATTCAGCGTAGTGAAATAAGATGGACATACCATATGATATCCGTACAAGGAAAAATTCAAAACTAAATTAAGTACACTTAAAAATACACCTTATAATGACTAAATAAGAATGGAATGTAAAACGAAGTATGATTAGATGAAGGGAGTGACTAGGGATGAGATCAATAGAGCTACTTGGAGAGAAGTGGAGAAGGGAATATTGCACAATCCCGACCCTTGAATCGAAGATATAGAGGAGATAAGTAGGAAATGCGCAGGACTTCTTTGGAATGATTAGCTGTATGAGTGACAAGAATGAATGGGGAAATAAAGAGATAGATGGGTAGGGGACATCAGACAGTCTCGAAGTTGAGGAGAGAGGAGAGGGTAAGGGGAGAAGATAGAGTACATACATGGGCACGGAGGTGCTTCTTAGAAGGGAATGAGAGGGAACAGAGGGAGCAGATGGGGGGAGAATCCTCTCGCGGTTTATGCCAACGACGATGAGAGGCCAGATTGGCAGGACAAGAGAATACCTGGAAGGAGAACGATGGAGGGAGGGAGGGGGGGGGAGGGGAGGGGGAGGGGGGAGGAAGCCTACCTTATCGCAGTCTGGACAGCGATACTCCTCGTGAGAGATACGAGGACAACGATGCTGAGCTAGACGGAAGACGTCGTCGTATCGAACCTGCCATCGTACTGTATGAGGGAGGGGGAGGGGGGGGGGGGTGATACCTTGCAGAGGGCACAGATACAATCCCCGATGACATTGGGGATCTTCTGAATGGCAGCGATAGATTCGTCTGAGATGGAAACAAAGGAGGCAGTCTCGTCCAATTCATCGGCCACCTTCTGAAGTTCCGATGGAGGAGGAAGGGAAGATACGTCCTGAAAGGAGAGGAGAAGAGGAGAGGGAAGGGGAGGGGGAGGGAGTACCTTGATGAACATGCCCGAGACGGGGGAATTCGTCTCGCAGTCAATCTCGAGTCTCCTCAACTGCTTGCTCTTCCTCTTGTCTTCACTGTTGGAATGCCGTTTGCGAGAAAGAGGAAGGGGAGAGGGATGATCCCCATCGAGAGATGCATTCTGGAGATGAGAAGGATGAAGAGAAGGAAGAGAGAAAAGAAGGAATCACCTTGAGAATGGCTACTGCATTCTGCTGAAGTTGAGTGAGAGCGAGGAAGGAGGCGATCAATTGAGGATTCTGCCAGATCAAACTGAAGGAGAGAGAATGAATGAAGGAAGTGAAGAGAGATCTCACTTGAGGGGAGAGAAGACATCTGAAGGAAGAGGAGAAGAGGAAGTGATGGAAGATGAAGAGGAAGGAGAAGGAGTGGAGAGAAGAGATCGAACTAAGAAATCAGCCATCTGAAGAAATTAAGATATTTAAGGATCGAGAAGCGAGACTAACTGTGTTAGAGAATACGGTAGGGAGTGAGTGAATGGGAGAAGGAAGGAATGGGGAGTGCCTGGGGGGGGAGGAGAGACTCCGCCCCTCGACAGAAGGGAGAGAGGGTGAGGACAGACTGTTCCATTGATTTGCATGAAACGAAAGAAAAAGCGAAAGAAGAGAATGATGGAGGATCCTTTTCTGATTGATGAATTCATTCGAATGAAGAAAATCCGAGACCGCACGATCCACCATACGGTCATGCTAATCTACGTTCTTTGCACACATCCTTTCGATTCACTTTCTCGATCACTTTGAGTTAAAATTCAACCAACTGAGGTGGAAGATAAGATCTAATCAGAAAAGGAATGTTTTCAGGATCCTAAATATTTTTTTAAAAATTATGCTGCGAATGATAAGTGTGTTCATTGGGGGATCGGCATCAGTTGAGGCTTCATTTGCTGTCGATCTCACAGAGAGAATGGAGGCAATGGAGAGAGGAGAGGATCACCCTCGGGGAAGAATTATAAACTATTAGAGTAATGAAGGGGATGAAAGAGGAGGGAGAACAGCTGGACTCTCCCTTTCTCGAATAATACTAATGAGTGATCTCCCCCAGGTAGATGAAGCAGTCGGAATGAATGAAAGGGATCGAGATAATGAGAGTAGGAAGAGACCTCAGGGCCAAAATAGGAAGTGGACGGAGAATGGTAGAGAGCATGAGGGGGTCGAGGAGAGAGAGAGAGGGATGAGAGGGGACTGAATTGACCGATTGAAGAAGTCCATTCGATCATCCATCTATCTGGATATGTAAGTATGAGAAGTATTCCCTCAGAAGTGAATACTTCCTTCCCATCGATCATCTCAATAAATAGCACCAGACGGGATAGAGAGATGCTTGACACCCGAGTGATTCTTCCCTGCACCTGCGGGATGGCGTAATGATGGGGATGACCGGACAGAGTACCGTATACCGAGAAAGAGAGAGAAGAACCCGCTAATCAAACAGAGAGACGAAATGACAGACGGATGAGGGCAGATGTTGGTTAGAAGAGAAGAACGACGACGAGAAGAAAAGGAGGAGGAAGAGTTGATGAATACTGAGGGGAAGAGAACGAAGGAATGGAATTCACTCGAGAGGAGTTGATGAATACTGAGGGGAAGAGAACGAAGGAATGAATTCACTCGAGAGGAGTTGATGAATACTGAGGGGAAGAGAACGAAGGAATGGAATTCACTCGAGAGGAGTTGATGAATACTGAGGGGAAGAGAACGAAGGAATGGAATTCACTCGAGAGGAGTTGATGAATACTGAGGGGAAGAGAACGAAGGAATGGAATTCACTCGAGAGGAGTTGATGAATACTGAGGGGAAAAGAACGAAGGAATGGAATTCACTCGACAGGAGTTGATGAATACTGAGGGAAGAGAACGAAGAATGGAATTCACTCGAGAGGACATTACTTACTCTCTTGTGCAATTACACGTTACCCCCAAGCTTGAGGACAACTTTCGATTTCGCCTCTTCATTTTACATACTGTCTGATCGACTCCAAATTGGAATCTATCAAATTAAAAAAAGTTGGAATCTATCAAGTTAGGATGAAGTACAGTACTCAGTCAGAGATACGAGAGAGCACGTGAAGTGAAGAGACGAAATCGCAAGGTGGAATCAAGGAGGAGAAGGTTGGATACCGTAAGCAGTGGAATGAGAACCGAGGGGAACACGAGTGTTGTCCCTATTCATCGAGTATTCTGTATGGTGGCCATACGATATGAAGAGGTTAATTGATGGCTTTTGAGGAGGGAAAGAAAGAAGTGAATGATGGAAGAGTGGGAAGTGAAGTGAGATGAGGGCATGAATGGGAATGGAAACGATGGATACGTCTATACATGAGATACATCGTCTCTCTTCGAAGAATGAATGCCTACTTGGATACACTGTTGAAGAAACAGGGAGAGAAATACCTCACGCCAATATTCCCCCAACTACTGTAGAGAGTGAAATCTCTGATAAGTGTTAATAGAGTGTGATGGTTAATCTCGCACAGTTTTCTCTAGTGCGGGAGAATGATCTCTCCTAGGATGTAATTAGGCATTGTCCCCATCTGCACTCCATTCCTTCACACTTATTAGAGGGGTTTAGCAGCAGCTGGCTGTTGGAGAAGGAGAGGAGGAGGGAGGGGCAGGTGGAAGGGAGGAAGGAGGAGGGGAGGTGGTGGGAGGGGGGATGGGGAGGGGAAGGAGGGGGGAGGACAGAGGGGGTCAGAGAGGGTCACCAGCTGCCTCCCATTAGAGGAGAGGGAGAAGAAGAACTGTGAAATGAAGGGGAGAAGTATTGAGAACGGAGATGGGACGGAGTAACTGAACTGGAATATTATGTCTGCTCTCAATCAGGATTACGGTATCGATCTGAGCAGAGGAATGAAGCGGAGGAGGGAAGCGTGAGATGCGGTAGTGCGGGAAAGGAGTCGAGGCAGTCCCTCCTTTGTTCCCACTCCAAATCCTTTCCTTCCACCGTCGATTCTATTAAATATTCATTGTTTATGGATGAATCAGTGGACGAATCTCATTACTACCAGAGTACAAAGGAAACATACAATTTGCATTAGGGGTTTTCACTTCAATATATGGATTCATCTAAAGTAAATAGAGGCGGATAACTATGCTAACTTTGTGTTTTTAAACAGCGATGATTAATTTTCAGCTAACAAAATAAATATTTCTCCAATATTTAGTGAAATTACAAATAAGTAACAATATTTATTTCTAGTTGCATTTAGCAAGGGCAATGGGTACTTTTTATATTTCGTAAATTAATTTTTCAGAATATCGAATTTATGGAATCGGCGATGCTGATTCTAGTGCGACAAAGAAAATGTTTAAAATATTTAAAATGATAGAAATACAGGGTTGTTTTCCAAATTCAGATAGGAATGGTTTTCTACAGTATACCACTGTTGAGTTCAAACGTTGAGTTGGGTCAACTTTTTCTTCCAATAATTTATTTATTTATTTTTAAACAAATATTTGTATTTTTTAGGTTATTTTATACGAAAGTTTGTTTTGTGAATCGTACTTGCTCCGGACATCTTACAGGGGAGATAATATTTTACGATGAATATGCAATAGAGGCAGATGCAATTTCAGCGAGTTTTGCCCATTCCAGCAAAGTTTTCACCATTTCCGAACGATACAATCTGGGCAAGTTATACACTCAACGATAGCTTAGACGATGAGAAATAACCTGGGGGTAGTGAATTTAGACGGCATCCCCTACGAAACGAGAGTGGAAGAAAAAACATAGAATTCTGCGAGTTTTGCCCATTCCAGCAAAGTTTTCACTATTTCCGAACGACACAATCTGGGCATGTTATACACTCAACGGTAGCTTAGACCATGAGAAATAACCTGGGGGTAGTGAATTTAGACGGCGTCGCCTATTACATCAATGGCAACTTGTGAAAGGTTAAAAAATACCACTATTTACGCAGCGGTTTTTTGCGACTATTCCATCACCGTGACAAGAAATAAGTCCAATATGGGACAGTAACATAGATTATCAAGGGCCCTCAAAAGAAAAAAATTTTTTGTATCATCTAGAAAAGGTATAAATCAATAATGGAAGAGTACAGATCATCTCTGAAAAATGTGGTGTATGGAGGCGCGAAATGTAATAAGTCGTTCACTGTCGTGCACTTCCTCCAAGTGCAACACACGCCGCCCCTGCTAGTTGCATTCTAATTATTTTCAATGTTCACATAAAGTACTGCAATTCTGGGCGAGGTACGGTACTGAAGCGCGATTGATTGCCGATTTAAATTTCATACTGATCGATCATCGAAGCCCGTGCATTCGATCGTGCTTCAGTACCGTACTTTCGCCCAGAATTACAGTATACTTTACGTTTGCATTCTTCCATAATCTGAAACATGTTAAAGTTACCGGACGAGGACGAAACCCTGATCTGACCCTGATCTGGTCGCGTGTACGAGAGAGTATGCAAAAGTGAGAGAGCGCGGGATTACGCTGATCATTTCCGGCTTTCCCTTGAAGCTATTATTGATTTTTAGCATTTTTGTATATTCATTCTCAACTAATTCAGCCATCGGCTATTCGATGGAGGACAAAAAATAGGGGGTCAATTTTGTCCTCGTCTGGTAACTTTAATAAAATTTTAGTTTTTTGACCTACTTTTCTTTTTAAAATATACTATTTCAAGGAGAAACAAATTGTTACAATTGTATAAATAAGGTTATTCATAGACTACTCCTATTGGCACATTGTAGTTACCTTTTCGGTTTCAGGTGAGCTAAATAGCCGATGTGCATTTGCATACATGCTTAATGCATCCGAAGCCTACCCAAAAATAACTAATTATTTATTATTAGATCATATGCATTAAGGTGAGTGTATACTCAATTTTATCAATATTTCATCTACAATTGAAGTTACCCAACAAGGACGAAATTGACCCATTATTTTTTGTCCTCCATCGAATAGCCGATGGTTGGATTAGTATAGAATTAATATACAAAAATGCTAAAAATCAATAATAGCCTCAAGGGAAAGCCGGAAATGATCCGCGCTCTCTCACTTTTGCATACTCTCTCGTGCACGCGACGGGATCAGGGTGAGATCAGGGTTTCGTCCTTGTTGGGTAACTTTAAGTGCTTGCGATATCTCTTTATGATCGAACATTAGACGTAGTTCCGATTGAGTGATAGGACGATATTCTTCCTCTTCTGTACTCTCGTTTCCATTGATCTCTTGTCTCCAGATGGTCTCCATCGATCATGTCCTCTCTCTCTCCCAGGTGCTTCTTCCCTCGGGCAACAACATGTGGAAGAGGGGTAATCCCACGAGGGTACACATATCCATTCCCTCCCTTCTGTCATCCATCACAAGATACTTGGATGAAGCGTGTCTTCTTGTGAGAGGGAGAACATGGGTGTCAAGGAGGAAAGAAGCCAATCCTCACAGTGGGGAGTCATGAGATTTGATTGATCAGATGGTAGATGGGTAGATCAAAGGAATAGTCATCTCAGAGGGAGGACTCATAAATGGATTGGACGGAAGTGGAGTGTGACTGGGGGAGATCGGTCCCACCTGCCCCCCCCCCCTCTGCTACTACTGTACTGTTAGAGTGTACATAGAAGCCGAATGAACGAGTAAGAGAATCAGAGAAGACTAGCTAGCCATTTTAGATCTTTGTCTTTATCTTCAAATTTTAATTAATAACTTTGAGATGAGAAGTAAAATTGAGTAGTCCAATTTCAAAGATGTTGATACCAAGCCAATGATATTTTTTGGGCGCAAAACGAACCGGTGACATAATTATAGGTTGATCCAGGATAGATAAGGGAATTGATCGGCAGTCAACTGAATAGTTGATGAGTTCCATCATTAAATCATGGAATGGATCGTTAAGGGGATATTTTATAATGGTAGACATCTGGAATGACTATACATACACATATGGTGTGAGTGAGTATCAGTGTGATCTCTTCTCAGGAATGATTGGATCTAGAGAGAGCTCTCATCCCATCGAGAGGGAAACGATTACTCAATCGAGAGAATTAATAGCTTTGAGATGAGAAGGAGGGAAAGTCCCTAGGCCTTGGCACGTTTACGGGAAGAAAAGCCCTACTAAGGTATTCGGCCTTGAACCGAGAGGAAGGATTGTACTAACTATCCCAACAGATCGGGAAGATTTCCAAACTCAAAGTTTGTGAACTGTGAAAGGAGATTGAGTGCTTGAGCTCCGTTCGAATTAGAGGATTGAGAAGGATGAGGAGCTCCTCTGAAAAACGAAATGAATATGATGAGTGGAGAGAAGAGTAGCTGACCCTCCCCTTCCTCCCATAAATCCTTGTGCTATGAGAGAGACGATATTGTTGCCGAACTCGCCACTCCCAGATGGCTGCCCGAAGATTCCCCCTCCAGAAGGAATGATCGGAGGAGAAGGAGGAGAGGGATGGGATGGAGGACTCAATGAGGGAAGTGAATGAGAGTGAGAGAGAGATGATACTCACGGATATAGTCTGGATGGTCTCGTAGAGGGAAGAGGAGCGAGTGTAATGGGTGAGAATCCCTTGGTGGAGGGAGACACAGTGGACACTTCCATTCCTTCTCAACTTCCTTCTCTCTCACTCACAAGGGAAGGAGTGAATACCTCTACAAAGCAGTGCCAGTTCCTCACAGACTGCTTGCTTATCAAACAGATTCGCATTCGTATCTCGAGTCTTGCAGCCAGGGAACCAGAACTGATCACAATGCCCAGTGTCTCTGCACAGATCAAATATCAACTCTCACTCGTCTAATCGATTTCTCTTTTCGCCTATTCGCTTCTCACCCCTGCGATCTCGAATAATGTGTAAGGGAACAAAGGAAGATGGTGATTACACCGAGTGGGGAGAGCGAGTATCTACCTGTTGTATGTCCACTTTCTAGCGAACCCGCAGAATCGACCAGTGGGGGCATCCATATCACACAACTCAGATAGATTCACTGCAAAAGGGGGCAACTGATGAAGAATGGACAGTTCGCACTCACCCTTCTCATTCTCCTCTTCTCGATCCTCCTTCACAGTGGGTCTCATAGTAACGAGAGAGAAGGCATTCTTGACGGGAGGAGGAAGAGGACCTCCGTTAGCCGCAGTCACACACTCAAAGACCTTCCCTCTCTCACTTCCAGAGTTCCAATCCTCACCTTCTCTGGAATACTCTTGCACTCATTCGCAGATTCATCTCTGAACTTGTTGGCGGGGCTGGAAGGGGGGAGAGTAGTCGGGGGGGGGGGGGGGGGGGGGGCTTCCTCTCACCGTTGGCAGATCTGTCTGGGGAAGTCGCAAGAGTGGGGAGTGCATTGTGAAGTGGATACACTCACGAAGTCAGCATTCGACACGAAATCTTCGCCTGGAGGAAGAATGAATCAATCCCCATTTTCTGCCAATGCTGTGCCCAGTCCATCTCACTTTCTATTCCCTTTCCTTCCCCTGGGGATCAAAATGAGTCATTCTCCCTCTTAGTTCGGACCAGTTTTAGCTTTTG
Organism: Pristionchus mayeri; assembly: GCA_036245805.1. Lineage (NCBI taxonomy): Eukaryota > Metazoa > Nematoda > Chromadorea > Rhabditida > Neodiplogasteridae > Pristionchus > Pristionchus mayeri. The sequence continues at coordinate 27,438,659 of BTRK01000006.1, forward strand.
GTATTGTCGTATCTCTTCTCTTCCTTTTGTACTGCGAAGACGTCTGAAGACAAGTGAAACCCCGAAGGACAATTCAAATTTTTAAACGTTCACATCTCAATATCTAATATTCCAATATAGTTTACATGAATCTCATTTTACGAGAGGGAATATCTTTGAGTGTTCTATTTCACATGAC